>CANSNZ010000658.1:0-231903 GCA_947646795.1 Beta lomatogona
AAATTAAAAGTCATTTTTTTTTTGAAAATCTGAATCTGAAATACTATTGATGCTTTGATGAATTATGAATTTCTGATTATGAATTCTGACAATTGGTTATTTACTGTTGATACTTTGAATTCATGAGTTATTGTTGATGATGTTGAATTGGTTGATGATCATGAATTAAAATCACAAATTAAACGGTTGTGTTGGAAGATGAACTAAGTATGGTGTTTTATTGGTTAGTCGGTTAGTTGGTTGAAATCAGATCTTTAGAGTAGATTGAGTTACTTGATAATCTTAGTTGTTATTTCATTGATTTTGGAAAGGATCTCTAAAATGACTTTATAAGTTAGTTTAAATAAATTACAAGATCAATGAAATCAGATGTGGGTTACATGTCTAAAGCATATCATAATAATTTCTTTATCAAGTGATTAGTTTATATTATGTAGCTAACACCTGAGTTAATTAGAGTTAACTTTGAGAGATCCAGTTTGATTAGTTTCTAAACGATGTCTGTTAGTTGGTGCAAGAGTTGGTTTTAAGAAGGATAAGCTAAACTAAAATGCATAGCAAATTTATGGATATAATTAAAATGGAAATAAGGAGTCTGGTTATAAAATAAATGAATTGGTTAGTATGAATGTTGTTGAGATGAATTTGGAAACCTAAAGAGTATAAGAGGATATAATTGAGTATAGTTGTGAAGCATTGGAGTAGACTTAAAAGTGAATTAACTTAAATAGTTCCTCACCTAATGTTAGAAAAGAGGTTGACTAATTATTGTTAATAATATCGAATAATTGTAGTCAGTGTGTCTGATGATGGGCTAAATGATGGAGGTTGAATAAAAAGGGGTTGTACTTTAATATATGCAAATGAAGTAATATAAGAAAGTTCAGTTGTTTGATTAATTTTCGATAACAAGTTAGTCACGAGTTTGGGCACGTAAGTAAGTATAAGTTATAATAATCTCGAGGAAGCTCCTACTATGAGTTTGACTAGTATCCTATTAGATACGAGTTTGATTCACTCTATGTAATCACGAGATCTATTAGTTTATGGTTTATTATTTATAATAGAGTTTGAAACTCATAAGAAGGAACGAGGACATGTGATTATAGTTTTCTAAAGTGATGTCTTCTAGTAAGGTTGGTTGTGCAACAATTGTTTAGAGTTATTAAGGCTATCAGATGAATGATATGAATGATCTGATAAGATATGAAAGTATAGAAGGTAACGTCTACTGTTAACACCCGCATTCCCCTTCGAAGTATGTTTTATGGTCATGATTAATATTATGTTTTACACATATGGATTGCGGGAAATGAAATGTTTTATGACATTTATGATGATACGATGCTATGAAATGATTATGAATCTGCAGTGATAAATGAACTCAAGTGACGGTTGTATTTATGAAATGAGTTTATGCAACCACTATGAATGGATTGAGATTATGATGGATGAAATATGTTTACACTGGATTGAACAATGATAACGTAATTGTATACGTGATTTATGTGATGACGTGAATTAAAAGATGTTAATCACGTAAAGTGAAATATCGGAGGGAAATGATGAACATGTTGCCCTGTATGAGTGGTTCAGCGGCCCCTACAGGTTCTCTGGTTACTATGCTGATTTTCTGTTACTTGTCTTCCTTCTATCTTGTTGTGATCCAAGTAGAAGGGGTGTGCACACTAGGGACTCTGTTATTATGGCCATTGTGTTATCCGTAGGTGGTTACAGGGGATTGACCCCGGCCTACAATGTTGAAGTAAGTGGTTACAGGGGATTGACCCCGGCTTACTGGCGTTCTCTTTCCTCTCCTTAAATAATTGGATTAATTAAGATTAATTATGTAATTATTCATTGTATTTATAACTACATGTGAACGTATGGAATATGTAAGATTCGTAGACACCAAAGCATGTTTTAAGAATATTTTATGGGTTAGTACTCAGCGTTGTGCTGATGTGTATGTCAATGTTTTGTTTTGTCACTACTGTGGCCTGTCACTTGGTGGGTGGCAGTGTTACAATAGTTTCAGGTTGAAGTTCTGGAGCATCTGTTCCAAGATAGA
The DNA here is from genome assembly GCA_947646795.1 of Beta lomatogona. Lineage (NCBI taxonomy): Eukaryota > Viridiplantae > Streptophyta > Magnoliopsida > Caryophyllales > Amaranthaceae > Beta > Beta lomatogona. The sequence goes on from CANSNZ010000658.1 coordinate 2,072, forward strand.
AGCAGTTACGTGCTAAGAGTACAGCTATGATTGTTTTATGTTTCCTTTGAGGCGAAGACGTTCCACTTTGTAATAGTTAAATAATTAATTGATTTAGTTTCATTTCTAGTTCTGGTTGGGCAATAGTGCTCCCGATTCTCCTTAAGCTGGTACTCCGCGAAAGCGTTGAGTTTTGGGATTTGGTATATTTTATTTGTAACAGGTTTTTCAAACATTTTCCCATTTTGGGTTGTCCAATTTACAAAGGAAACTCTGCCGAAATTTTCAGAAAATATTAATCTATTATTAAATTGTTTCTTTCAAAAGTGTCAAATCAAAGTATTGTCCCTGTAAGTTTAATGATTAATGTAGCCTTGCATTTATTTCCAAGGAGATAAGTGTGGCGGTAACACGCCCGTTGAGTCGAACCTTCGTGGATTTTCCCCCATCTCGAGTTTTATTAAATGAAAAAGGGTTCGGCTTGGCGGGGGTGTTACAGTATCTGGAAGGAATGAAATTTTATTATCTTTCATAATGCTTCTCTTAATGTTCACAGGATTCTTCATGAAGCAAAATTTGTATTTTCATAGTGGAATATAAGGAATGCAGTGGACTTCTGCAACTCCTCTAGTTCCCCGTTTTCCCCTTCCTCCCTTCCTCCCTTCCTCCATCCTCTCCGATGTATCCTTCCTCCACCCTCGTTTCTTGGGAGCCACTTCCCTTCTCCTTCTACAAAGTCAATTTCGACGGCTCGGTTCGTGGTACTTCTGCTGCAACAGGTATTATCATTAGAGATGCTGATGGCCACCTCCACAAAGCTGCAGCTTTCAACCTTGGATCTTAATCCGTGTTCATTGCCGAGGCAACTGCTCTTCAACAAGGACTTCACCTAGCTATCCAGAAGTTAACTCCAAATTGAAGGTGATAATCTTATGGTCATCAACTCAGTAAAAATAATCTTGTCTCCTCCTTGGCAGATTGCTCATATCATCCAGGATATCCAAGCTCTTCTTCGTTGTTTCTCTTCGTCGGCTATTCGTCATGTCTACCGGGAAGCAAACAAAGCAGCATATTGGATTACCAACGTCGGTCATTTAGTTGATTCTCAGTTTAATATAGATGATTATACTCATCCTGCTCTTCATTCTATTCTTGTAAACGATAAGGTTTGAACTCCCCTCGTGCGGAGGGTCTCCTAACCTTCTTTTCTCCTTACCTTATTAAAAAAAAGTGTAGTTCTTTGGAGATTAATTGTAATATAGCAATATGGAAATTATGACAAAGATGTTATGCACTTAACGCATGACCGATTACATAGCTCATGATTGTTGAAAATAAAATGAACCGTAGACACTAATATGTTTATATAATAAGTCAAAAATTAAACATACTCATGTAAACTCATAATATTCATAATAAAACTCATAAAGTTCATAATGAAACTCATAAAAATATGTACTTCAATCTAAAATAACAACCCTAAAACATGATACTACGCATGCAGAACAATATTTAAAGATCTACATATACACGCACCTTGAAAATTAATAACTACTAGGGAAGAAGAGAAAAGGTAGGCTAAGAGAGAGAGAGAGTTTAAACTTGAGAAAAAGAGATGTATTTCTAAAATTTGGTGTGAAGAATATGAGGAGTGGAGGCCCCTATTTATACTAGTTGGACAGGTAGAGTCGTACTAGGACTCGGAAACTAAAAGATAGGTTTAAGGGAAAAGATAAACAAAACTAGATAAGATCTAACTAATTTTATGGTCATCAAACTAAGATTCGGAAAAGATATAAATTATCCACAATACATATTTCTAGAAGCTTAAATTAATTAAAAAGATAACCAAAAGTTAAAAGTTAAAAAATTGATAAACCTATCTCGTAAGACTTTAGCTCACTGCCGTGGCCCATGAGTTTGCTGCCAGCGATTTTTTTTTTTTTTTTTTTTTTTTTGTAAAACTTGGTAAAAATCTTTAAAAATGTTTTTATTTTTTGTTTTAAACAAAACACTTGATTTTAGAACTTATTAAACTAAGGCCCAATACTCATTTCGGCTAAACTTTATTTTAAATACCCAAAATCTTTTATAAAAACCTCTTTAAAAGTTTTTTTTTTTAAAGTAAATAATAGTCTTTTTAATAACCAAATCTTTTCTAAAAATATAAATATTAACTTAATAAAAATACGGAGTATTACAATATGCTATTGGGACTGGGGTTGTGCCTTTGTACTCTGGATCTAATAGCAATTAAAGTCTTTTGTCATTGATCATATCTTGGATAATCGCCTGAAGGCCCGTACACCTTTCAATATGGTGACCTCTCCCCCTGTGGTATTCGCAATAGGAGTCTTTATCCCATATCAGCTTTCTTTTCTCTTTAGGTGGGTCTTCTAATGGTCCGATTGGGGAAATGGCTCCTCTATCCCGGAGTTGGTGAAAGACTTGAGTATAGGTCATTTTTAGTGGGGTGAAGGTTCTTTTTGCCCGTCGGGGTTTTAAATAATCCTTTGTACCCATGTCAACATCCACTAGTGGAAAAAAAAACTATATGTCACAACATAACCGCTGCGATCCTTAAGAGAACCGCAGTGGTAAATCCTCAAAATTTTGGGTGCGAAAATTAGGAACATAAACCGCTGCGGTTCTCTATTAACCGAACCGCAACGGTTAATAAGACACGGAGATGAAGTCCACTAAACGAAGAAAGCCCATATCCGATCTTGAACCCCAGTCGATTTTTTCTCCCTCTCTCATTCTCTCTCTCATCCCCTCATTCTCTCCTCAACCCTCACGAATCACCCACAAAGCACCCACCACTCCTCCCTTATATCTCTCTGAACCACCACTACGGTTCGTGAGATCGGAAACAATTCACTCTCTCATCGCTGTCGCTTCTCTCTCTCTCTGATCCACGAACTGCCACGAATAGCCACTAGATCAGGCGAAGAAAGGAGAAGGAGAAAGCTTCTCAAAACGACGCCGATGCGGTGCGGAAGCTTCTCGAAGAAGATCACACACCAAACCACCTCCAGCCCCTTCTCCTTTGAGAAATTCTAGATTTTTTCAGGTGATTTTATGTGAAATTTGATGAATTTCATTGATTTTAATGTGAAATTGATGATTAAGGGTTATTAGTTTGATTTGATGGGGTTTAGATTTGCTTCTAATTGGTTAATTGTAAAGCCATGATAAATTAATGCTCTTGATTTACCTCTTTGTCTCCTTTCTTAAAATTCCACTGTGCTGAGGTTAATTTTCTGCATAAATAAATAAAAGAAAAATAGGGCTCTGTTCGGTTCTTTATTCTTTGCTTTCAAATTGCCATAATTAGCAGCCTAGAAATAGTAGAAGTTCCGCCCACCGTGAGCTTTTGTTGAAATGGATATATCGATGCATTAATTGTCCTTAAAAACAATCTAGTTAGCACGGGAACAACAGTGGGGGTGGGTGGCAGTGCAGGGGGGTAGGGGCAACACGGGGGTGTGGGGGCGGTGCGGGGGGTGGGGCAAGGCGGTGGGTGGGGGGGCAGTGCGGGGGGTTGGGGGCGGTGCGGGGGGGTAGGGGGTAGTGCGGGGGAGGCGAGGGCGGTGCGGGGGATGAGGGCAGTGCAGGGTGGGTGAGGGCAGTGCAGAGTGGGTGGGGGCAGTGCAGTGGGTGCTTAGATGAGCATTGATGATGATGGTTTGGGTTTTTACCTAATTTAAATGTGGTTAGGGTGCTTGTAGGAAGCTGATTTCGGGTTTTTACCTAATTTAAATATGGTTTGGGTGCTTAGATGAGCATTGATGATGATGGTTGAGGAGTAATTTGTACTTGTAAAACTAAATTAAGAGGGATGATTCTGTGGTAGTGATTATAAAGGCTTTAGATTAGCAGCAGGGTTGCTTTCTGTTAAGGCTTTTTTTTTTATACTGATTTCTCACTTGGTTGGTGGTTCGCAAAGTACCGGAGGTACTTTCCCTTGAGTTGAGAGTTGTTGGTTGTTGTTCTCTTGTTGTTATTGCTGCCCTTGTTAATGAGTTGTAGTTGTTGGGGTTATTGTTGCTGTGTTATATTGTTGTTGTTGTTGTTGGTTATTGTTGTTAGTTGTTGTTGTTGCTCTATTATGGTTGTTGTTACTACTGTAGTAGTTGCTCCTCTTGGCTGTTGTGGTTGTTCTTGGTTTTTGCTGTTTAAATGATATTGTTGAGTCTAAAATCAGTTGTAAAGTCATGAATATAGGTTAAAATAAATGGAAAGTATGAGACATTTGCCTATGATTTAAGGAAGTTCTGTCGTTCTGGTCAATTGCCGATAAGAGTAGCTGTGTCTTTTGGTTACAATGGTCGAAGAGAGTGCCCTGTGTGTCTTTTGGTTTTCTACATAGGATCGATTTTTGGAGGCGACTACTTCGTCAGTACTAGCTCAGTATTTCTCTTAGGTACGGAATTGAGGGATTGAGGCGACTACTTCGTTGAAGTAACTATTATCATCCTCACATCAAAAGCCTATACTCTGGATATATTTGCATGAAGTAGCGTCACATAATCTGGTTCTTGTAATGTTTTATGATATGACCAATGATTTGCAAGAGCGGTGGAAGCTTAATTTGTGGGAACCTTTGTCTTCTTAGTTCTTGCTTTAGATGTGAAGCAAATTTAATCATCTTGGCCATGAGGAGATGTATTTCGCCAATTATGTTTTATACTCGTATTTGCGGAGGTATGTCGAAGGGGAATGGGCTTTGTATCCTTATCTATTAACCATGCTTGCGAGAGGAAGCCGGAGCTCGTATCGCGACTAGTGCTTAGGTAAGCTACAGAACTGACCAATGCTTGCTGTCCTGTGCCCCACATTGTAGTTCTCTGTCCAATTTCCCATTTAGTTTGTTATTTCTTTCTAGGACGTTCCGGGAGCTTGCAGTCCAATATTTCTTTCTTTCGACCATTATAAATGTTTGAACTTCTTACTCTTTAGTATTGCTCATTTTTGCTGAGTTTCTATGGCTCAATATGCATTGATGCTTGCTCATTGTTTCTGGTTACCTGATCAACATAGGTTTGCACTGGAGCTAAGAGTGAAAATCAGTCAAAATTAGCAGCTCGTAAGGTACATTTTTAGGCATTATTGCGATGTTGTTTCTGTTGTTTGTGCATGTCGGCATTTTGTTTTACAATGTAAGTTACATTTTGTTTTACAATGTAAGTTAAAATTGATTTGTGAGGGTGAATGCTTGTATTTCTCGCTGATTGTATGTAGATTTTTAGCTTGACGACATGATTTTGGTGTCAATTGATCGTTTTTGGAGAATTGAAGTATGATTTTGCATAATTCATTCTGGTTAATGGTTGGATCATCTTGATTAACCTGTTTACTTCGTCAATCTTTAATGAATTGGACTTAGTTTTGCAATTTGGCACACAAATTCAAGCTCTAGAGAAATCCTGCTTCAATTTTGAATCACCATTTGTGATTAGAACAATTTCAGTTATTGATTAGGTTCATATATTGGTATTATGATAGTGCTTTTCCCTTTGATTAATTGTTCTAGTTCACTATTATAGGTGTTTGAGATGAAATTTTGAATTCGTATTCAGAAATTGGAATATTAGTTAATAGCTCAATACTCAAATCTATAATTGCATTTCAGATGCCATGTAACGAGATACTTTATAATCTTCTAGTAAAAATTGTGTGTGCACTCCCAAGCCATAGGACCTAGACGTGCTTGTGCTGCTTACAAAAGCTATTATGTGATATATCTTCTTCTTTTTTATAGAATAATGTGGTATATCTTAGTCCTACTTAATTTGGAACTCTTAAGACTCTAAAGTACCTCTAAGGTCCTAACTTGTCATGGATGCCTCTTGTATTGTCTAGTTAGTGTAGTAGAATGTTATCCATTGATTACATGGACAATGGCACTTCGCATTATATTTTCATAGTAAGCTTATTCGTAATTAGTACTTCCTTGCTTTTAATAAAATAAGAGCATCTTTGATATAAGAACCTCAAATCAAACCCGTATTCGGTTCTTTGTCGAAGTAAATAGAATCATTTATTGCTTGTTTGATGAAATCATTTATCTCTTTATGGATTGTCTTGGTTTCTGTCATGTCTTGATCTTCCTTTTGTATTTGCCGAACATTATTTTAGTGGCTTTATGTGATGAGGAAAATCGCCAAACGTTGCCAGAGAATGCTGCACATCAGGAATAATTGAATTTTATCAACTTCTAAATAATAACGCAGGGGGGGGGGCGGTGCGGGGGGTGGGGCAGCGGTGCGGTGGGTAGTGGGGCAATGCGGGGGGTGGGGATAGTCTTTGGGGGTGGGGGGCAAGTACTGGGGGCAACGCAGGGGGTAGGGCAAGGCGTCTTTGGGGGCAACGCATGGGGTAGGGGGCGTCTTTGGGGGGGGGAACGCAGGGGGTGGAGGGCGGTGCGGGGCGGGGGGGGGCGTGCGGTGGGTAGTGGGTGGCGGTGCAGGGGGTGGTTGGCGGTGCGGGGGGGTGGGGGCGGTGCGGTGGGTGGTAGGGCGGTGCGGTGGGGGGGGGGCGGTGCGGGGTGGGGGCGGTGCGGTGGGTGGTGGGGGCAGTGTAGGGGGGTGGGGTGGGGGCGGTGCAGGGGGTCGGGGGAAGCCGTCTTTGTTTAATTTTAATGTTAGTGCCATGTTTTGAATAAGCTAGCTAGTCATTTTAAGTATAATGTTGTCGGTCTTTGTTTAATAAGCTTGCTAGTCATTTTAAGTATAATGTTGTCGGTCTTTGTGAAATTTATTGCTTTTTTTGCTGTATTGATGGGGTAATGTTAAAATTGGTGCTGATGAAAGATAATTTGTCTTTCTTGTGATGCAGCTTCTGGAAATGGCGCAGGTTGCAGATGAGCATGTGAGTACAGATCATTCCAATTCTTGATGGAAAATGCAGACAGCCATGTAATATATGTAGACTTGGCTAGATTATAATTGTTAATATTCTTATGTACCTAATTATTTATACTTATGCTTCAATTGAACATAATATGCTTAATAAAATGATTATTGATATATATTATTGATTTTGTATTGATTAAAAATGAAAAAATGCAAAAAAAAAAAAAAAAAAAAAAAATTTGGTTTTTGGGGTGGTTAACCGCTGCGGTTTTCACCCAAAACCACAGCAGTTAATCATTTACCGCTGCGGTTTTGGATCAGAACCGCAGCAGTTAATGGATTAACCGCTGCGGTTTTGGGTCAAAACCGCAGCGGTAAATGATTAACTGATGCGGTCCGGAACCGCAGCAGCTAAAATTTGGCTATCGCTGCTAGTCCAATCGTTGCAGCCAAAAACCGCAGCGGTAAGCCCGGTTTTGACCGCAGCGGTTGAACTTTATTCCACTAGTGATCTTTCCCTACTAGAGCGACATCTATCTTATTTAGGATCTTGTTCGAGAGAACTGGAAGCCTTCCATCTTCTATCATGTCTTGGATAAGGTGCTTTAACTTATAGCAATCGTTAGTTCTATGTCCATTTCCTTCATGGTACTTGCAATAGGCATTTTTGTCCTAATTTGGCCCTTTTTGGTCTTCCTAAGGATCTGAGGTGGGTCCTATAGGGCAGAGAAAATTTCTAAAATGAAGATACTCACATACGGCATCATAACTCATATGTAAGGATATGAACTCCCTCTTAGGTTTTCTTTTAGGCATGTAAGAGTTAGTGCAGGTCTGGAATGTATCTCTATAGGAGCACGGGTTTTCTTTGTTTTCGTAGATGCCTGGGTGTAAGGTGAATCACCAATAATTCTTTTGCCTCCTCTGGAAAGAGGTGAGTTTTCAGAGATTGATTTGATGGAAGGATTTATCAGCGGACTGTATGTGTGATGTCATGCAGCTCATTGATCCTTTGTTGTTCAGTCACTATTGCACCAAAACCATCTAATGCCTTATAATCTGCACTACGATTCTCTTGAAGGTTGGTGTGGTTTGCCTCTAGCCTGACAACACGCGCTACAAGATCTACTATTATACTCTTCCACTCGTCAATATGTTCTTGAAGCATTCTTGACATGTTGCGTATTTCCTACAATGGATCGTCCAAAAGGAGATTAGAAATGGAGTGATGGTGGAGAGAAAGGAACAGAATGAAAGAATGTATGTTTGTTTAAAAGTTGAGATTCTAGGAACGAATCTGAATATCCTAGATGCATGATGATGATTTTTTTTTATTGGATGCACCTAGTCCTAATGTATGTATGCATGACTTTTTGGATGCACCTAGACCTAATATATGCATGACTCAATCTATGCGTTCGAACCTGTAAAGGCTGCCTACTTATCCCGAACAGGGAATCAGATCGCTTGTAGTTCAAGACTACTAAATGTGGAATGCATGAAATCATATGGAGAGCTTGTATGCAATAAGACTTCTAAATGCCTATGAACTCTAATTATGCATGAGGTGTATGAACGATGCAATTCAGAGGGTTTCTAGTATGAATGCAGTCCTAATGGATACGAAATTCTACGATTTTTATAATCCTAGATTTGATAGACTTCTAATGACCTTAGAATTTTAGATTTAATGAACTTTTAAGGATGATAAACTCCTGATAGGCACGAGACTCTAGTGGACCTAGACTCCTAAAATGAATGGAATTCAAATGGGTTTAGCCTCCTATTATGCATGGATTTCTATGGATTCTAGACTCCTAAGATGAATGAAACTCTAACAACCTTAGAATTCTTAGATGGGTGAATCTAGACGGGGTTAAGACTCCTAACATGAATGGAGTTAGACGAGGTTAAGACTCTTAACTTGAATAGAGTTAGACAGGGTTAAGAACTCTAACTGGATGAGCCTAGATATATGTGCTAAATGGACCTATAATGCAGTTAGAATTCCTAATAAGATGCGATTTTTACAACAAGATGGACACTAAGAAGAATCCTAAATGATGTGCACATGAAAAGATGGGATGAAAATCCTAAGTATGACCATTCACCTAAATGAGACCTAATAGTAGTGAGACTCAAAAAAATGGAAAGGACTAATTTTTTTCATTAATTTTAGATCCAAGGACGCGCTGAATGATCAATAACTCTATATGCCTGCAGACCGAAAAAACGCGGAATCGGCCACCACATTGACCAAATTGTTAAAAACATGTGACGCACAGGAAGCGTGTCACGCAACAATGGTGCATGCAACGCGGTACCCTGCGTCTGGCGCAGGTGCAGTGCGTCTGGCGCATCCTCATACATTTGGCGCCCTGTTCCTAGACATATTTTTTTGGCAATTTAGGCGATATTTTAGCTAATTCTGGGCTCATGCTTCCTAAACATCACGCGTTTTTTAGGTCAATAGTCAACAGCTCCCTGGACGGGGAACCTCCACTCTTTGTCCCACTGATTGTGCTCGTCAGATGCTTAAGTCGGTCCACTTGCATTGGTGGTCTCTTTCTTCTTCCCTCATCGCAGGCGCTTCGCTTCGACCAGGGTTCGCGGAACACAAACTTAATCTTCAAGTTCGATTTCGGGACGCTACGACTGACATAATATGATGACAACAATTTTGACAAACAAACTGGTGAATTGACAGAATTTTTTTTAGACTTGAAATAATAGCCAAATCGGCAATAAACATGAGACGAATAGACTGCGCACTACGCAACAGCATGTGCGCGATTCATGGGCTATGCGTCCGGCGTTAGAGCGACTCCCCGGCATGCATCCGGGCGATTTGGTGAATGTTCGGACTATAATTAAGATCTATTTTATACGCCAGTTTTAGGTGCAAGGCATATCAATATGTTGTTAGATTAACAACAGGCAAAAATTGCAATCACAGGCAAATGTCAAGTAATATGGATGCAAGAGTTCTCAGCCTAAAGTCTAGTTCTACATTCAACTATGGTCAGGTTTACGTTAAGGCTGAAAAGGGTCCACGACTAAGAGATTGATCCCACGCTTCGTACCCCTGCTTAAAGAGGTGGCCACATGTAAGACGCACTCTAGTTCTCAAGTCATGAACAAGAGAACAATGCCATAGTTGGGTAGGTTTGCTTATGACTAAGATCCAACACTATCGCTCAGGAAGCTTTTTGGAAGGACAAAGTGCAAACCTCCCGGGGGTGACCTCACACATATAACATGTGCTAATGACGCAAGGTAGATTGTCCTTATGGTGGCTGAAGCAATAGCCATGCATATGCAAAACTGTATGTTATTCAAAAGCATAAAAAGAGAATGAATCGTATTTTTGAAGTTTCACCCACTCATTTTAAAAAAAAAAAATTGATATTTAAAAATCCTCCCCGGTGGAGTCGCCAAATTGTAGGCGTGATTTTATTTTGCCTATGCGATGTGAGCTCATTTTTTACTACCCCATTATTAAGGTTTTATTAAATACATTTTGAAGTCGCCAACAAGAATTTAAAGGAAGACTCATAAACCTAATTGGATATATGGGAAACTGTAGGGACATCTTAAGGACTTATCCAATGTAGATTTGCCTATCCTAACTCCATAGACGGTAAATGAACCAAAAATTGAGTTCAGGGGTGAGGGTACGAGCACGGTCATGAACCATGTCGTCCAATGTTGGCCTCTACTTAATATCGATTCATTACAAGTTTTATGCAGAAGAACAACCACATAATATTTTTCATGCACCCCAAAAAGATTAGTCTAGGTTGGTTCAAGAAACACATAAAAGACTACTCTTTTAGCAACTAGTTATTAAGCAATCAATTTACAAGGTACCTAGCAGGTTGTCCATATTATCTGATTTAGTTAGAACAGTTCCTTAGGTCTTGATTAGCAATAATAACATGTGGGTGATAAAAATTATGCATAGAACAATCATAATAACATGAATATTATTAAGAGAAAAAAGAGTTAGAATGTACAATATTATTAAGAAAATTGTTTCTTCCAATAATCCAACAAATCTACAACTTTTTCTTCAAAAGGAAGACCAATCTCTTCTCCTCCTATAGGCAGTCCCAAAACCTCATGAACATCTTCTTCGCTTTATAACCATAGCTTTTTCACCAAGAATAATCAATGAATAACTATTTGCATCAAAATTATGAACTTGCTAATAACCAAAATGAAGTGGCATTTTATGCACTTGCAAATATTCTAAGGAACCAAATCCAATTTCATTGATTTCCTTCAACTGTTGCTTGCTCAAACACTTCATCACGTGTGTTATAGCAGCCGGAGACATCCTTGACATCAATGAAGGGCATATAAACACATTAGCATCACTAACACCATCATCTCCATAAACTAAATCCTCATGATCAACTGCAGCCTCTGTTTTAACATCCTCATCATGTTTTACAATCGCCAACAAGAGTTTATCTTTTTTTCCAACATTTCTAAGCACATCCAATGTAGGTTCTTCAATATTTTTGACAATTAGAGACTGATTTAGTTCTATATTGTGAATATCTAATGTTACACCCCTAGGTGTGCATGAGCCCACTAGTAGATATTGTCCTCTTTGGGGCCTAGCCCGTAAGGATTTGCTTTGGTGCAGAATCGAAGTCCTACCCAAAAGGCCTCTACTAGGTTGAGGTGTCCACCTCTATATAAAGAAGGATTCGCTCTCCTCAAGTTTTGATGTGCAATAGCCAAGATCTTAGGCACCTTATCCCTGCGTCCCTGTAGGCACTACAGGACACCAGAATGGGCCCTGGCTCTAATATCACCTGTAACACCCCTAGGTTTGCAGGAACCCACTAGTAGATATTGTCCTCTTTGGGCCCTAGCCCGCAAGGATTTGCTTTGGCGCAAAATCGAAGTCCTACCCAAAAGGCCTCTACTAGGTTGAGGTGTCCACCTCTATATAAAGAAGGCTTCGTTCTGCTCAACTTTCGATGTGGGATAGCGAAGATCTTAGGCACCTTTCTGTAACACCCCTAGGTGTGCAGGAGCCCACTAGTAGTGTTACTGATGGTATTAGAGCCAGGGCCCATTCTGATGTCCAGTAGTGCCTACAGGGACGCAGGCTCTTTAAAGGAGGGGAGAAGGTGTATAAGATCTTGGCTATCCCACATCGAAAGTTGAGGAGAACGAAGCATTGTTTATATAGAGGTGGACAGCTCAACCTAGTAGAGGCCTTTTGGGTAGGACTTCGGTTCTACACCAAAGCAAATCCTTGCGGGCTAGGGTCCAAAGAGGACAATATCTACTAGTGGGCTCCTGCGCACCTAGGGTCCCACACCTGGCCAGGGTAACGATGCGGATCCTAATATAGCATCAGTCCTAGTCCTAACAACGACGACAAATACAATAACTAACCAGTACAATGGACAAACTAAAACATTGATTATTTAATGGACGACGTCCTCCCTTCAGACAAGAGCAAAACTTAGGGCTTCAAGGTAAGAGCATCTAGAATTATATTAATTAACAATGTACTTTTCAGAAAATCTCTTGCAGTACTATACCTCATATGTTTAGAAAAAGATGAAGTACAGAGTGTCTCACAAAGCCTCCACGACGGAGAATGTGGGAACCATGAGCTTGTCCAACAAAGCCCTTAGTATGGGATAATATTGGCCAACAATGAGGATGGACGCAATGGACAAGCGCGCTATGATAAGAGGTTTTTAGTGTGTCGTTAAGGCACCAAAAATCATTTCTCAAAGTATATTTATAACACCTAACAAGAAATTACTAAGAACGTGGTAAAGGCAAGTCAAGGCTCGATCCATAGGGAAATTGGGATTAATCAAAGTCTAACAAGCCTAAGTTACCTAATTGAATGATTTTTGGGGGTTTTGAATTATTTTGTAACAACTAATAACTAACTATTAAAAAACTAGCAAATAATACGAAATGAAAATATCAATAAGGAAGACACTAGAGCTCAGGCTACTAGTATGAATCAAAGCAGAACAACTATCATTAATGCAATTGTAATTCAAAGGCGACAATTATGCAAGGTTTAGTTTTCCTCTAAAATACTCGAGTCCTCTCTCAAATGGTCCTCAAGAATAATCACTTAGTCAATCAACTAAATCCTCTCTCGAATGGTCTTTAGTCAATTAATTAAGAGATCCAATAAATATGGAAAACCCCTAATACAAGGATCCCCTTAATTTCTACCCAATATCTTGGCCTAGAAATTAAGTTGATTCATGGGAATGATAAAAGAGTTCAAAATTCGATTAAGAATATTTGCAATCAAAATACCAAAGCATAAATATGATCAATATATATCCTAAGGCCTCAAAACACCAAGATCAATGCATAATCACCATTAGATCATCACAGTTACATTAATGTAGGCGTGGATTGTTAATTCCTTTAATGCCTACACGCGGTGTGAGTGCGTTTATTTGACTACCCCATTGTTAAGGTTTCATTAAAATATATGTTTTGAAGTCATCAACAAATTTTTAAAGGAAAATTTATAAACCTAATTGGATATTGAAACGGAAGGGACATCTTAGGGACTTATTCAATGTAGATTTCCCCGTCACGACTCCATAGATGGTTAGGAACCAAAACTAGAGTTCGGAGGCGAGGGTACAATATAGTCAGGAACTATATTGCCCATTGTTGGCCTCTACTAAATATCTATTCATTACAGATTTTATGCCAAAGGGTGATTAGTATTAGGTAGCAGGGAGGTAAGATGCGCAGCAGCGCAGGTGAGGGAAAGTGTGAGTTGGAGGATTTCCGAGGGATTATATGAGGTCGATTGTTTTTTTTTGTTGTCGAGTTGTTTGTTGTTGTGCTGTGAGAGATGAGGGAGAGCTGTGAAATCTGATTTGTTATATGGTGAGGAAATGAGATATATATATATATATATATATATATATATATATATATATATATATATATATATATATATATATATATATGTGTGTTTTGGGAGTTGGGAAGCGATGGGTTTTCGAAAACAATTGGGTTTCTTAAAAGATTTCATATAAAATAGTTAGATAAAGATATTTGAAAACACTTTGAAAAATGATGATATTTTATAAAAAGATATTTTTTATTAATAAAACTAATTAATATAACTTTATTAATTAAATTGGGCTAGAAAATGGGTTTTGTAAATTGGGCTTTCATAAAAACTATTTTTAAAAGGTTTTCGAAACACGGGCTTTAAAAAAAGTTATTTTAAAACATTTTAGGAAGTGGGCTTAGTAAAACTAGTTATAAAAAATATTTTCGAAAATGGGTTAATAAAATGAGTTAGAAAATGGATTGGGCTTAAAACATTTTATTTTATACTCATTCTTTATTCTTTCCTTGATCCGAACCAATTGGAGCAGGGTATCAGTCATCATAGGGTACTAAATGGGGAGACACGATTATGTGTCTACAGAAGCCCCCACTTTGCCTGAGGTTTGTAAAACCGAAAATCAAAGTATACGTGTCGGGACGGAGAATGATTCTAGATGCTCTGCAATCCAAAATAACTCTTTTACGCCGGTACCTGCAAAACAAGCAAAAGCTTCAGGAACAGACATGTGTGAAACATATTTGCAAAATAATTGTAAATTTGAAAAAAATGAAATGATAGATGGGAAAAAGGAATCATGGGCTATTGTGGTCCGGCACATGTCGTGGTAGAGTTTGTGGCTTCCTCCAAGGCAATATGTGTAGAGCTTTTGTCCCGCTCCAAGGCAATTAGTGCAGAGTCTTTGGCCTCCTCCAAGGCAATAGAGCCTTTGTCCCGCTCCAAGGCAATTGGTGTAGAGCTTTGGTCTGCTCCAAGGCAATAGGTGTAGAGTTTTTGGCTTGTTCCAAGGATAATGGTGTAGAGTCTTTGGCCTGCTTCAAGGCAAATGTTGTAGAGTTTTTGGCCTGTTCCAAGGCAAATGTTGTAGAGTTTTTGGCCTGTTCCAAGGCAATTGGTGTGGAGTGTTTGGCATGTTCCAAGGCAATTGGTGTGGAGTGTTTGGCCTGTTCCAAGGCAATTGATGTGGAGTGTTTGGCCTGTTCCAAGGCAATTGGTGTAGTTGATTTGAAGTGGTTAATGGTTTGTGGATTTTCCTGAGTACTGGTTGTCTCTCAAGCAATGTATGCTGAAAATTTATAGAGTGACAAGATTGTATGTGAGCTTTTGAAAGTTCGTTGAGTTGTCGCGTGTAATGTCATGATGAACATTTGAAATCATTTGAAATTAAGCGTGTGGCTTCCACCTGGCTAAGAAGCCCCCAGGCGTGTTGTACAGGACTGTGCGCCAGATGCACAGGCATGCGCTTGGCGCTAGGGATGTCAGTGGGTAATGGACCCTACCCGGATTCGTGGATCCAGATCCGTTTTTAGCGCATCTGGATCCTCAAATTTTGGACCCTACGGATCCGGGTAGGATATGGATCCTAGTTTTTGAAAACGGATCTGGACCGGGACCTAAATTATTACCCGGATCCGGATCCATTACCCGTTTTTGAAAGTTATTTTAAAATATATAATTAAAAGGAAAAAAATTAATGTGTACGCTTAATGATTTTTATGCTCGGATTTGTTATATTAAGGTTGAATGCTTGCTTACTTCAACATCGACAAACGAAGATGTTAAATGGCGTTGTTTTATTCTTTAAAATCTCTAATTATTGCGAAAATTAGGGTCATTTGAAGAAAATAGGTTAGGATCCGTTTTGGATCCGTTTAGGACCCGGATCCGTAGGATCCATTGGATCTGGATCTGGATCCTCAATTTTATTACCCAGCGGATCCGGGTAGGATATGGATCCTTACCTAAAAACGGATATGGATCTGGATCCTAGAGGACCCTCTCCAGATCCTACCCATTGCCATCTCTACTTGGCGCTGGATGTTGCGCTAGACGCAGCTTGCTGCATATGGCACAGCGTTGTCGGTGCGCTGGACGCACCATGTATATAACGCTTGTTAATTTGTAATGGTCCGCAGACCTTGGCAGAGTATAACTGATATAGAGTCGTTTAATATTAGATACATGCAACTACAAATAACACACAGATATACAGACAAACACCTAGGGGACATGCATGTGTCCCGTGATGTGGGTGCCAGTGTATGGATAGGAAAAGACTCGACTTATAAAGAGTGACCTCTAACACTCTAGACTTAGAGGTGCTATCGTGTGTGCATACGTGTGGTGTGTGACTCGATGATTGATGATAGAATTCTATGGCTAAGGAGGATTGATGCAATGTTTGACATAATGTTTGGATGATGTAGATATGCAATACAAATGCAGATGTGACACTAATGCAGAGATATGACACTAATGCAGATAATATGATTTGATGATGTGATCGTTCCATTAGAAGCTCAAATTTTTGTTTAGAAAACTATTTTTTGAAAGAAGAAGAAATGGGAATCCCCCAAGGATAATCCATGTAGGTTATGTTTGATTCGAAATGTGTTGTACTTGTTACGGGCCTAAGTGAGCCCATAAAACAATTAGAATTTCGTATGGGTCTGGAGCCCACAATCTTTTGTATGGACTCATTAGAGGAAAAAAAACCCAAGGGCTGCGGTCAAAAGGGGCCCAAGGGCTCGTTCTTTGACCGCAGCCATTAGACTAGCAGCCCTTGGCATTTAGGAAGGGCTGCAGTTTTTAGCCGCAACCCTTAGCGCGTTAAGGGCTGCGGTCAGGGCAAAAACCGCAGCCCGTGGTGGATTAAGGGATGCGGTTAAGGGCCAAAACCGCAGCCCTTGGTGAGTTAAGGGCTGCGGTTTTGGCCCTTAGCCGCAGCCCTTAACCTACCAAGAACCGCAGCCCTTGTGACCCAAAAAAATATATAATTTTTTTGTTCTTTTTTGCATTTTTTTGTCCTAAAAGTTCCCAAACAAGTATATATATATATATATATATATATATATATATATATATATATATATATATATATATATATATATATATATATATCATTTTTCATTATAAATTATGTTTTTTACACAAATATAATGAAAATAAAAACTGAATTACATTAGTTCGAGGCTGCCCTCGATTGTTCGAATTGCAATATATGAGTAGGATCACAACCATAAGAAAATAAACCAACCAAAGAACAGCCATGAAGACATTACAACTCCACTAAGACTAGCATCTGGATCCCTCAAAAGCAACTTATTTGGAGATGATAGAACCTGGCAAATAAAACCAAAATCGCTATAATTTGGAGGTGAACCCGGGGGGTTTAGCGGTGGGGGACAATAGGGGGTTCTTGGGCTGGGGTGGGGGGTGCCTGGCAAGGGGGGTGCTTCTTGGGCGGTTGGGGGGGGTTGGCAAGGGGGGCCGCAGGCCCTGGGGGTGTAGCGGCGGGGCAAGGGCTGGGGTGGGGTTGTAGCAAGGGGGCAGCAGGGGGTGCAGGGCTTAAAACGATGATTAAAAATTAATTTTCTAAGGATTCAGGTCAATAAAGTATAAGCTCAAATAAGATTTTAAAGGAAACTCAGTTGACTAGAAAAACACACAAGGAAAAAAAAACAGAAAGAAGCAATGAAAAGAAAACTGCTGAGAAACACAAAATCAGATTCCACACTTCAAGTTCATCAAAAGCTAGAATAACAAAATCAAATTGTCAACTTAAAAAATCCAAGCATATCCATGTTTTTGCACCATATAGATTGAACATATTGTGAGCATAAATACTATACCTGAATTACCCTAATGGTAGAGGCTTTGGGTTGGCAATCAACTCCTTGTTGTTCAAGTTTATCAAGTGTGGCAATAACAACATGCTCGATCTCTACCTACTCCACATCTAGGCACCAAAAAGGCATATAATTCATCATCACGAAAAACGAGCGAGCTTCGAGAAAAAGACATATAAGATGCTAGTAAGATATTAGTGTTACATAATTCATATTCAACACACAAATATGCAATGCATCAGAATTCATGTTCAGCTCCCAAAGATGCAGTGCGTCAGCCTGTCATATTGCCTAGTTATAATCCCAAAACATTTCTCAATAATCAGAAACAGCATCTAATTCAAATGAAAATACGAGTGTAAACCTAGAATATACTCCCTCAATTCCTTTTTGTTCTTCTACATTACTTTATTACAGTTCATCAGTACCATATCTATTCTTCTGGCATATGAAAAGTTGATACTTTAACATACATGACAACTAGATTCATATACTAATCAAGTCCCAACATACTCCTTGAGGAAAGCCTGTAGAAAATGGGTAAAATAAATCAAATTAAACATAAATTTAGAAGCAAAAATTAGAAGATAAAATCCATATTAGCCCATCAAAGAAATCAAAGAAATCAAAGGAAGTTGACAACAAAATGATGGTGGTGGGCGACTAATTAGGAGGGGTTAGGTTTTTATGGGTTTGCAAAGTTGAGACAGAGACAAATTTTGGTTCACTTCAGAAGGATAAACTATATTACTTTTTAAAATTCACAAAAATATATATCAAGATCTCAATTGGTTTAATTTACACAGTAACATCCATATCTTCAGGTAATGCTTAAAAAATACAAATTGATAGACATTTTTAACCAGCTCATACAGCATATATATAGCAAGTCATGGAAAGGAACAACTTGAAGTCTAGAAATATATAATATATTACAGAAGCTCCACAAATTGAATGAAGACAAGTGGCACTGTCAAAGGCTCAAAGCCAAAACAAAGAGGAACAGGGAAGAAAGGTGAGAGTAGGGAGAAGAGAAGAATAAAAAGGTTAACTTCTGAAAATAGTGTTCAAATACCTGAACAAGTTTCCGAGCATGAGTGCAACAACTTAAATATGGAAATCGAAAAACATATGAAATCAAGGAGCTGTGAGTAGGTCTGTATAATTCATAGCACAACACAAGCATCTTTTCTGGAAATGGAGAAGTAGAAGCTCTAGCCAACATGAGGAGGAAAACTAGGAAAGGTATAACAACTCTTGTTCCTGAGAGATCTAAATAAGTCCAACCATGCAAGTACGAAACTATAGCCAGCAACATTCATCAAATTATTTTTTTTTAAACTTATCTAGTTTGAGGTGGAAAGAACAAATAAATCCAGAATTCATCATATTAAACCCTAAGACAATAAAAGTAAGCAATCTATCTTCAAAATGTATTTTCCTCTCAGGTAAACAAAATAACAACCATCAGAGGCACAAGATACTCAAATGTTCTTCAATCCCATTTATATTTGACGGCATTTTTCCAATCAAAAGTAGGTTCTAAAAAGAATTACATGCCCTCAGATAATCTAACATCACAGGCCAGAGAAGCTAGCAAATAGCTAGTAATGACTTTTAGAACCTTAGAAAAAAAAAAGTTCATCAGCTTAAGTACCAAATACATCATACGCTAAAGTGAGCCAGAAGTAGCCTGCAGTATAATTTATGCAGTACCTTCCGTGGTAACACATATGCTCTGGAAAAATTCCATTTACAAATTAAAAACTGATTAACACATGCAGTGTCCTCAGCACAGATTAAGAATAATTATCAGAAATTAGAAAATGTAAAAAATGCAAAAGCAATAAGATTTAAGAATCCAAAAAAAAAAAAAAAAAAAAAGTCAACTACAATTTACAGTGCAAATCAAATTGGGCAGGAAGAAAGCACATTGATTTCAACTCAAAAGCATATTTAGCAAAATGGGCATTCATTATTGAAGATAATTGCAGTTTATTGACATCTAAAAATCAACTCAAACAATCATACTATATATCCCAAGAAGAACAAGGAAATTCAGGGAACCCATAAAATCCAGAATCCAATCAACGAAATATGCCCATAAAATTCAATCAGTGAAACATGCCCATATCATCAAAAATAGGAAACCTCCAAATAATATTCAGTAAAATGTAACAGCCAAATCTATTTCAACAAAATTAACCTAATCGAATCAATTTCGGGCGAAAAATCAGATAATCATAAAATCGAACAACAACAAATTAACAAAATCAACACATATCTCATTCATACTTTAACAGTGTGACATTTATGTACAAAATAATATTATCTTAATTCAAAACAAAAAAAAGTGAGAGAAACCTTGTTGGTGGCCATCTCGACAGAGAGCAGCACCGCACGAAGGGGAAAGAGAGAGAGCAGCACGGCGAGCGCCGGGAAGAGGGGGAGCGCCGGCGAACTGAATGGGAAGTAGCGCAGCAGGCAAAGAGAAAGAAACGGGGTGAGGGAAGAGAGGTAGGGTTTGGGTGAGATAGGAGGACCACGGGAGAAAGAGAGAATGTAATAGCCTGACTTATTAAGCTAAGATTAGAATCGATAATCCACAATCAATTATGCTAATGATGATTAAATTAAGTTGTGACTGTTACGTTCCGAAATCTAAGAGTTTAAATGAATGTTATGTGAATTTTGTTGCTAACGTGGATATTATGTGTTATTAGCTAACTAATAACATGAGCTATATGATAATTGAGTAATTTATGCACTATGTTTGAAAAGTTAAGTATCGTTTCAGAATTAGGAAATTGGTAGTAGTCGTTAATATCGTTTTGATGATCGGGGAAGTAAGATTAAGGATTGATTAAGTTGAGATACTTCCATTAAGGTATATAATATACTTTGGAGGAAATTAGTTAAGAACAATCAAGGATTAAGAAGTGATTGAGGAAAGAACCTAAATTAAAAGTCGGGAAAATTCTGGTGTGTTCATAGGCAAGAGAATGACGATTTAACCCCAATACTAAACTGGAAATTCCGATCCTACCCTTACCCATTCTCCCTATATAGGATACCAATACCCTCATTCATTTTCATCATAGACACTCCACAAACAAACACAACAAAGCAACACATTTCTCTCTCTCTCATTCACGCCATTTCTGGCGAGTTGCAGGCACCATTGCCAGCTTGCTTCCTTTGGCTCCTAGCACTGAAACTTGCATGCAAACACTTTCCTAGGTTCATCAAGGTGTCCTCCATACTGGGCAGGTGTTAGTTTTGAAGTTCCATTCCTGTAACGCTAAGAAAAACCAAGGAAGGTGAGTTATGGCTGAATTTCAGCATGCATGAGGTATATTAGTTTGAAACATGATTTCTTTGGGTTAATTACTAACTTTAAGGTGATGAATGTTTTGCCTAAGGTCCTAAGAGGTTGCTGGAGAGGTGGTAAAAGTTACTAAGTAAGATTTGATTTCCTAGACACCAAGTTAAGGTACACAAGAACCACCCTTTGAAGCTTTACTTTCTTAATTGTTATCATAACACTTGTTTATGGAATTTATGAAAGCTACGAATATGTTTTGTGTGGGAAACCTACTATTTTGTTAAGAAGTTATAAGTAGTTGATTTCAATGTGTTAATTATGATTTGTGGTTGATGATTTTCGAATTAGAAATCGTTGCATGTCAAGTTCCTCTAAAACCGATCAAACCATGCTTTTACTTCGATTGTGCTTTGTTTAGATGCCTTCATTGTTGCTGCCCTTTTATGGTAAACTACTGTAAAGTACTTATATTTTTTGTTGATCAACCTTGTATCACATCTTCCTCTTATATTAAGTATAACCTCTGTTTGAGAAGTAAACAACACCTAAAAACTCGACTTTTCGCTTAATTACTTTCTGAACTTGTAAACCCTTGTGCCTTTGATCCTTTCAATATTTTTTCATGATGAATACCTACTGCCCCTTATATATATTAAGTGTGAAACCTAAACTTTGGCTAAACCAAGAAGTACAAGTGATCATTTCATAAAACCATGGTTCATTAACACCAAACCCAGAACCATCTAAATTGGCCTATGTTCTCTTTGTGTTAAGTAATCTTCTATATGTTAAGTGCACTCTATGAACCCTTCACCTACTGCCACATCTTGATAACCCTGCCTTTAATCATCTTTATTAATCATAACACTCTTTTGAAACATGGTTGTTAAGTCACCTTTCCAAATATAGTGGAACTTGACATAGCAAGCTTGTTTTACGAAATTTGTTTTGATAAATTAAGATAGTTATGAAAGTTGGTTCCATCAAGTATTTGAGATTAAAGTTTTTGTATATTTGAGTATAAGTTTTGCAATTATTAAAAGTCTAGTTTTAGAAGGGAAGTAGCTGCGTAAACAGTGATGAACAACGTTCACAGAGCGGGTTTGCTCTTTAAGTATTTAGAGCGGGTATTGCTCCGTTATGAAGGGTCATGACCTAGAAAGTCTTGCAAGCATGAAATAAGAAAGGTAGGGAGACGTCCCTCAAAAGTTTGGAGAATCGGCTTTGCCCTCCATTCGTGTTCCTTCCCAGAGAAAGAAATATTTTGACTTGTATAAAAATGTTTAAGTAATCGTTGAAAAAAAAGTATAAATGTTGCTCATGGAGAGTCACTTGATATGTTCATGATGTTGTCATTATTTTTACATTAGTAAAAAGGAACTTTGCAATTAAGCGAATAAAAGTGTTTGAAACAACAGTTATGTTATTACTTCAAAAATGAAGTCTATTTTCAGCCACCTTACTATTTTGCAACTGGTGGGACTTGTGTACCGGCGTAAGGCTGACTGTTTTGTTCTCTTGAACCTGTCCTGGTGGGGGCAGATTTAGCTATTTTGCAGGACTAAACTGAAGGTTAAAGATTAGCTTAAGTCTGGAATGTTCGTGTTATGTGAACAGCCGTTGCGTTGTGTTTTCTGTATTATAACGACTATGTTATGTAACTATATTTTGAACTCGGTTATCTAAATACTTAGACTATGATGTAGTAATTAAATAATTTAGGTTGTTTTCATAATATGCTTAGATACTTCCAGATTCCCTAACCTCCCAAGGGCAAAGTGGGTTAGGAATCTGCACTAACAGCATCTCTAATTAGCAGCTTAGCTCTTTAATTAATTATAGTTGGTCGTAATTAAGCTGCTATTTGGGGAGGGCTGTTACAGAGAATGAGAGAGGGTATTGCAATGAGTGAACTGGGCTACGAATGAATGATAAACGCGGAATAATTAGGCCCAAGGGCTGCAGTTTTTTGGGCTAACCGCAGCCCTTCACTATTAAGGGCTGCGGTTTTCAAAAAACACAGCCCTTGTGCCGCAGCCCTTGCGTTTTTTTCCACTAGTGACTCGTAATGAAGTCTTTATCAAGGTACACTTGGAGCCCAAGGATAATCTATTCAGTTAATAGACAATGTTGGATTTGAAATACGTTATAGAACGAGCTTTTGTAGTGCTTGAGTTGTATATGCTTCGAGTTTTGTATGCCAAGGGCCTAAGTGAGCCCATACAGTAGGTTCAATCTTGTATCAGTGTGGGCTTTAAAACCCAAAATTTCATGTATGGACTCGTAATGAAGTCCTTATTACAATAGGCCTAGACTTGGAGCCTGTGATTTTCTGTGTGGACCAATGATGAAGCCCCCAGTAAGATGGAGTTGATGAAGTATACAACTTGATTGCTTGATTTTGAAGATATCTAGTCACGCTTAGCGGAACTTTCGACCGAATATACCATATAGGGTTCCTAAGGTGAAAAAGACAAGAAAGGCCAAAGAAAGGAGCACTCATAAGATGAGGCGCGGTCATAGCGCTGAGTGTTGAAAGGTTATGCTAAGGTTGGCTTAGAAGCGATAATGTAGTGCAGAAAACGGCAAGGGATAAGAATAAGAAAAAGGTGGAGCCATAATGAATTGACTCACGCAATGAGGTAGCTAATGATGCAGGTTCAAGTCCCAGTCTAGTTCTAAGGGTAGGGATGAGCATTTAAAAAAATTCATGATTTGAGTGATCATGCTTTTCTCATGGGCCTAGGCGAGCCTTAAAAATATGTTTTGAATTAAAATGGTCGGGCCTCAAAAGAGGTTGCCTACGTATCCATGATGGAATCAGACTAGTCGTAGCTCTTAACATTTTAATTGGTGGCCGAGCATTTTGCTTTTGAGCCATTTGCAATGAATTAGGCATTGAATTAAGCATTGATTTGGAAGAGGTCTTTGGCAAAGGTGGATAGTAATGTTGGTTTGGTTTGGTTTGAAGCAGTCGGACCTCAGGTGAGGTTTCCTACGTATCTTTAGCAGAATCATAGTTCAAGCTAATGAATGAGAAGGTGCCCAGACTATTACCTAAGTCGCCCTTTTGGGTTTTCGACCTAGCGTGCTTGGGTTTGTCTTTTATGGCTTATTGGAATGCAGTGTGCATGGTTGCTTGAGCGAAGGTTTATTATGGAGGTATGATTTGACTTGCAATGGTTTTTGGTTGCGGAGGTCAAGGCCTTTGATGAAGTTGGAGGGTTAGAATTGAAGATTGAAGGTTTTGAAAGAAGTACTTTTGACAAAGCTATTGATGGGCTTATTTGCAACACTTCTTTTTTTTTTTTTTGCACTTTTTGTATAATTTTCTTTTTTTTTGTTTTTTATTTTTGATTTCTTTTTGTTGTTGCTCTCTTTTTTTTAACTTACCCTTTACATTGAATTGTTGTCAAATGTACTTCCCATGAGGTAGGTTAAAGGGAGAAGGATGTTATTGGAGACATAGTTGTAGTGAAGGGAGGAATGCCTCTTTTATTTATGCTAGTTGTATTCATCGCCTTCATTAGAATAGTCATGAGAATTAGAAATTCGTTTCTTTTAAGGCGACAATCGTGATTTTCATTAATGCTCATTAATGCAAGGTTAGAAAAGAGATAGTCATTTATTATTTGAAAATTATGAGTACTTACAATGAAAAGGGAAATCCTATATCAGACTGGGCAAAATGAGAGAGATGAAATAAAAAATAAAATCCTAAGTCTAGAATCCTACGTCACGTGACGAGACAGCTTCATTGCTTCGATCATCATGAGTTCTCCTTCTAAATGAAAAGACAAGAAGTGTATATTTTTTTTGTGGTGATTGGACCTAAGTGAGTCCAAATGCT
This sequence comes from Beta lomatogona, assembly GCA_947646795.1. NCBI lineage: Eukaryota > Viridiplantae > Streptophyta > Magnoliopsida > Caryophyllales > Amaranthaceae > Beta > Beta lomatogona. Next base: position 26,808 of record CANSNZ010000658.1, read on the forward strand.
TTAATGAGCGATTGTACTTAGATGTCTATTTCTATGACATTGAGGTCATTGTCTTCGGCATTTTTGCAGCAGTAGAGACTGTAAGCCTCCCATCGTCTATATCATATCTTGGATAAGCTCTTTTAACTTGTAGCAGGAACAGTCTTATGTCCACTGCTTCTATGGTATTTGCAATAGGCATCTTATTGTATATTTGCATTACGATTCTCTTGGATAACAGGGTAGTGTGCCTCTAGTCTGATGACATGTGCTACAAGATCTACCAGTATTCCCTTCAACTCATCAATTTGTTCTTGAAGTGTTCTTGACATATTGCGTATTTCCTACAATGGATCATCCAGTAGAAGATTATAGATGGATATGATGGAGAGAGATAAATAGAATGGGCGAATGTATGTTTGTTTTAAAAGAGTTGAGCTTCTAGGAACGAATCTGAATATCCTAAATGCATGACTTTTTTTTATTTATTTATTTGGATGCACCTAGACCTAATGCATGTATGTATGACTCTTTTGGATGCACCTAAACCTAATGAATGTTGCATGACTCAATCTATGAGTTCGAACCTGTAAAGGCTGCCTACATATCCTAAAAGAGGGAATCAGATCGCTTGTAGTTTACGACTACTAAATGTGGAATGCATGAAATGAAACGGAGAGTATGAATGCAATGAGACTCCTAAATGCCTATGAACTCTAAGTATGCATGAGGTGTATGAATGATGGACTATGCAATGCAGAGGGACTCTAGTATGAATGCTTTCCTAATTGACATGAAACTCTAATGACTTCTGTATCCTAGACTTGATAGACTTCTAATGACGTTAGAATTCTAGATTTGACGGACTTTCAAGGATGCTAGACTCCTAATGTGCATGAAACTCTAGTGGACCTAGACTCCTAAAGTGAATGAAACTCTAATGGACCTAGACTCCTAAAATGGACGGAGTTCTAATGGATTTAGACTCCTAAGATGGACAGAATTTTAATGGATTTAGACTCCTAAGATGGATGGGACTCAAACGAATGAAGACTCCTAACATGAATAGAGTTAGACGAGGTTAAGAACTCTAAATGGAGTGAAACTGGATGAATCTAGACATTTAGGTTAGACGGACTTCTAGTGCAGTTAGAATCTTAAGCGGATGAGACTTTTACAACAAGATGGATGCTAAAAGGAATCCTATATAATGTGCACATAAAGGATGGGTGATATACATGAAAAGATAAGATATAGGATGGATTTTTGGAAAAAAGATATGTGATAGTAAAAAAGATGGAGATTTTTTTTTTTGAAAAAAAAAAGGTGGAGATAGAATTTTTGAAGTAGATAGGAGATTGAAGATGGGATGAGATTTTGAAAAAGATAGGAGAATGATTTTTTAAAAAAGATGGGGATGATTTTTTCCAAAAAAGATGGAGGTCATTTTTTAAGAAAACATATGGGAGATATAGTTTGGTAAAAGATGGGGATAGAAATTTTTAAATAGATAGGAAAAGGTGGAGAGATTTATTTGTTTTATGATGATAAAAATTATAGGAAAAAAAGAAACCTAATTATCCTATGATTTGGAGACACACGGACGATATTGGACACTAAGCTTACCAAGGAATGCTGAAACTGAGTAGGCGCAACATTAAATGCAAGACGCTGAACATTGTGTTGGGCGCAAGACAACGCGCACGGCGCGAGATGGGATGCGTGTGCCGCAAGAGCTCCTGCGTGGGACGCAGATGGAATGCTGAAAGACTGCGTGAGACGCCACTAACATGCGCCTAGCGCAAATATGGCGCGCGGCGCGCAACGGGATCAACGATCGGGATTTTGCTATTTCTTCTCGCGTTGACTCATTCGACAATTTTGACTCGAAACATTACAAGCAATTAAAACCACGCACATGTAGAGATGCACAAGTAGGATAATAATATGCAAAGTTCCAACCTAAAGTCAAGTTCTACGTTTGAACTATGGTCAGGTTTAGGTTGAGGCTAAAAAGGGTCCATGACTAAGAGATTGATCCCACACTTCGTACCCCTGCTTAAAGAGGTGGCCACATGTAAGATGCACTCCAGTTCTCAAGTCAGGAACAAGAGAACAATGCGATGGTTGGGTAGATTTGCTTATGATTAAGATCCAACACTATCACTCAGGAAGCTTTTTGGAAGGACAAAGCGCAAACCCCCTCGGGGTTGACCTCACACATTAAACATGTGCTAATGAGGCAAGGTACATTGTTTTTATGGTGGCTGAAAAATAGCCATGCATATGCAAAACAGTATATTATTCTAAGACATAAAATAAGAATGAATCGTATTTTCAAGTTTCACCCACTCATTTAAAAAAATTAATTTTTTTTTTTAAATCCTCCCCAGTGGAGTCGCCAAATTGTAGGCGTGGATTTTTAATTCCTTTAATGCCTACAAATGGTGTGAGCGTGTTTATTTGACTACCCCTTGTTAAGGTTTTATTAAAAAAATATGTTTTGAAGTCGCTAACAAATTTTTAAAGGAAAACTTATAAACTTAATTGGATATTGAAACGGAAGGGACATCTTAGGGACTTATCCAATGTAGATTTCCCCGTCATGACTCCATAGATGGTCAAGAACCAAAAATTGAGTTCGGGGGCGAGGGTACAATATAGTCAGGAACTATATTGCCCATTGCTGGCCTCTACTAAATATCGATTCATTACAGATTTTATGCCAAAGAATAATCAAATAATGTTTTAAGCACCCTAAAAATAATTAGTCTAAATTGGTTCAGGAAACACATAAAAGACTATATTTTTAGTGACAAGTTATTATGCAATCATATTAGAAGGTCCCCAACAGGTTGTCCAATTTATCTGAATTAATTAGAACAGTTCTTTAGGTCTTGTTTAGCAATAATAATATGTGGGTGATAAATATTGCAGTCAAGCATATAAAAACTAATGTTCATGAAAATAAATAAAAATAAGAAAATAAAATATCGCAGGGAGTTAGTATAATATGTACAATACTTATAGTCGCAGGAATATATTAATAACCTATATCACGAATATAATGTTAGTAACTTCAAGAAAGTAATAATAATAAATAAGAAATAAATTAAAGATGATTAATTTAGTTGACCCTCATAAATTATACCACCGTCCGGGGTCGTTGATTTGTACGGATATTGGAAAATTGAATTATACGAGTCGTTAAAAAAAAGATTTGGTCTTGACGTTGTATTTGTATGTTGAGCGTGTAATACATTATAGTAGCAGTATTAGGAAAACTAATGGAGTATTATTTGTGTTAGGCGTAGGTATCAATAGGATAATGGGTAGTCTTAGGAGATTAGTGGCTATGGTGATTAGGATGATGATGATGAGGAATCGTGGATGAATATTGAAGGATGATGATTTTGGTGCGGGTACTTCTTTTAGGTCATGCATGGCAGTATACGATACGTATTGATGTACCCATTCCTAAAATTTCAAAATCTTGTCGTTTAGTGGTATGATGATGAAGGGTGATTAGTATTAGGTAGCAGGGAGGTAAGATGCGCAGCAGCGTAGGTGAGGGAAAGTATGAGTTCGAGGATTTCCGAGGGATTATGTGAGGTCGAGTGTTTTTGTGTTGTTGTCGAGTTGTTTGTTGTTGTGCTGTGAGAGATGAGGGAGAGCCATGAAATCTGATTTGTTATATGGTGAGGAGATGATATATATATATATATATATATATATGTTTAGGGAGTTGGGAAGCGATGGGTTTTCGAAAACAATGGGGTTTCTTAAAAGATTTTATATAAAATAGTTAGATAAAGATATCTGAAAATACTTTGGAAAAAGATGATATTTTATAAAAAGATATTTTTATTAATAAAACTAATTAATATAACTCTATTAATTAAATGGGCTAGAAAATGGGCTTTGTAAATTGGGCTTTCATAAAAACTATTTTTAAAAGGTTTTCGAAACATGGGCTTTAAAAAAAGTTATTTTAAAACGTTTTAGGAAGTGGGCTTAGTAAAACTAGTTATAAAAAAGGTTTTCGAAAATGGGTTAATAAAATGAGTTAGAAAATGGTTTGGGCTTAAAACATTTTATTTTAGACTCGTTCTTTATTTTTTCCTCAATCCGGACCAATTGGAGCAAGGTATTAGTCATCATAGGGTACTAAATGGGGAGACACGATTATGTGTCTACAATTAACAATACATGAAAACCTTAATTCATACTTTCACCCTAACCCTAGATAGGAGACTACTCACTAATCATGGAAACTAAACATAAAAATATGAAATTTATAACTAATCTAGTGCTAAACATGATTAACAGATGATTAATCTAATAAAAATAAGCAATTATGGGACCATAATACTCTAAGATATATAACTATGTAAACATAGAGAATAACAATGACAAGGATGAATAAAAACTGAAAATTTTGCAATTCAATTGAATAAAAAGTACCTTGTGTAGAAATCACCAAGTTTAATCTCAAAATCTCAAATCTAAGACAAAACTATCAGTTTTTCTCTCTAAGAGGAACCCTAAAATAACTCTCTAATCTATGGAATAAAGCATATTTAAAACAAAACATCCTTACTGTTTTAATTAGGCACGAGGCCTACAATTTCTTACGGAACATAAATGGTGCGGGCGCACCAAACACACTAATCTCGAAGTGCAACAATTTGTTGAAAGGTGCGGGCGCACCTCATTAGCTGGTGCGAGCGCACCAACTGTTCAACTCTGGTCGGACAGTTCAACTTAAAACGTGCATAACTCTTTTGTTTAGACCCAAATCAAGCTTATGACCAGTCGTTGGAAAGCTATCGAAACAAGCTTTCACCTCCAACTAGAATTACCTTCATCCAATCTGTGGTTTGAAAGTTATGTCCATTTCAATTTCCCTGTACAAGATTCTATTGTGCAAAGTGCTCCTTTATGCGAGTGGACATGGGGCATGGTGTGAGTGCACCATTTCTCAACGTGTGCTATATATTCATTGCTTTCTTTGCCGAATCTACAACTCGTAGCCATCTTAGGTAGTCCCACCTATATTATGAACATGGCAAAAATAGGGTGAAAGCATATGTACTAGAAATTTGGTCAAAAATGACTGAAAATCAAGCAAAATATCACTATGATCAAGAATGATCAAGTGAATGAAATAGAAGGGGAAAGGGAGAAGAAAGAGGGAAGAAAGGGGAGAAAGAGGATCAAAATGAGCTTAAAGGAGTCTATAAAGTGCGTTAGAAACGCACTTATCAAACGCCCCCAAGCTTAGCATTTTACTTGTCCTCAAGTAACCAAGAATGAGAAAGAAGAACGAAAAGAGGAGAAAATAAAATGAAAAAGAAAAAACATGCAACACACTAGCCTAAATGCTCTATATGCAAAGCTACAAACATGACATGCAAGCTAAATGAGTTCATACCAATATTTAGTAGGCCAATCAAACACAAGAGGAAAGATGATTAGGAAGCACAAGAGTGACTTAAGAGATCCAATCCACCAATAAACCGAGTCTTAGCTTCTTAAAAACAAGGCTTTCTAGGAGCTATTTCTCACCCCCTCTCCACTTCTAAGTCCCGAGTTTGAATCCCCCCTAGGGATACTCAACCATAATAGCTCGCCTCTACCACATTTTGATGACCCTCATCATGACTTGCACAAAATCTCACCTGCCACTACTAAATTGACCAAGACTAATCTAGAAGACAAAAGGGACTTTATCAAGGTTGTAAAGAGGCTAGGTTAGGGGTGAGGATATCAATTTGGGAATGTGGTGCAAAAATGGTAAAGCGGAGTACAAAGTAGGGGGACGAGACTCCCCCAAGCTAGTCCTAACACCAGTTCAATTTGAAATCTCAAACATAACCATTTTTTTCTTTTTCACTTTGATTTTCAATTTTTGAACATTTTTTTTTTTCATTTTGCTCATCAATTTGCTCTTTCACTTTCTTTTCTTTCAACAAGAATCCAAATGAATCAATAAGAGCTTTCTTTCTTTTCTTTTCTTTTCTTTTATTTTATTTTCTTTTATTTTCTTTTCTTTTCGCAATTTTCTTCATCTTTTGCAATTATACAAACACATTAACTCACTTTCACCCAAAGGCTTAGCATCAAAATAATTCGACTCAACACAACCTAGATATGTACTCCACTTTGAGGAAAGTTTGGCCATAACTTATTATGAGGGTTAAGCAAAAATAGGATAGAAAGGCTCAGATGGGTTGAGAAGCAGATAATTATGCCGGTATAAAGCTTTTTGGCTTTTGAGCTCCTAATTCTAGCAAAGTGAAACACCCTTAATCATTCTTCTATTTAGTTCGGTCATATGCAATCTTGGGGAGCTAAAATGCAAGTCACAAGTTAGGGGATCAACGCTGAGGGTTGTAAATGAGTCTTACGAGGTTCATGGCCCTTCTCGGGGTTCATCGCACAAGGGACAAGGCAATCCAATCAACCAACTCATCTAATTTCAAAAAGACTCTACCAAAAGTTACGGGTCTCAAAGATCATTTAAAGTCACAGCAAGGCTTCCAAAACCATCAGTCAAATGCAAGCAAGGTCTTCCAATCAAGTTATGAACACTCTTAGCAACATATCATACATGCAACCAAACTAATCTAAATGCATAAAAAAGAGTAAGAAAAGAAAAAGAAAATATTTTTGTTAGTTTTTTTTTTTTTTTTTGCAAAGCTAACATGCAAATACACTAATATGAACCTAATTAACATGCAAATACACTAATATGAACCTAATTACAAAGAGGAGGAAGAAAATTTTGAGATACATAGAACACATGCTAACTCCCCCAAGCTTAATACAAACTCCGTCCTCGGAGTTGACAAGCAAAGAGAAAGTAAGGGATGAGGTAAGGGGTTTAAACTCTACCTTGGGAGGAGGCTTAGAACTCTCCTTTTTTTCAGTGGATGTAGCAAGAACCTCAAATGCTTTCATGTGCCACCTCAATGGTAGTGCTATCAAGAAGCATGGAGAATTCCTTCACCTCTTCCATGTCCAAGCTCGAGGCATCGGTAATAGAAGCATATAACTTGTCCCCGGTGTGGACCACTTTCTCAAAATCTTCCATCTCAGTCTCTACTATATTGACCCTATAAACTTTCTCTATCATCGGTCTCTTAAAAGTCTTTGAGAACTCGAACACAACCCTCTCATTGGCTACCTCGACCGTGATTGTATCATTTTTGCAGTTTATCACGGCACCCAATGTCTTAAGAGCTTCCCTTCCAAGAATGAGAAGAGTCTCCGAATTTTCTTTCATATCCATTACTACAAAATCGCATGGCACAAACACATGCACAACTTGTATTAGCACATCCTCCAACTCACCATGTGGCACTCTTAGAGTTCGCTCTGCCAATTGCATAGTCTTCCGCGTAGGATGAAGAGGAAAGTTTAGGTGCTTAGTTATGGATAGAGGCATCAAACTCACACTTGCTCCTAAATCGGCCAATGCACCTTTAGGCTCCAAGTCACCTATCTTCACCGACAAGGTGAAGCTTCCAGAGTCTCTTTGCTTCTTGGGCATGGCACATTGCACTAGAGCACTTACTTGGTATGGCAAGGTGATGAGCTCATCTTCTAGTTTTCTTTTGTTGGAGAGGATTTCCTTCAAAAACTTAGCATAAGCTGGCATTTGAGACATTGCCTCAAGGAAAGGAATGTTGATTTGGAAGCCTTTTATTACATTGAGGAACTTGGAGAACTTATCACTCAATTTCCTCTCTACCAACCTGTGAGCGTATGGAACCGATGGCACATAAGTCTTAGTTGGTGAAGATGATGGCAATGGAGCTTTGTCACCAACTTGAATTTGTGTCTTTTCCTTATCCACATTTTCTCCTTCTTTCTCAACCTCCTCAACTTCAACTTCCTTCTCTACCTCCTCAACTTCATTATCTTCACACTCATTGGGCATCTTAGGACCCTCATAACTTGTTCCCGACCTCAAATTGATAGATTTGGCTTGGTGAATATTGGGGTTAGGAATGGGTTGGCCCGTAAGTTGATTTGTAAGAGTAGAGGAGTTTTTCTCGGCTACTTGGCCAATTTGAGTTTGCTCATGGCTTTGGAGAATTTGGTTCATGGCTTGGAGTTGTTGGATAATTTGGAGAGAGGTTGGCTCGGGAGATGGGATAGGTTCGGGATTTTGTTTGGGGAATGAAGGATTAGGAGGAGCCTTTTAGAAATTACCTCTTTGGTGTGGAGTTTGGTAGACATTAGACTCTTGTGAGGATGAACCACCTTGGTTGTAGTTTTGGTTATACCCTTGCACTTACCCTTGGTTTTGAGCTTGGTTGTACCCTTGTTGAGGTTGATTCCATCCTTGTTGAGGTTGATTGTAGACTTGTTGAGGTTGTTTCCAACCTTCTTTTTGATTGCTTCTATACCCTTGGTTTCCTTGATAACCATCTCCTCTAGAATTTATCATTGTCACATGCTCCGATTTTGTACCTCCACAATAAGAAGTATCATGGTTAGTACCTCCACAAATATCACAAGAAAAAGAACTTACCTTTTTGATGGATTAGATGATGCGAGGTTGATCTTGGAGAGCTTCTTGTCAAGCTGGCCCATATTAGCTTGAATTCGATCCATGGGATCCAATTCAAACTTATCACTCTTCTTAGGTTGAGCACCTCTTCTTCTTCCACCCCATGAGTAGTTCTTAATCACTTCTTCAATTATGGACTCAAGTTGGTCTTGCGGGATTTTTGAAAGTTGACCTCCCGCTCCGGCATCAAGGTTGGCACGTGACATAGGATCAAGGCCATCATAGAAGAACTGCATAAGTAGATTTTTGTTGAACTCATGGTGAGGGCATGAATGGATCATCTCCTTGAACTGTTCCCAAGCTTCCGCGAATGTCTCATCGTTCTCTTGCTCAAATGAGGGGATTTTCCTCCTTATGTCTGTTGTTTTCCACTCTTGAAAATATTTCTTCAGAAAAGCCAATGTTACTTCCTCCCAAGTAATGAGGGAATTAGCAGGTAAGCTCTTGAGCCATGATTTTGCTTTTCCGGTAAGAGAAGACCAGAAGAGATGCATCTTAATGTAGTCTAGAGAGACGTCATTTGTTGTTATCATGGAACATATCTCAAGAAACCTATCAAGATGGTCAAGAGGATCTTCATCTGATCCCCCACAAAATTGTTCCGCTTTCACCATCCGAGTATATTAAGGATGAATGCTGAAATTAGTAGGAGTGGTGGGGAGTCGAATACCACCTTGTAGAACATAGGAACCCAAATTTCCGAAATCCCTAAAGAGTTGTGCATATGATTCATAGCGGGCGCGGATGTGTCGTTGTGCACTGCACCCGGCCAAAGATAAAATTTCTCCTACTCTCTTTTACACTAAGCTAGTATAATGGAAGTAGGGTTCGTATCCACAGGGAAACAGGGACGAGTTTAATACTTAGCGTGATTCAAAACCTAGATTAAGCTAAGGGCCGAGAAACCTAATAATAATAACAAAGGGGGGTTTCAAGTAGATTATAACTAAACTACAACTAACTAGCATATAAACAAGATGAGAAATCAATTATGGAAAGATCTTTAATCCGATTAACATACACTTCAATTCATTATCGATCCTTGAACCTCAACTCTAATTATTTCCATGATTATCTATTGCCGAGAATTAATCTCGCATTCTCCTTATTCTTAGTTGAATAGCACGATCAGCGTGACTATAAAACCCTAACTAAAGGATAACCTAGTCCGATCGCGTCTAAGTTCAATCCAATAGCAGCAATAAACACAGAGAACCAACAGACCTGCTAACGTCATACAAGCGATAAACATTCAACAGTTGATTCAATTTCCCCAAGAAATAACCAAGACGATATGCATCTAAGTTACTTCCTAGTTTGCTACCAATTGATAAAAGAATAAAACAATCCGATTCTATTCTTAAATCTAGCATTAGATTAATTACACAATCAAACTAGTAACGTTCCTAGCATAATTATGCAAAAATCATAGAAAGCAAGCATAGAAATTAAACCATAATCAAAGAAACTAAATAGAGAGGAAAGATCTCACAATAATGCTTGAAGCTCCATATTAATCTCGTTCAAGAACGGTTCAAGCTACAATCGGCATAGCATAAGCCAATCCCATAATTGAAATCTACAAAAACTAAACTAGAAAATAAAAACTAAAAAGAGAAGACAACAAGAGAAGAGTGGAGTTTTGGAGACTCCATCTCCTTGTGGCTGCTGCCCCCTTAGGTCCAAAAACAATTTTGGTATTTATACTAAAGCATAAAAATCAGCCGACATTTACACCGACCTAGGGGTCACGAGGTGCGGTACAGGTCGCACCGTGCGATGAGTTACTGCCTCCAACACGAGCTGAAGAGCTGGGCAGGCCAAGAAGTCGCGAGGTGCGAGCAGCAGGTCGCGAGGTGCGAGAAATCTCGCGAGGTGCGACCTGCGTTGTCTTTGCCGGCTTCCGGTAGGCTTGGGCTTCGAGCGCGCATGAGAGCTGGGCAGGCTCGGTTGCTGAGCGTGCGGTGATGGTCGATGATGCTGGCTGCTCGGTAGGCTTGGTGCTATGCTCGGCTACGGCTTGCGACGATGCTTGATTGGAACATGTGGCGACGCTTGGCAAGTATAACGATGTTGAGTCGTTCCAAACACTAATTCTTCTAGGAGCTCGGAACTTACAACTTTAACTATAATTAATATACAAAATTCCGAACTTCCGCTAAGAGCTAAATAAAACGCAAACGTTAACAATTATGATCAAGACCCTTAGCAAAAAGCACCCAAAATATAATATAAACACCGTATAACTTGAGCGTATCAAATACCCCCACACTTGAACTTTACTCGACCTCGAGTAAACTCAAAAATGAGAATCACCAAATAAATCATCACCCAAGCTATCGACACCAACCTACACTCTCCATCGACTACATCATCATCATCACATCTTAACAACATCTGCTCAAAACCTAAACGTAAGGGACGATGATTCCCCCACACTTAGATTCAAGCTCACCTGAAATATATAAAGACGTAACAACAACAATAACCAGCAACACCAACAAGTTTAACCAGCAACACCAACAAAAATCAAAATGTCAGCTCACGACACATTAAACTATCAGCTCTCCCAAACCTCCAAAAGATGACCTACTACTACTATACTACTAGTACAACCAACGTAGAATAGCAAGCCGTGACAAAAAGGGATAAATTCCATGCTTACTCCCAAAAACAAACAATTAACCAAAATAATGTGGAAGCCAAAACAAATCTTCACAAAATCAAGGATGAATTCACCAACATTACCCGAAAACGCTTTCTACCTTATGACACCATCTCCGGCAAATGAGTTTTCAAAGTATATAATTCTCTCTTAATCTCTCATTTTGCCTAGGAGCCCTTTCGGGTTTTCATCCTAGCTTCTCACATTTTTTTCATCTCTCTTCTTTTTCCGGCTCACAAAACTCACCCGCTCAATTAGCTCTTTTTTTTTTTTGCATAGGCCGCCCTTCCGGGTTTTCGACCTATCCGAGCCCCCAATTTTGCCCGAGTCGCCCGCCCTTGCGGGTTTTCAACTCAGCGGGATTCACTTCATCATCATTCATTTTTTTTTTTTTATATATTTTTTTTTATATTTTTTTTTTTCATTTTCATTTTTTTCAAATTGAAAGTAATAAATACAACATAGATACATGAGAATGAGAATACCCTCCCCCCTACTTAAACTACACATTGTCCTCAATGTGTCGACAATTAAAAGAAAAAGTAAACTGAAAATGGGGGGGGGAATCGAAAATCGGGTAAATCGAAGATCGAATGCTCAAAACTTATGAAAAGCAATCCGTCAAACTCAAATTTCTTAACAACACCAACTCAAATCTCATAACTCAACTCACAACCCTCTCCCTCGAATCACTCAAATAAATTTTGTTTAAATTTTTGAGATTTGCACCTAGCTTAAGAGATCGAAAAGATACATTAACAATCTCAATCCTCTAGTGTTACCAACTCCTAGCTATTGAAGTCCTCCCAACGGGTTTTCTTTTGTGGATTTTGGTGACAAGTGAATTAAGATTGGTTGTGGATCTTTTGTAGTGTGTGGGCGGTGGGTGAAAGAAAATTTGTTGTGGTGGTGGAAATTTGATGAAAAATAAAGGAAAAGAAAGAAAATAAAGGGGTCTCGGGTTGCCTCCCGAGAAGCGTTGTTGTTTAAAGTCGTGAGCTCGACTTAGTACCTTAAGCTTAATCATTGGGTTGTGCTCCATGTGTGACAATGATGGTTCCATGTCAATCTCCACTTCAAGTACCTGCAAAATTGATTGAGAAGAACTCTTGCAATGCATTGTTAATACCTAGCTTACTACAACATGGTTGAGCATATAACATCAGATTATATCCAAAACCTAGCATTAAGTCAACAACAAACATCAACTAGTAGTACTCCTAGCTAATCCAAGTCATGACCATTAATATAAATGTGTAAAGCTAGACAATAACCAAGTTATAGAGTATGAGAAAGAGTAAATCTTACAATAAACCGTCAAAAGCTTCAATCAACCATTCCTAAGAGAGTTTAAGCAACAAGTTCCATGCTTCTTGTCCAAAATACAAAAGAGAAATACATGGAGCTCAATGGAAGATGAAAACTAGAAACTAAAACAAAAAGGGAATTCTTTATATGAGTGGCCAACCAAAAACAAAGAGTACAAGCAATACCATCCAAAAATCACACTAAATACAAACTAGTAACACCGTTTCCCCGGCAACGGCGCCAAAATTTGGGCGGGCGCGGATGTGTCGTTGTGCACCGCACCCGGCCAAAGATAAAATTTCTCCTACTCTCTTTTACACTAAGCTAGTATAATGGAAGTAGGGGTCGTATCCACAGGGGAAACAGGGACGAGTTTAATACTTAGCGTGATTCAAAACCTAGATTAAGCTAAGGGCCGAGAAACCTAATAATAATAACAAAGGGGGTTTCAAGTAGATTATAACTAAACTACAACTAACTAGCATATAAACAAGATGAGAAATCAATTATGGAAAGATCTTTAATCCGATTAACATACACTTCAATTCATTATCGATCCTTGAACCTCAACTCTAATTATTTCCATGATTATCTATTGCCGAGAATTAATCTCGCATTCTCCTTATTCTTAGTTGAATAGCACGATCAGCGTGACTATAAAACCCTAACTAAAGGATAACCTAGTCCGATCGCGTCTAAGTTCAATCCAATAGCAAAGCAATAAACACGAGAGAACCAACAAACCGCTAACGTCATACAAGCGATAAACATTCAACAGTTGATTCAATTTCCCCAAGAAATAACCAAGACGATCGCATCTAAGTTACTTCCTAGTTTGCTACCAATTGATAAAAGAATAAAACAATCCGATTCTATTCTTAAATCTAGCATTAGATTAATTACACAATCAAACTAGTAACGTTCCTAGCATAATTATGCAAAAATCATAGAAAGCAAGCATAGAAATTAAACCATAATCAAAGAAACTAAATAGAGAGGAAAGATCTCACAATAATGCTTGAAGCTCCATATTAATCTCGTTCAAGAACGGTTCAAGCTACAATCGGCATAGCATAAGCCAATCCCATAATTGAAATCTACAAAAACTAAACTAGAAAATAAAAACTAAAAAGAGAAGACAACAAGAGAAGAGTGGAGTTTTGGAGACTCCATCTCCTTGTGGCTGCTGCCCCCTTAGGTCCAAAAACAATTTTGGTATTTATACTAAAGCATAAAAATCAGCCGACATTTACACCGACATAGGGGTCGCGAGGTGCGGTACAGGTCGCACCGTGCGATGAGTTACTGCCTCCAACACGAGCTGAAGAGCTGGGCAGGCCAAGAAGTCGCGAGGTGCGAAGTAACTCGCGAGGTGCGAGCAGCAGGTCGCGAGGTGCGAGAAATCTCGCGAGGTGCGACCTGCGACCTGCGTTGGCGCTTTGCCGGCTTCCCAGTAGGCTCGGGCTTCGAGCGCGCATGAGAGCCGGGCAGGCGAGGCTCGGGCCGCCGAGCGTGCGGTGATGGTCGATGATGCTGGCTGCTCGGTAGGCTTGGTGCTATGCTCGGCTACGGCTTGCGACGATGCTTGATTGGAACATGTGGCGATGCTTGGCAAGTATAACGATGTTGAGTCGTTCCAAACACTAATTCTTCTAGGAGCTCAGAACTTACAACTTTAACTATAATTAATATACAAAATTCCAAACTTCCGCTAAGAGCTAAATAAAACGCAAACGTTAACAATTATGATCAAGACCCTTAGCAAAAAGCACCCAAAATATAATATAAACACCGTATAACTTGAGCGTATCAATTCACCCATATCTGATTCAACTTCACTTGTTGTACTTGAGACTGATGAAGATGGTTCGGAACATAAAGACAATTGTTCTAAATTTCTCCTAAAGTCGATTTCTGGATCTAGAGGCAAAGTGGGTGAACCGTGAGCTCTTCTTCTTATGTAACACAACAAATCTAAGCAGAGGATTAGCAAATAACAACCACAATTAAAAATAAAATAAAATAAAATAAAAATCAACGAAGCAATACTAAACTTAAGTAAACTTCAATCAATAGCACAATTTCCCCGGCAACGACGCCATTGATAAGAGGTTTTTAGTGTGTCGTTCAGGCACCAAAAATCGTTTTTCAAACTATATTTGTAACACCTAACAAGCAATTACTAAGAACGTAGTAAAGGCAAGTCAAGGGTCGATCCACAGGGAAATTGGGATTAATCAAAGTCTAACAAGTCTATATTACCTAATTGAAGGATTTTGGGGGGGTTTTAATGATTTTGTAACAACTAATAACTAACTATTAAAAATACTAGCAAATAATATGATGTGGACGTGATTCCACACTTTAGTGAAGTTTTAAATTCCCCAAGAATCTTGAAAGAAAGATTGGTTCTTGATGGTTTCTTGGTTGAATCTTTGATGAACAAACCCACAAATCACTAGAACAAAAGGATAGAACTATTTGATTGAAAACTCCTGAACTATCAAATAGGGTTTTGATTCAATTAAGTCACTCCTGGCCTAATTAATCAAGCACTAACTTCAAAACACTCCTGAATTGATGTTAATGGTTTGTAAGCGTTTAAACTCACATGTAAGTAATTAACTCACGAATTAAAATTTCTCTATATTCTGAATGAAACGAATACAACCTATATCTATATATAAGGACGAAAAAACAATCTCCTATTATGCTTAGGACAAGTCCCTAAGTCATTCTACCAATGAAACTCTAAAAGATAGAAAAGAAACTCCAAAGGATTGAATCATGTAAAATCTATCTTTTGAGAACGTAGACTCCTAATATAACTCAAACACAAAGCATTTAAAGATATGAAGAGTCCTAAAGGAACTCAACTAGACACATTATCACACGCCAACTAGAGTTATAAAGCCGTTAAAACACATAGTTTCCTAATAGAATTAGGGAACTACATGGAGAGTCCTAACAGAACTAGGACTACTTGACACGCTTCTTTTCTAAGAAAGACTAACCACTTCGAATCCACATCATAATACGAGATGAAAATATCAATAAGGAAGACACTAGAGTTCAGGCTACTAGTATGGATCAAAGCAGGACAACTATCATTAATGCAATTGTAATTCAAAGGCGACAATTATGCAAGGTTTAGTTTTCCTCTAAAATACTCGAGTCCTCTCTCGAATGGTCCTCAAGAATAATCGCTTAATCAATCAACTAAATCCTCTCTCGAATGGTCTTTAGTCAATTAATTAAGAGATCTAATAAATATGGAAAACCCCTAATACAAGGATCCCCTTAATTTCTACCCAATATTTTGGCCTAGAAATTAAGTTCATTCATGGGGATGATATAAGAGTTCAAAATTCGATTAAGAATATTTGCAATCAAAATCCCAAAGCATAAATGTGATCAATATATATCCTAAGGCCTCAAAATATCAAGATCAATGCATAATCATCATTAGATCATCACAATTACATTAACAATACATGAAAATCTTAATTAATACTTTCACCCTTACCTAGATAGGAGACTACTCACTAATCATGGAATCTAAACATAAAAATATGAAATTTATAACTAATCTACACTAGTGGAAAAAAGGCCATCGGATCTAGTCAAAACCGGGCTTAAAGATCCGATTTTGGTCCGGATCGGGTGGGCACACAGCTGTTTAGGGAACTTAACTGATCCGGTTTTGAACCGGATCAGTTAAGTTCTAATTGATCCGGTTGAGCTGCAAAATCGAACCAATTATTAAAGTTAACTGATCCGATTTTACAGCTCAACCGGACAAATTAACCTCCAAGTTATTTTCTTAAAAAAAGTAAGAAGCCCTAGGGAGGAAAAGGCTTGAGAACTTTATATATCTCACATACGTAAATAAATACATATGTTTTACCGCCAACAAAATCAAAATATACCCCAACAAAATAAAAAACAAACATAGATACATACTACATTAATTGATCAAATTACATGAGCAAACACATATCTAAGTGAAAATACATAAAATAACTCACAAAATAATCAACATTAATATCCAAGAATTACAAAAAAAAAGTCCAAAATTCACAACGAAATTACAAAAAAATATAGATCCACAAAGTAACTCGAAAAATCGAAAAATCAAATCGAAAAGAATTATAAATCTAAACCTAAATACCAAACGAAATTAAATTGAACAAAATTTCATAGCTAGCTCTAAAATAATAAAAAAAAAGACGAGATTACACAAAAAGAAAACTAAAAATCGAAAAAAAAAAATCACGGATTCATCACTTGGCGGGTGCTTGACGACGATTGGGCAGGCGGTTGACGACAACTTGGCGAGCTTCATCAGGCATTCGTGTGTTTCAGAGGAATCAGAGTGGAGAAAGGGCCCAATGCCATATGTTAGGTCGGATCTATAAACCCACCATCATTCTTGGGGGAAGATTACTTGGAGTTTGCCGCTTTCGAAGAAATTAACGGTGATGAGGGCCAAGGTGTTTGGTGATTCGTCGGTGTTTGGTGATTCGTCGGTGTTTGGAGGTGAGGGCTACGATGTTGGGCTGTGGTGTTTGAGTGATTTGGCGGTGTTTGGGTGATTAAAGGAGGAGAGAACGACGAGAAGGGAGGAATGTGTTAGGGTTTTCTGGGTCAGAGGAGGAGAGAGGGTAGATGGATGACAGAGGGAAGAGGGAATAGCGTGAGAGGATGAGAGAGCGTAGAGGTATGTTTAGGGTTTGTTGGGGTTAGTGGAGAAAGGACATTTAAGGATGGAATCGGGCTTCGTGTAATGTGGGCCTTAATCCTACCTGATCCGGTTTTGCTAATAACCGGATCAGTTCACAAAAACTGATCCGATTTTTAGCCTAACCGGATCAGTTTTGGTATCCTAAAATATATGCGAAAATTTTATGGACTTAACATATCCGATATTAGGAGAACTGGATCTGTTTTGTTGTGTCATATAAGGTTTTTTTCCACTAGTGCTAGGGCTAAACATGATTAAGGGATGATTAATCTAATAAAAATAAGCAATTATGTGACTATAATACTCTCAGATCTATAACTTCGAGAAATAGAGAATAACAATGACAAGGATGAATAAAAACTGAAAATTTGCAATTCAATTGAATAAAAAGTACCTTGAATGTGTAGAAATCACCAACTTTAATCTAAAATTCTCAAATTTAAGACAAAACTATCAGTTTAACTCTCGAAGAGGAACCTTTAAATAACTCTCTAATCTTTGGAATAAAGCATAATTCAAAAATAAAACATCCTTACTGTTTTAGTTAGGCATGAGGCCTGACAATTTTTAACGGAACATAAATGGTGCGGGCGCACCAAACACACTAATCTCGAAGTGCAACAATCTGTCGAAAGGTACGGGCGCACCTCAGTAAGTGGTGCGAACGTACCAGTTGGTGCGGGAGCACCAGTTTGATGGGGGCACCTCATTAGCTGGTGCGCACGCACCAACTGTTTAGCTCTGGTTGGGAAGTTCAACTTAAAACGTGCATAACTCTTTCGTTTTAGATCCAAATCAAGCTTTTGACCAGTCATTGGAAAGCTATCGAAACAATCACCTCCAGCTGGAATTACCTTCATACGATTTGTGGTTTTAAAGCTATGTCCATTTCAAATTCTCTGTACAAGATTCTATTGTGCAATGTGCTCCTTTGTGTGAGCGGACATGGTGCTGGTGTGAGCGCACCATTTCTCAACGTGTGCTATATTTTCATTGCTTTATTTACCGACTCTACAACTCGTAGTCGTGTTAGGTAGTCCCACCTATATTAAGAACATGGCAAAACAGGGTGAAAGCATATGTACTAAAAATTTGGTAAAAAATCACTGAAAATCTAGCAAAATATCACTATGATCAAGAATGATCAAGTAAATGAAATAGAAGGGGACAAGGAGAATAAAGAGGGAAGGAAGGGGAGAAAGAGGATCAAAATGAGCTAAAAGGAGTCCATAAAGTGCGTTAGAAACGCACTTGTCACGTTGATATGACGCTTGTCAACGATATGCAGTCATCACACGTCAACCTCCAGAAAATTTACACACCATTTTGTCGCCATGGCCGTTCATGAAATGGGGGATGGACATAGTAGGCAAGCTACCACCTGCACCTGGACAAGTCATTTTCATGCTCGCCATGATAGATTACTTCTCAAAATGGATCGAAGCAAAACCATATCGCACCGTCCAAGATAAGGAGGTCCTTTATTTAATTTTGTACTAAAATCGGTCAAAACATAACCTTTATTCAATTTGTTCTTTGAAATCCAACTTACTGAACTTAGTTTGAAATAAATTTTGGTATGAGCATTCTAGACACTTTGAAGGATTAGAATAGAAATTTTCACTTGAATTGGACATATTTAAGACCCTTTATTTATTTATTTTCTTAACTGAAGTAAAAATCAGTGTTTTGGAATTTAGTAATTTACATGGTTCTTGTAAAAATGAGATAAGATTGTATAAAATTCATATGAACACCATTTTAATGTTGTTGGAAAGCTACTGATGTCTACTTCAATATTGATGTTTTTAGGTTTAGCTAAATGATTTTAGTTTGAACTTTATTGAAAGAACAAGCTCATATGGTACTGGACAAGATCAGTTTTTCACAACGATTTTGTATGAATTTTAATTAACTGTACAAAATTTGTTTTTTATAAATTCCAAAGCTCAGTTGCTGTAAACATTTTGAAATTCATAGGAAAAATATTACATCCTATAAAATATTTACATAATACAGACAAAAAAATGAAATGAAGTACGAAATTGAAACTGACTATAATTACAACATCACATTTTTTTTATGGATATGTTTAAGCACAATTCTACTTAAATTTTTTATGAAAAATGTTTTTGGTGATTGACAACAACTTGCTTAAGAAAAATCACATAAACACATATTTCCTAAGAGTCTCTCCGTTATAGTTGACTATTCTAGGTGGGGTGATTTAAGGTTGGGAACCTATTACGACTTCACATACCCAAATCACTCCAAAAATTAAAAAATTGATAAGAGTTTACAAGGAGAAAGTTAGTATGTGATTAAGAAGATAATTAAGAAAATAACAAGAACTTAATTTTACCTTGCTAACTCAATGATGCACTTCATTTGCAAAGACTTCTACTTTTTTATTTTTCTTAATTTCTAAGTGCGTTTCTAAATTCACTTAATTACTAAATAAAATCGGTTTTTGTGTTTTTCTTTGATGACCTTCTTACCTACTAATTACTTCTCTAATTTTAACTTTTGCTTTCTTTTTTCTCTCTTGAATGAGAATTTTAGGGGGAGGAAGTGTGGAGAATGAGAGTAGTATTGAAGTTGTGTTTGTGAGATTCAAGTTTGTGGTTTGTGGTTTGAAATGAAAAGAAAGGGGGTATTTATAGCAAAATGAAGTGAAGAATTAGGGTTTAAATGAGGTAGAAAATCAAAATTTTCACAAAAAAATCCAAAGATTCTTATTGTTTTTAGATTTGGTTTTGATTTTTACACTTATGAGGCAAAATCAGATTTTTTGTAAAAATTTCCATCCTAAATACATCCTAAAACGTAAAAGTGCATCGAAAAACGTGAGGAAAAACTGACTAGGCAACTGCGCGAAGCGCTGGAGCCTACGTCGGACGCAGCCGAAGTGCGTTGGGCGCACAAGTGTGCGTCTTGCACATGGTCGTGCGCTTGGCGCACAACCTGAATTTTCCGAGAAAAAAAAAACGGATCTTTTGGCTCTTACACCTTGGAATGATTTCGATTCTTATTCCTTTTCATGATTCATATTCCTTAACTAATGGATAAAAGGATGTGATTGGTGGTTAAAGAATATATTCTTATTCTTTATCTAATGGATAATGACTTGATCACCAAGAAAACTGATTCCCACCAGTTTTGAGAGACGATTAAAATTCCGGCGCCTAATCGTGACTCTTTTTTCCGTTTTTCAAATAACTAACTTATATCAATTAATTAAAACTCGTCAAATTAGTAAAGACGAGTATGATTCTACAACAAATCGTTTTATTAAAACCGGTGGCTGCAGTTATTTACTATGACTTACAGAAAAATTACTTTTTTAAACTGAAATCGTGTGATTGAAGCGCCAAAACGGAAAACCATATGACGGAATGAAACTCGCGCTCTGAGGTGAAACATGCCTTTGGCGGGGCGCGCTTCCACGATACATAACGGTTTCGCTATTTGTATTCCTTTAAAAAAAATTATTTTAAAATTTTATCCACAACAGGGGTTCAAACATTGGTGTCTATACCTTCCAAATTGGAGACTGGGTATTGCGTAAAGTCTTCCCCAATACAAAATACCCAACACATGGTAAGTTAGCCCCCCAATAGGGAAGGACATATCAGATCGACAAGGTCATAGGACAAGGTGCTTACGCCTTGAAAGACGTCACAGGTATAAGTATTATTAGAAACTGGAACGCGCATAACTTAAAAGCATATCATTTTTAGTACCTTTATTCATCCTTTCTTTTTGCATTATTTACTCGTACTCTTATTCTTCAATAAAACCATACTAACTTGAGTCTCGGAGGGCCGTTGTGTTTGACAACAAGGGCTCGACAGTATAAACTGTGTGAAGGCAAAACAAAGGTAAGGCTGACATGGTCGCCAGGTAAGTCTCAACTCCACTCGTTTTCATTCTTTCCTTTAAAAATTATTCCTTGTCCACATACTGACTTGAGCGTTGCAGGGTCAACGACCAAGGTGTTTATTTCAGGATGATGCCAAGACACTACTATTTAGACTTGAGATGCGAGACACAGGTAAGCTCGACAACGGTACTCTTTGCAAGTAAGACTCCTCAACCCTCTCTTTTGACGTCATTTTACGATTATTACTAAGATAACTACTGACTTGGGTGTCAAAGGGTCATTGGTCGTACCAACGGCCTAGTCTCCTTTACAAGTTGCATATTACTATTACACGACATCCAACACCTCTTTGGTGGGACCGTATGTTCCAGGTACGAATTTTACTCTAAAAACATACCCTCCTACGCATACATCGGAAACAATACATCGAGCTCACTTCTCGTTAAGAGGATGAGGTTGCTCGTCACAAAAAGCCATTGACACACTAAAGTTGTGTAACTTCAATGGAAGCATATAACAACAACATATAACATGACACATTGCATCATTAACAAACACTACGTTGATAACACAGTGGCCTAAGAGAACGACAGTTGTCCACAAACACTTAGTTAGAAATTCATAAACATAGTGGAAGGTGTCCGACTACCAGATCACCCCCTTTGCAATAACCAACATTCAAAAACGAACATTGTTCAAACAAACCACACAATAAAACCACACCCAGTCTAAAAACCATTACATTCTAAAAATGAAACTAATTAAAAAGCTTTCTAAATAGCTCCAGCTTCCTCGCCCTGACAAGGTTCCTCGTCCTCCATTATGATGAAGTAGTTTGCCGATGAATTCACTACCCCTTCCTTGACAGAAGGCACCATGTCCCCAAAGTTTGTCTTGAACAAAGCATCTCCTTAGGCTTCCAGTCGACATTCCCTGCCTTGTACTCCCCCATCAACTCAGCACGAGCCTTCCAAGTGTAAAACCCTGATGCATCCTTCACCTCTTCCTTATCTCTCTTCACCTCGTCCTTGGCCTTCTTTAGCTCTGCCTTGTAAGACGATCGACGTTCATCTTTTCGTTCGTCATCTGGACAGACACATCACTAAATTTAGCCCTCAGCGTTGCTTCAGACGCGACCAAGTCCTTGCGTTCTGCCTCCACCTAAGTAGCCGCATGGTGTTCAGCCAGGCACGTCTGGAGACACTTTACAACACAACATCATGAGCATTCATACCAAGATAGGTCACGTTATAAAAGTCAATTGTGCATATTACACTAACCTTGAAACTTGCAATGACAGCCTCGGCCATGACAGTAGAGGTAGACTCCTTCAATAAGGAGTGAGCAGCATGGAAGAATAGTTGGTGGACGTCAAGGAACATGTCGACACAACCTTTGGCCAGGCTACCAAAGACTTCAGCAAGGTCAAGAGAAAAGTTCCTCTTGACGCCAACAATAGATGATGTCGCATAGGTGGCGAAATAGAAGACTGGTGGACGAGACAACTCGGTCACGATTAGACTGGCTGAAGCAAGGGGAGTTCCACGATTCCGACGACGGTTCAGGAGGTCCTTGGCGGACAAGTTAGCGGCATAGCAAGTGGTTCTAGTCATGTTTGAAGCAACATTTATGGCGACAATTACAAAATGGCGTAAAAAGACAAATCCATATGCAATTTCATAGAGGACAATTACAAATGTCACATTCAAAGTTTACCACTTGACATTCTGGGAGAAGTTAGAACTTATCTTTGAAATTCTTCTCGGTTGACGATGATAGGCTCGCTAGGGTCACCTGATGTAGCCAAGGGTTCGACGGTCGAGACCAAGTCGTCAGATAGGAACAAGCAACCTCGGCATGTTCTTTCTTCTTCTTCAGGAATTCGTAAAACCAACTAAGTAAGTCCTTCTGACTCACTTCTGGGATTATAGTTATCAATGACGAAATCTGGAAGAAAACAAATGTGAGGAAAAAGTAAGCGAGGATGAACCATTGAAAGACGAGATAAAGTTGAAACAACAAAATACCTTTAGTTGCCCAAGTGGTCCTTATGTATGATTGTATTCCCTTCGTCACCCAAGGAAGATTTTCTTACGAAGAAGTACCTATTCATCCATCCTATATCGTTTATGGGGGTATTGAGGACAAGAGGTTTTTAGGAAAATTTACGCTTCAAATTGACTCGACCCTCTCCCGCGGTCCCAGTGGAGTAAGATAAAGCAAGATCCTTTACGTCAAATTCTACCCCTAGTTTGGCATTACACAAGTCTAGGGTTCTAAGAATTCGCCAGGTTTGGGGCATAACTTGTCCAGGTAAAACGTGGGCGCCATTGAAAAGTCTTTGGGTTAAAGAAGAAAAAGGGAATCGATGACCGATTTTGAAGGGATATTAAAAGAAAGTGAGCCATCCTAGGCAAGAAAAGTCAGAACGTTTTTCCGATGTTGGGCTGGATGCATGGAAAGCATTTTCAATGGAAAGTGATTTTCATGAAACCCATTTTAAAGAGGAAAACTCAATTCTAGATTGATCTTCCTTTGTTTGGTTACCAACAGAGTAACTTCCTTTTCAACCCAACTTCTTTTGTTTGTGTTGCGTGACATTCGATAGAGTGAAGAAAAGTATGGCATCCCTTGCCTTAATAGGGAAAGTAAATTTCCACCATTGGAAAATGAATTTGAACCCATATTTTCTCCTCCCTAATCCGATCCAAACTAGATAGAGGAAAATGAGAATCCTGAAAAACACTTTCCTTTCAATCAGACACAACCTAATACCAAATTTCTAAACTTGTAAAAGAAAACAAATTCAACTTTCTTTAGTACAAAAAGTTCGAAATTAGAAAAATCCATGGCTAGACAATAGGTAAAATACTAACCATAAAAACATAACCCATCCCATCCCATCCCATCCCATCCCATATGAAAAAAAGCAATGGAAACTCTCAAAAAAAAAAAAATCCAAAATTTCAATTAAATTATTTCTTACCATCTTTATTTTATTTTATTTTCATTTTTGGTGTTTGAAAAAAAAAACACAAAAAACCCTTCTCCTGCGTGCCCAATCTATTCCCTCTATCACTCTCTCTCACCTCGCCTGTCGCCTCCTTCCAACAGTCTTTAATAAGTTCTCCCAAGGGTTTCCTTTCCTCCCAATCTCCATTCCGACTCTCATCTCCTATTTTCTCTCTCCTCGAACCCCCGCCTCTCTTTCTCTCTCCTCCTTCGATCATCAATGGCTTCCTCCAACTCTCGCATTCCCATCTCTGTCACCCCTCCCAACCAGATCTCCAAAGGTATTTACCTTTTCCCCTTTCTCTCTCTTCCCTATAAATTAGGGTTTTGACAATTTTCTCACTTTACTCACTTCAGTTGAGTTAATTTGTGTTGTTGTTCTTTAAAATCCTAATTTGTTTTTTTTTGTAAAATTCATTCGTTTTGTCTTATGTTATCTTATTGGATGATTGTTTTTGTCCGAGTAAAATGGAGCAGTAAGGTGAAATGTTTATTCTTCTGATAACAATTTCCAGCCATTTGCCTTAGTTTAATAAACTGTACTAATTGGGTTAACCTAAGCCATTGATCTTGTCAAATAATTTTTTTTATGTTTATCCGGGTTTTGTGTGCTGACTTAAGCAGTTAGTTTTTTGTCTTTATTCTAGGACCGGTTTATGTAATATTAAACAGAGCTAATTCTTGGAAAAATAGGATATCTTTTGTTGTCAATGCTTTTGAGCTTTTACGGCAGCCGGCAGGGACAGGGATTGGGTAGCGAATTCGGTAGCTTATAGAGTATTGGTTTATTTCAAACTCTAATGTTGTCTTGATTATGGGGTTGAGGAATACAGAAACACAGATGGCAACAAGAAAAACAAGTAGTCAATATGTGTCTTTTTTGACAGGTTTAGGAGGGATGTAAATATGCAATCTTATATTTTAACTGAAGGCGTTGTGAGAAGTTTCTGAAGACCTGTTACTTGGGCTCTATAAAAGTGGCGGACTTGTTGAAAGTGTCCAACTTGGATAATGGGAAACTTTGTTTTATATGTTCTTTTTTTGTTTTTTATGAATTTTGAAGGATCATCAAGTTTCCATATTTATTAGAGACATTGGATATGTGTACATCAATGTAATTGGAGAGTAAGGGAACATAATCAAGACATGGTGTAAAACAATGTTTTAGAAGAAAAATGATTGAGTGGTGAATCAAAAAATTTCTATTGAGTATTTTGCTTTGCATAAATAGTAGTAGAATTAACAGGAAATATTGGCTTATGTACAAGCAAATAATAGTCAAGTTCTCTTTATTTATTTATTTATTTATTCAACTTGCTACATTCTCTCACTTCCACCGCTGCTCCTCTCTTTTTTTCTTTTCACTTGAGTTACTGCTTCCACCCTCCTTTATATATTTTTTTGGCAGGCCCCAACTCCTAGAGGTGGTGCTTGTGTGTTGACTTACCCCCTTTGGTATTATAAATTTGCATACTATATATGTGGAAAGGGGGTAAAGGTGGTGTTGGCAGAGAGAGAGAAAGAGAGAGAGAGAGAGTTGGTGGTGAGGAGATAGGAATGATGGCGCAAGAGATAGAAAAAAGGGTGTTAGAGTGATGGGAAGAGGTGCAAGGTTGGTGGGTGGTGGAGAGCTTAGTTTTAAAAAGCGCGCCTAGGCTCCAGGCGTCTCCAGCGACGGCGAAACCGCATCCCAAGCGAGGCTACGTACAACAGGTGCTAATCCGCCTCTAGTGAGGCGCAAGACGACCGCTTTTGGTAGAGAGGAGCATGAGAGGGTGGGAAAAAGTAGAGTTGTGTTTAAATTTTAGAAAAACCAAAATTTTTAAAAATTGCAGTAGCTTATATATTCTTAATTATTATTTTCTTTTGAGTATAAAATATGTTCTATGATTGATTGATTATTCCCCTATGAGATGCTTGCCCCTTCGCCTTGCGCCTTGGCTCCCTTAGCCTCACGCTTTGCTCCTCGGTGCGTCTTGCACCTCTTAAAACTAAGGCGGAGAAAGTGAAGGGTGGTGGGTGGGTGGGG
The DNA here is from genome assembly GCA_947646795.1 of Beta lomatogona. Taxonomy (NCBI): domain Eukaryota; kingdom Viridiplantae; phylum Streptophyta; class Magnoliopsida; order Caryophyllales; family Amaranthaceae; genus Beta; species Beta lomatogona. Next base: position 53,009 of record CANSNZ010000658.1, read on the forward strand.
AAAGAAACCAAGTGAAGTGAAATTCCTATGGTTTCCTCTTGACTTTTTGTATCATTATATGGAAATAGTCAAATGCCTTAATGGCAAGCTCGAGGTTTTTTGTATTTCTCCAAAGAACACTCACATTTTAGGACCATTCATGATAATCTTTAGGTTATGTTTTAAGGCCCATTAGAATTTGAATGGCACGTTGTGCAATTATTCATTGTAATCTCCATGGTCACCTTTTAAGTAGTGTTGGTTTTGAAAGGGGTATTTGGTGGATATCATGAATAAGTCTGGAGTGTGAGAGTTATGCCAAGACAAATGGAACATTTAGTGCTTGTTTGGTTGCAATGGGAATTATTTTCTCATAGGAATTTTATAATTTGTGGGAATTGAATTCCCTTATGAAAATCCTAGGAGGAATTAGTCTAAGTTGTTTGGTAGTTATAAGGGATGTCGTGATTTATAGGAATTAATGCAAGAATTGTGAGTGACCAAGGGGCTAGGTAGCATAAGGGAAGTTGTGTTTTATATGAATTAGTACAGGAATTGTGAGTGACCAAGGGGCTAGGTAGCACCGATACGGGGACCGGGGACGGATTACGACGAAATCAAAATTTTCGAGAACGGATACGGCTTGGATCCGGCAAAAAAAAAAATGTAATACATTCTAATGAAAACTATTACGTTAAATTTTTCCTACATAAAATCTCAATTTAATTTTTGTACAAAAATATTAAAAGACATACTTATAAAAATATAAAGAATAAGCTTTCCTTCTTAGAATATAAAAATATATATAGGGTTGTAAATAATTTGATTTAGTAAAAAAAAAGAAAGAAAAGAAGCATAATTCAGAGAAAGACGAAATTGGTGCAAAACTTTTTTTTTTTTTTTTTAAATATTAGTTCGACAGTTGTACAACTGTATTGCACCAAAGAAAAAAAAACCAGCCCAACACTCAAATACGTCAGAGAAGAAGTGAGGAGAGGGAGAGAAATAAAAATAAAACAAATTAGAAAATAAAATAAAACAAAACCCTAGAATTCGAAAGAGAGTAAGAGACTCACTTAGTTCAGGTGAGAGAAGGAGGAGCGACTCAGCAGTCGGCGAAGCACTTCGAAGGAGACGACGACCGGCGTTCGGCGACCGGTGAGACGACGAGGGTACGCGAAGGACTTCGAAGGAGTTCGACCCTTCTCAGTTCAAGTGAGAGAATTGGAAATTTTCGAAAAACCCTAGAATCTGATTTTGCCTCTTTAAAATTTCTTTAAACGTTACTAGGTACGTGGATATCCTCTTAAATACGTCCCCAACCCGTACCCGAATTCACCCCAAGCGTACCCAAAATTAACCCACGTACCCACCCCTTTAGATTCGTTTTGGGGACGAATCCATAGCGAATCCGTCACATACTCGTCCCCGGTACGTGAGTCGGCGTCCGGGAGGCGTACCCGTGCTTCGTAGCAAAGGGGTGGGTAGGTAAATCAATTCCTACATTTTGTGGGAATTTCAAATTCTCATGAATTTCAATTCCCCCATCTTTGCATTTTAGTATCAACCATACAATAAACCATATTATAAATTTCCACGAATTTCCATTTTCCACATAATACAAGGCCAACCAATCAATACCTTAGGTTACATTGGCTAATTCCCCTATTAGCTCTTGTCTTCTTTGTCATTGTTGATATCAATTAATGTGTCCTCATGTAGGTTTAATGGAACAAAGCTGGATACCTTTATATCAAACATCTTGCAGCCATCAAAGATAAAAGTGATTTTTTTTTTTTGTTATATAATGTATATTTTGGATTTTTGCAAACATTTTATTGCAGAATTATACAGAACTCCTCCTTAAATACCTAGCCCATTGAACACTGCTGTATGACAACTTGGATGCATTTAACTTCATGCTTCCACATGTAATTATGCCATCATCCCAAGAAATTCAATAGATTTTGTTGCAAAGTCATGCAGCTTACCCTTTTTGTTACTCCTGAAGCTATTACAGTTGAATTACAAATGGTCCAATTCCTTTTTCAGTATGAAAAATTTTCAGAAGTAGCAAGGTTACTAGCTGTCAGTATCTGCGTTTTGATACAATTAGGTTTGATTCTTTAAAAGTGCTAAGAAAAGGTTTTTGCAGTAAATGGGATGACGATATCAGTGAACATCAGAAATTCACGGAATGCGTCTCCATACCAAACACTTGATCTTAATAGTTTTGTAATGTGGACGATAATAACCTCATACAAAATTCTTCAGCTCTTCCTTCATGCACAGCTGTTAATTGACTTTCTTCCTCTTTTTCTTCCTCTTTTGGCACACTCTTTATGGGTTTTAGCTTATTCCCCCCCCCCCTCCCCCAATGATGCTGGCTACATTGTTGCTGTGATTTATGCCTCAGTTAGGGTTGAGGTGGCTAGTTCTGATGCTGATAGTGTTAGTATTTTGCTTGGTGTAGTAAACTTATAGTGAATACAACCCTTGATATATTTTTAATTGCTACTATAAAGTTAGCAGGTTAAAAGCTGGCTTTTCTTTTTCAAATTTACACCTTGGTGGAGAGTGGGTAGATCTTAAAGAATGAAGTTGTTAGATATACATCTTCTTAAGATTTTCTGAAGTTTAACTTATTTGCCCTATTTTTTATTTTTATTTTTGCAGATATCCCAGGGTCAGACAATCCTATTCCGCTTTCACCTCAATGGCTTCTCCCTAAGCCAGGGGAGAATAAGACTGGGATATCATTAGGGGTTTGTATCATTATCTCTACTTTCTATTGGTAGATTTTGTGAAAATGATGTAGTTTGGTACTGTAACAAAGTGTACGCTGGTGTTGCGCTCTAGTTTCCTGGCTTTAAGCAGAATAATGATGTTTATATCTGTACAGGAAAATTGTCCAATCCCTTCTACTGGCGATCGATCAGATGTCGCTAAGTCTCCAGGCAATGGTGAGGAATTACATGATAACCAGAAGAAAAAGGATGTATTCAGGCCTACTTTTCATGATGCAGAATCTGGGCGTCGCGACCGCTGGCGTGATGAAGAAAGGGACACTAATCCATCAGCTCGCAGGGACCGTTGGAGGGAGGGAGACAAAGATATTGGTGACAGTCGGAAGACGGACCGGTGGGTTGATAATTCGTCCACTAGGCACTTTGCGGAAGCACGTCGAGCTGCATCTGACAGGTGGGCTGATCCAGGCAAGGAGAATAATCATGATCAGCGCCGTGAGAGTAAGTGGAACACACGCTGGGGTCCAGATGATAAAGAGGTGGATAAGTGGACTGATGTTGGGAAACAGGCTGACATGCCTCATGATAAAGGGCCATCTCTTATAGCAAGTCATGGGAAGGATGAGAGGGAAGGTGATCATTATCGGCCGTGGAGACCTAGCTCTTTGCAATCTCGTGGAAAAGCAGAGATACCACATCACCAGACTCAAATGACAAGCAAAGAAGGTCCTATGTTTGGCCATGGGAGAGGACGTGGGGAAAATGCTCTAACTTTTTCTGCTGGTCGTGGAAAGGTTAATTTTGGTGTTGGGAGTAATAGTAATTATTCCCTTCATTCTCACTCCTCTGACAGAGTTGATAATGGTCATGGAGAATCTTCCCCTTTCAGATATAGTAGAACAAAGTTACTCGATGTTTACCGGCTGACTGATGTAAGATCTTCAAATGAGGTGGATGGAATGATGCAGGTTTCCTCTCTCACCCAGGAAGAACCTTTGGAGCCCCTGGCGGTTTGTGCACCTACCCCTGAAGAATCAGTAAGTTAAATACATGTTAGTCTGTGTGACCATGATTGCTGTCATTCTCATAGTCTATGATATTGCACAGGCTATTTTGAAGGGGATTGACAAGGGGGAAATAATAAGCAGTGGTGCTCCCCAGATTTCCAAGGATGGATCTACAGGACGAAGTTCAAATGATTTTGCTCCGTCAAGACGAGCAAAACATGGTATAATTGTCTTTGTTATTAATTTCTTACTCTAGTGGGATCGAGGGAATTTGATCTTTTCTATTGCAGTTACTAAACCATATGCAACTTCCTTTTGATAGGCAGCAGGGATGATATAACTCTTCCTCCTGATGAAGCCAATGATAAAGCTGACCATGCTAAGGTTCCTTATCCAAATATTTCAGATTGCTCTCTTCATGAGAAGCAGATGCATATTTATGGTTCCAATGTGACTATGGATAGCAATGAGAAGCACCAGTTTTATGGCGAGACTAAATTTAGAGTTCCAGGTAATGACTTCTAGAATTTGTAAAAGCTGCCCAAGCTTGTACATCTACCTGATTTCTACATAAATTGTGGTGGTTAAGGCATGCTGATGCTGACCATATCTGCTGGGCAATGGAGTGGTTATTTTTTTGCTTCGTTGAGAAATGGAAGCATTTTTAATTCATCTCTCATCTTGATGTATAATTTGAACTTATATTCAAATTTGAGTTTAGTGTTGATTGGATGAGCCTTATGTTTATGCCTGCCATTTGAATTTTCATAGTTACAAAATTTAATTCTAAGTTTGGGCACAAACTGAACTGTATGACTTTTATCTAGAAAGGTGGATGTTTGAAAAGTGAAGAAAAGATTATTTAATTTGTGATACAATTTTTCAATTGCTCGTGGTTTTTGAAACTTGATCTGAGATGTTTTGAAATTTGTAAACGTGAAGCTGAAAAATATATTGTAAATTAGGACCATAGGATAAGATCTGGTTCTTTTTTGTCCATTGTGTGATTATGGATGGATACAAATTTCATGTTCAAGTTAGAGATGGTATAAATTGGTAATATTGCTATATCACAAAATCAATTGAGGGTTTACAGGTCATAGGAGAATGATGCTTATTTTGACTTATCTTATGTTGCTTATGGGTGAATAGAGTTCAGTGACAATCTGGCAGATCCACTGGTGTTTATCGTACCTGCATCCTTTTTACTCCGTTTAGGATTAAAAATGATGATGAAAGGAAGAATGTTCGTGGTGTATGAGTGTGATTTATGGTGTGTTCTTAATGAATTTGTGCGTAGCTTGTTTGAGTTGCTCTAGTGTTTTTTATTTTTTCTTGTGTATATTTTTACTTGTCGTTAGTTTATTATTTAAATGTATTCTTTGGCTTGAAAGCAGCTGCTAGGGATGATGATACAGCTTTAAAGAAGGGTGATGAGATTACTGATAATAGAGATTCTGGCATTAAGGGGCGTGTTTATGCTCAGTCTGGAACTCCATGGCGGTCACCTTCTGTAGAAGAGCACTCAAAAACTCACTCACGTGATTGGCTTGACAGTACAAGTGATATTCGCTCGAGAAGTCCTGACATTAACTGGTCACAAGCTGTGAAAGATAATTCTAATGAATGGGAAAATGCTTTAGCTGATCCATCTTATGCTCACAATGAGCTGAAATGGAAAATTGGTGAAGATTCTGCTGTTAGAAAACATACTGCTGTGGTGGTTGACCGAGAGCAAGAGTCAAGGAAGCTTTTGCACCCTACTCCAGAGGACCTACTCCTTTATTATAAAGATCCACAAGGTCAAATTCAGGGACCCTTTTCTGGTAGTGATATAATTGGGTGGTTCGAAGCTGGGTATTTTGGCATAGATCTACTTGTACGTGTGGTAAATGCTCCAAATGATTCTCCTTTCTCTTCACTTGGTGATGTGATGCCTCACTTACGAGCTAAAGCAAGACCACCTCCCGGGTTCAATACAGCAAAGCCTAGTGATGTAACTGATGTGTCTAGTAGATCAAGCTTAAGTGGATTCGGGAAGGTCCTCCCTGGTTTTAGTGGGATTGATTTGCTCGGGAATGAGCATAGGCATTTGCACGGGTCGTCAACTGAAGCTGAGAATAGATTTTTGGAGTCACTAATGTCTGGAGACGTGACCAACTCTCTGAGATTTGCCTCCACGGAAGGTTTGCTAATATTGCTAGATGTTTTAATCATAGTATTGTCATTTGTTTGCAAAATATTTTGGGATTGCTGATCACCAAAGTGTTGTTTTTTATCATTTTATTGGGCTATGACATGCAGGTCAAGGATTTGTAGGACAAACTTCTAGTAGTATTCCCCCTTTGGGTGCCGAAAGTGGAGATGCCCTGAACCTTTTGGCGCAAAGAATGAACCTTGAACGACAAAAATCATTGACTCATCCTTACCCGTATTGGCCGACCAGAGATGGAACCTCCGCTGTTCCAAGTCCTGACATTATTAGGAACTCTACTATGCCACAGACAAATCTTCTTCCCTCAATTGGTGATATGCCTCGACAATCTCTTTCCCAGAATGTTGAGATGATTTCCATACTTCAAGGATTATCTGATAGGTCTTCTGGTGGAATGAACAATGGGCTAGGTGGTTGGCCAAATTTCACTGTACAAGGTGGCATTGATCCATATAAAGAGAAACTTGATCTGCATCATGGACAGAATTTCTCTCAAGTGGCATATGGAATGCAACAGCCGAAGCAGCAGCCACAAAATCATTCATCAATAACGAATTTACTTGCCCAGACTCTGGATAACCCTATGTCTGACAAGCTACTCTCATCTGGTCTTGCACAAGATCCTCAAGCATTAAATCTGTTACAGCAGCAGTATCTGCTGCAATTACAATCCCAGCAGTCTGTCCAAAGCCCACAGCTGTCAGTACTTGACAAGATCCTTTTGCTTAAGCAGCAACAAAAACATGAGGAGCAACAACAGTTGCTCCGACAGCAACAGCAATTGCTTTCTCAGGTTCTGTCAGAGCAGCAGCTTGTCCAACGTTTTGGTGATCAAGCTTTTGGACAACTACAGGCTTCTGCATCATCTGTTGGAAATGTACCTATCGACCATTCTGTGCCTCAACTGTCATCCTTGTTGTTTCAAAAGAACTCTCCGTCACCCGTTTCTGGTGTGCTGGATGATAATAATGTCAACATTGCCAATATTCCTCCGAAAGTTTCCCAGGAATTGGGTCATTCAGCTCCTGCTGAAGGCTCATCTTTGCACCTGCCTCATCAGATGTCAGGTCTCCTTCAGAATAGTTGGCCCTCTATGTCAACAAATGCTGACAACATCAAGAGCGACAATTCATCATTTGGATCAGAAATGATGGAATGTATAGCCACATCTGAAGCAACAGAGAAACCTCAGAGTATTGCTGCATTGGTGCATTCCACTTCGGAATTTAGTGCACCATCTTCTATTGGCCAGGTGGTAGCGAGCAATTCAAATGTACTACCTACCTCGGTTGTACACTCAGAGATGGTGGTAACTGCTGACTCATCTGCTTGCAATTTATCTGTGAGGCCTCGGGAAATTGATATCTTGATGTTTGAGAAAACAGATGATGCCAAGCCTACTGGTGGTCTTGAGGAAACCTCTGGAAAGGAGTGTCATGAAGAAGTATCAGCAGGAAAAGAAGTGAAGAATATTGAAGCACGTGAGGTCAAGAAAACTTCTGACAAGAAGTCAAGAAAGGTCAAGTCTTCCAAGGCACAACCATCTCCTGACCAGGTAAAGGGAGCATCTAAAACATCCACTGTGCAAAAGTCTAAGCAAACTGAAGAAGGAGCACTTGTTGCAGACAAGATGGAGGTGTCTGTAAGTACTGGAGGGACATTAGATGGGAGGCCTATGGAGATAGCTAAGGACATCTCCTTTTCATCAGAAATTGATCTTTCTACCTCACCCAATTTTTCTGGTGGTGCTTTTGAATCTATCGAGACCAAAGGTGCACAGAAACAGAGTGATTCAGTTACACAACAAAGTTTGCAATCTGCACAGAGAGCTTGGAAACCAGCTGTTTGTGTGAAGCCCAAGTCACTACTAGAAATTCAACAGGAAGAGCAGAATAGGGCGCATATGGAGATCCCCGTCTCTTCTGTCTCTGTTAGTCCTATGAATTTCTCCACTCCTTGGGCTGGAGTACTTACCCATGCAGAACCGAAAGTACCTAGAGAAATTTATCCAGGTAATACTATTAGTGAGCATAATATGGGGAGAACAGAGTTATCACAGACCAAGAAGAGTGGACTACATGATCTTTTGGCCGCAGAAGTTTTAGCAAAGTCTAGTGACAGAAGCATTGAAGTCACTGACATTGCTTCTAGTCGTCCTCCATTGTCGATAGTGTCTAGTCAATTGGATTTGGTTGATAATGAAAATTTCATTGAGGCTAAAGATACCAAGAAGAGTCGCAAGAAAGCTGCAAAAGCTAAAGTCACTGGAGCTAAAGCTTCAGCAGCAGTTTCTTCTTCTGATTTAACAGTTGCATCCAGTCCTATTGAGAAAGGAAAAAGTTCTAAGCATTTGCAAACTGAAAAGGAACTCATGCCTGCACCTCCATCTGGTCCCTCTTTGGGGGACTTTGTTCCTTGGAAGGGTGAATCAACTAGCCCTTCTCCAGCTCCTGCATGGTCTACTGATACGGCGAAGTTTCCCAAACCCACTTCACTAAGGGACATCTTGAAAGAACAGCAGAAGAAAGGAACTCCAACCCAGCAGCATTCACCGGTAACAACTCCTCAAAAATCTCATTCAGCTCAAACGCGGACAGGTTCATGGTCAGTTTCAGCATCATCCCCATCTAAAGCTGCATCTCCTGTTCAGATCCATTCCCATCTATCATCACAATCAAAGCACAAAGGAGAAGATGACTTGTTCTGGGGTCCACCAGATCAATCAAAGCAAGAAACCAAACAGTATGTTTTTCTCTTTCTCAAGCTGCACTTACTCTCTATTTATTTCCAGCTATGCATTTTAGATCTAATATCGTGCTTCTTCTTATATAACCTAATAGAAATACTTCGGGAAAGTAAACAACTGTTTCTTGCCTAGGTGATAATTCTTGGTAGGTATGCTATTATGTTAACGAGTTTTTACTGGTGATGATTGAAGACGGTTAAGGGTGTATATGTTTAAGTCAGATCGTGATGAGATGGCAAATACATTGGTTTTAGAAATTCATCAATGTTTTAGCGCATAAGGAGTTCATTTGTTTATGCTCTCTTACTCTATTTGAATTCAATTTGTCGCTTTGAAGTTGTTGGTAGTAAACTTCGTGATTCTCTGTAACTCCAAACAAAGGCTTTGAAAGAAGTAGGTGGGAGATTGTCGCCTTGTTTGAAGTTTTAATGATGGATATAGCCCCTTTTGTTTTGTTTGCATGTATTATTACAGCTTTGTTATGTTGGTTATACCATCTATTGAGATCTGCCCTTGCTAGTGAAAATTAGTTTCTTCTTAGTAGTCTTGAACTACTTTGAATTCCCTTGGTGGCATTTTTGCATTTATTAGTTTTTTCTTTCCTTTGTAGATTTTGGGTAGGGGTGGGTCTAGAATTGAAAGTAGTTTGTTGATTTAAAACAAAGTAATAATATACTACGAATTTATTTTTGAAAAAATTGACGGGAATAATGCCACCTTAGCCCGATCTTCTCAAAATAGTGCCACCCTTAGTTTAAAAAAGCGCGCATAGGCGAGTAAAGGTGTTGAGGAAATCACCTCCTTAAACCCAGACGAGACGCATAATGTGAGGTGAGGAGAGGCACATGCTTCTTGCCGCCTTTGTTGGATGCGCGAGGCGCACCGTTTGGCCTCTTTTAGTAAATAGGCGTAGGAGAGAGGGGAAGAGATTAATTTGGGTTGAGAAGTTGAAAAAAAAAAAATTCCTTCTAATTAAAACTTGGCTTTAATTTACCATTTTCGAGCAAAAGCCCCTTTATTAATTGCTTAAAATTTCTTCAAATTGAACCCTAATTAAGTAGCCCTAATTTGGGAGAAGGCCCTAATTCATGATTTGGTGGAAATTAATGGTCGTCAAGTCGTCGGAAATTGATGGTGAAAACCCTTTGTTAATTGCTTTAAATAATGACCGAGGAAGTCACGTGCTCTTTTTTCCTTTAGTTTTTTTGCCTTTTCCTTCTCTTTTGTCAGTTTTTTTTTTTTTTTTACTTTTTCTTTTATCCTTTTCTTTTGTTCTTCTTCTGTTCTTCTTGATAAGGCTCCCTTCGCATTTCCTCTCAAGATAGCGTCTTACAGATTGTTCCTTTTTTTAAGATAAAAATATACCGGTTCTTTTTGTGAGTTACAATTTCATTTTGTGAATTACAATAGCTGAGAACGAATAGGCAGTAGCTTAGAGTACTCCCTCGGAATTCTTTTTTTTTCTCCCTTTTCTCTTGCCGTTGCACTTTGAACTTAAATATCTTTAATTATATATTAGTAAAATCATAACGGTTGAATATTAATAAAGTACTCTTTGAGACAAATCAAACTAAATCCAGCACAACTATATTTTTTCTAATTTGTTGAGAAAAATTTAGATGATACTCTCTAATTGTGAATAATGTTAAGATTTTAAGTGAGAAAGATAAACAGAAAACAGACTGAATATTTAATTACAGAAAAATTACAATGCTGTTTTGGGCATAAAATATGTTCTATGATTGATTTTAAAGGTTTTTGGCCCCAAAAGTGTGCTTCGCCTACAAAAATGTGTGCGCCTTCGTCTTGCGCCTTTTAAAACTAAAACTAAGGTCCCACCTTGCTATTGGGAATAATCCAACCTTTATGGGCTGTCTTCCTAAATTAGTCCCTTATGACCTACAACCTAAATAACTGGTAATTTAGTACTTATTTACCCTACCCTCTCCTCATAGCTGCTGCAAAGCAGGTTTCTCTTCCCTCTCGTGCGATGTTGCGATCACAACCTTCTCACTACCTTCCTATATCCACCTTCTACATCACCTCCCTCTCTTCATATCTCTCATTTTCTCTCCTTTGAGTTATCGTCAAACATACGATAAAATCAAAATATTACTATATAAACATGAATTAAAGCAAACAATAAGAAGTTTATTAGGGAATGAATGGCATCACATGCAGTCATTTATCACAAAATTTATATCATAATTAAACAATGTCACATTGAAATGAACCAAATTTTTTTTTTTTTTTGAAATGAACTAATTGATTAAACAAGAAAATGAATCGACATTTTCTCTTAAAAAATCTAATACCAAATTTGTGGAAGTCGGCCTGATGGGTGGTTAGGTTCTTGGCCCCACTTAGGTGGGTACTGGGTAAAACTTTGGTAGTGGTGTCAGGTAGAGGCTTAGCCAATCTGTGTGCGAGGATGTTATGCATAAACAAATCTTTTGCAGATCTTGGTTTGTTCATTTGACCCAGAAAAGGTTGATGATGTTATTGAGATCGCTGGGATATGAAACCGAGATCTATGGCTAAGGAATTGAAGGTGCGGTGCCGGTGAGGTTGACCAGTGAGAAAAAAAGGGTATGAAGAGGAAGCACGAAGGTAGTGTTAGAGAGATGTAATGGGAGAGGAGGGTATAGTTCATTGTTGGCTTGGATTTTCGATGGGCGGGGTGGGCTGCCATGCAATGGCGGATCTAGGATTATAGGAATGGTTGGTTATACCACCGTCCATTCTCCATCAGTCACCAACCACGGTATAACTATAGCCAATGTATTAATTTTTTTTTTAATAAAAAGTTTTCTTTGAAAAGTAATAAATATCCATATTTTACAACCAACGAAACAAATAGTATTTAGAAGTTAGTACAATTGTTCAAGAAGAGTACCTGTAAAGGAACTAGAGGTCTTCGGCGTATTTTATCTTTTGCTTCTAAAATTTAAATTGCAATCTGAATTAGACTAAACAAGCCAAATTTGTAAAACTGCGAGATTCCATAAATGATAATTATCAAAAATTTAATCAATTTTTATATCGAATAATATACTATATAATACTAAATTTTGTCATTTTTTACTAATAAACAATAATGATACAAAACTCCAATGCTCAATATTAAACCATTTAATTTAAATTAAACATTCATTCGGAAGCCTAATTCTATTCAACAAATAATAGATTCCAAACATCTTAAAATTGTATTCATATAGATTGAAACTTGATGAATTTAGTAAGCAACCAATTTAACCACACAAGCAAGTATTCAACAACAAGCAATTAATCAAATATTTTGAGCTTCAAAATTAGAATTAGTTTACCTGAAAAAGAATAGGAGAACTTTCAAGAATATATCACGTTCGGCGGTGAAAGAGGAGTGAGCATCACCATTTCAGGTTGGCTCGTTGCTCGTTGCTGCGGCTTGCAACCCACTTACAAGCTCCACCCATACCAATCCCTTCTTTCTAGTCCCTACCCCTGCATAGAAGTATACTCTGCATAAAACTATACCCCTGTTTTCTAGCTCCAAAACTGTACTCTGCATAAAAGTATTTTCCAAAATCAACAATAAGCAATGCCTTGCATAAAAGTATTTTCCAGAATCAACAATAAGCAATACCAGGCAGAAGAGCTAGTCTTCACCAATTTCTTCTTTTACATTTTGCAACGGCAGACTGAAGGGCTGAACCTGAATCAAGGAAGATTTCTTTATTGTCTTCAATTGGTTGTTCATACCGCATTCTCCATGACGACGAGATCTCCGATTCCTTCACCAAATTAACAATGAAATCAACTAATTCATCAACAAATCAAAGAATTCTTGAATCAAAATCGTCTGAGTTCAAGAAAATTAGGTAGAGCAAAAACCCGAACTTCGAAAAGCTGCGAAAAGGAGGAGAATAGTTTCAAAGAAGAAGAACCTCGCCGGGTTTCCACCATAGTTACAAAAATGAAGCTTTCTCTCTCCTCAACTTCTTCTCTCTGTAGGTACTTTTGTAGGAAGTTGTAGACGCCGACGGGCGAGACTCAACTCAGCGAGAGAGAGAGAAAGAGTTAGGGTTCTGTCGTTACTCAAGGAAAGCAGGAAAACGTGTGTTTGTTGTGACTTGTGAGTTTCGATTTTTTATTTTTCAAATTATTGGTTGGTTACGTGACCAACTGGGACCAAGGGTAGGTCTGCCACTGCTGCCATGGGTGGTAAGTGATCAGTGGTCAGGTGGGTACTGCTGGACCTGCTGGTGGCTGCATGGAGAAGAAGGAAAGGGAAAAGATACAAAAAATCGAATCAATGTATTAAAAAGGTGAAAAGAGAACCAATTAAATGTGACATGTGGCTCCTTTTACCTGTTTAACAAGTTAATTCCGGTAAATGACCAATTTAAGAAGACACATTATTAAGTGGAAATTGTTGAAAGGTGGGACTATTTTGAAAATACGGAGCAAAAGGTGGGATCATTCCAGTCAAATTTTCCTTTATTTATTAGAAAGTACAAATATATTAGAACCACAATTGCAATTTGATTGCTTAACTGCACCCCTTAATTCATGAGTTGATTGTTTCCATTTTCTTTTTATTTTTTTCAGGGGGGCGGGGTGTTAATAGAGAAAGAATCCCCCCGCCCCCCCTTTTCCCCCTGTTGTTACCTTCTCATGTTGTTGTTAGCGAGGGGTAAGGATATAATTGTATGAAAGATGGGAAAGCAATCTGTATGCAAACAGCAACAATATTTTGTTAGTTTCATAAGTTTAGAACACCCTTCAATCTCTCTTGGGAAGTTATATACGTAAGAATTTGAAATTTCATGATGAAATCATTTTGCTGATTTGGCCAGAAGTATAGGGGTATATCGCGTGAAAGATTTTCTTTTAAAACTGGAGTGACCATAAAATTTGGGCAAAATGTAATTGAGCGAGTATTAGTGGAGAATTTTATTTCTTATATATTGTTTTGATGATTTGCTAATGTGCTGTTTCCGTTTTGTTGTGATTATCATTATTGCATGTTGCATGTTGCATGTACTGCTGTATTGCTTTGAAGCTTCAGTTTTAATAAGATGGAATATATTGGTAATTGTGCAGTGGTTACTTTTTTTTTTCTTTAATTGAGGGGTCTTGAACTTATCCTGCAGACTGAGTTGTGTATTTACTTGTATTGTTTTGCTAGTGAATATCCTACTTTAATTGTTTTAAACTACCACATAACATTTACTGATTGTATTTGCCCTGAGACTGTATAGCACCTCATATTTTTCTGCTAGAGGATTGGATATAGATCTTTAGAAATGTGGAGTAGATGCTCACAAAATATAATTTTTGACCCCATCCCAATAATATTTTATGAGCAGGGCAAATATTGCTCAGCTTGGTAACCAAGGGAGCTGGGCAACCAAAAGCACTCCTGTAAAAGGAAGTCCTGGTGCTTCTATCAGCAGACAGAAATCTGCCGGTGGCAGGGCTGTGGAACCTTATATTTCATCTTCACCTGCCTCTGCCCAGGTTTCTGCAAAAGGGAAACGAGATGGCAGTACAAAGCACTTGGGTGAGTTATCTTTTGATCTTTACTAACTGAAGTCTAGTTTGATCAATCTTTTGCATCTTGTAAACATTTATCTGACCTTTTCTGCTTTACTATTTATAGAGGCGATGGACTTCAGAGATTGGTGTGAGAGTGAATCAGTTCGGCTTACTGGAAGCAATGGTATGATTGTTGTTTCAACTGCATGGACTTAGGATAATTTTCTGTGTTTTGCAGATGACCTATATCAACTATTAAGGTTTCATTAGGGATGTTCAAATTTCTGGTTGGCTTTTGGTTGGGTTTTCTAGCAGTGGAAATGTGTGATTTATAACTGACGATCAATGCAATCTGCATGGAGGTTTTTGCTAATGTTAATGCAACTTTTACTGTTTGCAGACACAAGTTTCCTGGAATTTTGCTCGAAGCAATCCAGAGTTGAGGCTGAGACACTTCTTATTGAAAATCTTGGATCTTTTGATCCAAATCATGAATTCATTGAGAAATTCTTGAATTACATGGAGTTGCTGTCAGCAGATGTGCTCGAGCTTGCCTTTCAAAATCGGAATGATCTGAAGGTCTATAAAAATGGAGCCAGAGACATGAATTCCGACAATGCAGGTTTTGGAGACATGGACAGAGATGGTGTAGCGAGTGCTGACGGGTCAATGAAAGGAGGGAAAAAGAAGGGGAAGAAAGGAAAGAAGGTTAGCTCCGCAGTCTTGGGGTTCAATGTTGTTAGTAACCGCATTATGATGGGTGAGATTCAAACCGTGGAAGATTAGGAGAGGTGCTAGGTCTGTAAATACAATTGTCTGGATTGTTTGTAAATGATTTTCCTTTTAGGCCTTCCGTTTTCTCCATTATAGAGTAACATAAGCAGTGACCAGTTTGTCCGCTTAAGCAATTTTGTGTACTAGTATTTTGTAAGGGCCCTTTATATTGTGGCTTCACAGAAAACTAACAAGGTTTTGTTCTAATTCAGGTAAACCATCTTGATTCTGGGCCCTTAGTGTTGCTTTTAGTTTTTGTTGTATTTTATGTAGGGATGGCAGTGGGCTGGGATGTAGCTGACCCTTGGCTATGCATGACTCTTCGGAGACATGTTATTTGCTGAGTTTTATGTTACTGGCATTATTTGCAGTTTTGAGTGTTTTCCTGCATTGTAAAATTTCCTTCCGCCGCCTTTATGCATGCATGTTGAAGGTGGTTAATCTAGAGGTGGTTGTGATTACTTTTCCATGCATCAAAACTTCTGAAGGGCGTGCATGTTTGTGGTAGCTGGCTTGGTTCTTGGTTGCTTAAAATAAAAGTTCTAAGGTGGTCGTTTGCCAACCAACATCATACTCATTTTCTACTTTTTTTTTTTTTTTTTTGTGATATCGCGAAAATTTGCATTAACTAAAAAAAACGAAATTACAACCTAAAGTTATAACAGCTAACGTAAAACATACAAACATTAATATGAGCTTCACTTGTTTTTACATATCCTACTAACGAGAAACAACTTGTTGATCGAATCCAAATGATCCTTATCTTGGGCGACGTTTGGTGGGTTTGGGTAAATTGTCTTGTCGAAAAAGACTTAATATGATGAGAGAGAATCTGTTGAGATGCTGAACTCAGGCGATCTTCAAAAATAGATTGATGTACTTCATCTTGTTGAACCCTTTGTTCACAAGATGATAAATCCCAAGGTCCTTGAACATAAATTTCTTTCTGGGATTCTACTGATTGAACTATCAAAGAAGCCACATCTTTTGGTGATTTCTGACCCTGCTTTGAGAGTACCAAGAGTTTTGCCCCATAAGGCTGAAACTTCAAATGCATGGAGGTTGAAACGTGCTCGAAATCAAATTGGAGGCCCTGCCACAAGATGCATTTTTTATGTGTAATGACTCCTGAAGTCATCACATGAACTTGAGGCTAATTTGTTTGGTTGAATTCACCCATTTTTCAAATCTGAAGATCCGACCTTGCAATCTCGAAACCGGAAGATCGATCCACAACAGACATAATTCCTATCCTAAAATAAAAATTGTCTCTCATCTTACCCAACATTCGGACTCCTAAAGCTGCTTGCACCAAACAATGCCAAACTCCAGGAGCAACATTACTACAGATCGAACTTCCTAGATCATCCCTCGTCTTAGGAAACCAAGATCTTTCTATTACACCTAGCACTACTCAATATCACCCTACTGCCGTCTGTTTTTTCGCCACCGCCTCTGCCCGCGACTTTTGTCGCGCTCCGGTGCTGCCGTTCTAGCCTGGAGCGTTGCTGCTTCTTCCTTATTTTCCATTGCTTCCCAGTTTTCTCTATCCTCTATTCGTGGGCGTTGTTGCGTCTGCTGGTGGTGCGCCGCCTACGCTATCGCCTCCTGACTGAGGTTGTGCTGCTGGTGGGTATGTTCTTGCCCTGTTGCTCGCATTTTCTCTCTCCTCCTTGCTTCGCCATTACCGTTGCTGTGTTGACGGCACCGTCGTGTGTTGGTACTGCCACTGGTGGTGGCCGCGCTCTGTTTGCCGTTGCCGCTGTGGTGGTTCCACCACCACCGATGTTGTTGGCATTGTCGGTGTTGCTTTAATTCTTCAATTTCAATGTCTCTCTCAAAATAAGGTAGGTATAATGCTCATTCTTTTTTATGGCATCAATAGTTGGATTGTTGAATTTCATTGGATGTTATATCATCTTACTTCAGATTTTATTGTATATTACATTGGTTTATAAATCAGATTATTCGTATTTGAATAGTTTGATATTGAGGACAAAGATTGAAACTTTCGTTCTTTTGTTTAATGGGTTGAAATTTGTTTTGGAACTTATGAACTAAGTAAGCTTGCTAAATTAGATTTTACAAGTTATGTTGCTTATATTTGAAATCCAAATCATAATTTCATGTCTGCAAATCAGTTTGTGGTAAAGTAAAGATCGAATCTTTCCTCTTTATTTAATGGCTTGAAGATTATAATATGTATTAATCCTATTTGAGTTAACTTATAAAATCTGATTTTATAAATTATTTTGTTGATAAAGTTCTCTATGAATTCAGTCTTGGGATTAACTAGAGTTAGAATGTGAGAATGATTATGTGAGTTAAATTAGTAGAATGGTTTGCATTTAAGGGTTTGTAGGTAGTTCATCAAAGAATTTAGAAGGCACATATAAGTGAGTCAATTTCTTTATCTGAATTATAGTAGAATCAGTTTTTAATTCTTGTATTGTTGTAAGGTAGTTTTGGAGGATGACTATGGAGATAATTCATGGAGTTCAAGCTAGAGTTAGAGATCAAGTTAATAATTCTTGGAGGTTGTAGATAATTGTTATTGGGTGATTATCGTATCGAGGTAACCTGTATGTTAAACAAAAGGTATTTAAATGCCCATGTGTGTGTTATATTTTAATATTGTATATCGTTTATAGTCATGGCCATTGTTATAGATGTATCTATATGAGTTGAGTTTTGAATTGCTAGTGAATAGTGACAAAATAATGCTTTTGTTCAGTTATTGGAATTGTTTGGAAATATTTATGTCTCTCGAAACATGATTAGAGTATGATAATGTAAAAAGGATTTCGTATTTGTTTTAGCTGGCTTTGCGTATGAATTGAGATAAAAAGTGGCAAGATACAGGTGGAGAAAAATGATTCAGGTATAATTTCAGTTAAGGCCAGAAAAGGTCGGATATTCTATTACGTTATGTTATGTTACGTTAAGTTCTGTCAAAGCCTGTACTTGCCAGCGTTTTGTGTTAAGTGATTGAGCTATGCCAGCGATATATTTGAAAGGATGAATTCTTTTCCGAACAATTAACAACTTTTTTTATGATATGAAAAATGTCTGCGGAGTAAACCATTTTGATGGGCTGAAGTAAAGTTACTGAGCTTTCCGCTCATTTTAGTTTTGTGTTTGTTTTGTATTTTCTTCTGTAAATTGCAGGTATGTGTACGAGGCTTGGAATGAATTAAGAGAAAAAGTTTTAATTATGAGATTGTAATTAAATTAGTGATTCGAAGTTGTATTTAGAGTATAAGTTGTTAGTACTCAAGTGCTTATTTGAGCATTAAGTATTCTATTGTTTCTGGGAATCAAATAAGCTATTATGTAATTTGATATATGGTTTCAAAGTTGTTATGTTGTGGCCCTGACCCACATGTCCAGGATCGATTTATAAGCTTATATTTTCGCTACAAGATAATATGATTCGAGGTTTATTAAGTGTAAATTGAGGCTTATTAGCTAACAGCTCGAAAGTGGTGGCTATTATAGGTGGTATCAGAGCATGGTTGTTTTAGAGTTGTCGTGATCTTCATATCATGGCATATGAGTTAAAGAAATATTTTTGGGATTGTTTGAAATTGATTTGGGTTTTTAGTTGGTTAAGAATTGAGGAATAGGGATTGAGATATTGAACGTTGTATTGAGATTTTAGCTTATAGTATGAGTGATGATTTTAGGGGAATTATGTTCTAGAAATTATGGAGAATTTTTATTGAGGTTTAGTAATTATTAGCTTTCGGAGCAAATGATCATTCGAGATATTGGAGTTTACATAGTTAAGAGTTGATTTGATTTGATTTTTGTTAAAAATGTTTAATGTGATCCTATTCGTTTTTAGGTGTTCTAAAGTTTTATTATTCAAATTTCGAGGACGAAATTTCTTTTTATGGGTGGTAGAATGTAATAGCCTCTGTTTTAAAGCAGGTTTAATTAAATATTAATGATATTTAGTAGTTTGATTATGTTATAAAAACCTTGGAAGGAATTATATAAAAAGATATATTCCTACTTTAATTTAATTTTCTTTAGTTTAAATACGATATGGAAATATATTGTGAATTTACAAAAAAAAAAAAAAAAAAAACCATTTGTCTCATTATTCTAAGGTGTCAAGTATAGATGAAGCCAAAGTATCCTAAAGAGTGATGTGTCATCTTCTCCTATTATCCTCAAAGAATAATAACTAAGATAACCCAAGCCTTATGAAAAAAAAATCGTAATGTAAGAAACCCCCATTTCTCTCTCTCACTCACCGTCTTTCTCCTCCTTCCTCTACACCGTCTGATTTTTTGCTGCCGCCTCAGCCGGCGACTTTGTCGCGCTCCGGTGCTGCCGTTCTAGCCTGGAGCATGGCTGCTTCTTCCTTATTTTCCATTGCTTCCCAGTTTTCTCTCTCCTCTATTCGTGGGCGCTGATGTGTCTGCAGCTGGTGAGTCGCCTAGGCTGCCGCCTCCTGATTGAGGTTGTGCTGCTGGTGGTAATGTTCTTGCCTTGTTGCTCGCATTTTCTCTCTCCTCCTTGCTTCGCCATTACCGTCGTGTGTTGGTGCTGCCGTAGGTGGTGGCTGCGCTTTGTTCGCCGCTGCCGCTGTTGTGGTCCCACAATCACCGGTGCTGTTGGCATTGTCGGTGTTGCTTTAATTCAATTTCACTCTTTTTATGGCATCAATAGTTGGATTATTGAATTTCATTGGATGTTATATCATCTTACTTCAGATTTTATTGATATTATATTGGTTTATAAATCAGATTATTCGATTTGAATAGTTTGATATTGAGGACAAAGATTGAAACTTTCTTTTGTTTAATGGGTTGAAATTTGTTTTGGAACTTATGAACTAAGTAAGCTTGCTAAATTAGATTTTACAAGTTATGTTGCTTATATTTGAAATCCAAATCATAATTTCATGTCTGCAAATCAGTTTGTGGTAAAGTAAAGATTGAATCTTTCCTCTTTATTTAATGGATTAAAGATTATAATATGTATTTATCCTATTTGAGTTTACAAATAAAATCTTATTTTATAAATTATTTTGTTGATAAAGTTCTCTATGAATTCCGTCTTGGGATTAACTAGAGTTAGAATGTGAGAATGATTACGTGAGTTAAATTAGTAGAATGGTTTGCATTTAAGGGTCTGTAGGTAGTTCATCAAAGAATTTAGAAGGCATATATAAGTGAGTCAATTTCTTTATCTGAATTACAGTGGAATCAGTTGTTAATTGTTGTATTGTTGTAAGGTGGTTTTGGAGGATGACTATGGGGATAATTTAGTGAGTTCAAGCTAGAGTTGGAGATGAAGTTTATAATTCTTGGAGGTTGTATATAATTGTTCTTGGGTGATTATCGTATCAAGGTAACCTTTATGTAACTCAAAACGTATTTAAATGCCCATGTGTGTGTTATATTTTAATATCGTATATCGTTTATAGTCATGGCCATGGTTATAGATGTATCTATATGTGTTAAATTTTGAATTGCTAGTGAATAGTTACAAAAGAATGCTTTTGTTCAGTTATTGAAATTGTTTGGAAATATTTATGTCAATTGAGATTTATGAATGTTTAGTGTGATTAGTTAACAGCTCGGAAGTACGGGTTGTTACAGGTGGTATCAGAGCATGGTTGTTTTAGAGTTGTCATGATCTTCATATCATAGCATATGAGTTCAAGAAAGATTTTTGGGATTATTTGAAATTGATTTGAGTTTTTAGTTGGTTAAGAATTGAGGAATAAAGTTTGAGATATTGAAGGTTGTATAGAGATTTTAGCTTATAGTATGAGTGATGATTTTGGGGAAATTATGTTCTAGGAATTATGGAGAATTTGAATTGAGGTTTAGTGATTATTAGCTTTCGAAGCAAATGATCATTCGAGATATCGGAGTTTAGTTAAGAGTTGATTTGATTTTCGTTAAAAATGTTATAGGTGATCCTATTCGTTTTCATATGTTCTAAAGTTTTATGTTTCAAATTTCGAGGATGAAATTTCTTTTAAAGAGTGATACATTGTAATAGCCTATGTTTTAAAGCAAGTTTAATTAAAGATTAGTGGTATTTAGTAGTATGATTATGTTATAAAAACCTTGGAAGGAATTGTATAGAAAGATAGATTCCTACTTTAATTTAATTTCTTAATTTTAAATTTGATTTTGGAACACTAGGGTAAAAAAAAGGAAGGGCTGCGCAAGGGCTGCGTTTTATTAAAAACGCAGCCCTTCTTGTATGAAGGGCTGCGGTTTCCAAGGAAACCGCAGCCCTTTTGGTGAAGGGCTGCGGTTAGACTTAAAACCGCAGCCCTTCATGCAGTATGAAGGGCTGCGGTTTTAAGGCTAACCGCAACCCTTTATGTGAAGGGATGCGGTTAGCCTAGAAACCGCAGCCCTTCATACACGAAGGGCTGCGTTTTCTAGGATAAGCGCAGCCCTTCCTATCCCGCCCTTTTCAACCTGTGAGTTTTGCGCGCAACACACAGTAGCACTCACTCGCAAATTTCCCTCTCGCACACTCAGCTCACCCCTCTCCCTCATACGCACTTGCACACTCATTCCTCTCCCTCACACTAACTCGCACTGCCCTAACGGCCATCACCGGAGCACCGACACATCGCCGGAGCGCCGTCCCATCGCCGGTGCACACTTCTTTTTCTCTTCTCTCAGCGTTGCCTGAGCTCCTTCTTCTTCTCTTCTCTCAGCGCGCCTTGACGCCACCACCACCACCACTACTGCATTGTCGGTAATTCCCCTCTCACTCTCTCTCCTCTTTGTTTTATTTAATTTCTCTTCTATTTTGTGTTGTAAAATGTGATTGTAGGGGGTGGGGGGGGAGGGCTTGTGGAGGGTGGGTAGGGGGGTGGGGTGTCTTTGGGCGGGGATGGGATGGGGGATGGCCGGGGAGGTCTGGGCATGGGGTGGGGGGGGGGCGGGGGATCTTGGAAGGGGGGGGGGGAGGGAGGGGGGGAGGCTGGGCATGGGGTGGGGGGGAGGCTGGGAGGCTGGAAAGGGGGTGGGGGAGGGTGGGGGAGGCTGGGCATGGGGTGGGGGAGGGCGGGGATCTTTGAAAAGGGGGGGGGGGGGGGTGGGGAGGGTGGGCATGGGGTGGGGGAGGGTGGGCATGGGGTGGGGGAGGGCTGGGGAGGCCGGGCATGGGGTGGGGGGAGGGAAGGGGATCTTTGGAAAGGGGGTGGGGGAGGGTTGGGGAGGCTGGGCATGGGGTGGGGAGGGCGGGGGATCTTTGGACGGGGGTGGGGGAGGGTGGATAGGGGTGGGTGAGACATTGTTGTGAAGGCATTGTTGTAAGTTGTAACACATGTTTGGTATCACTACTATCTTTCATTTTCTTTTTTGTTTTATAATGTAACTATGTAGATTTTTAGGCTTCGGAAACGAAAATTAAAGGTCATTTTACGCCTACATGGCAATGAGGGAGTGCAGTGGGGGGCAGTAGTGGTGGTGGTGGTGGGACTGTGTTACAAATGTGGAGAGTGAGGTCACATGGCAATGGAATGCTCTCCACATTTGTAACACTTCTCACTAGCTCCGCCGCTACTAGCTGATGGGCATTCCATTGCCATGTGACCTGATTCTCGGGTCATTTTAGGCCTAATTTATCGCTTCCGAATCGTACTTATCGAGTCATTTAACTCCAAATTCTTCTTGAACATGATTATATGAGATATAATGTAACTATTGTGTAGATTTTTAGGCTTGCATTTGTTCTTGGTTGCATTTTGGGAACGAAAAGGTCATTTTAGGCCAAATTTTGCCTTTTCGCGTCCAATTCGTACTTATCGAGTCATTTAACCCCAAATTCTTTTTGAACATGATTATATGAGGTATAATGTAACTATTGTGTAGATTTTTAGGTTTGCAATTGTTGTAGGTTGAATTTTGGGAACGAAAAGGGCATTTTAGGCCTATTTTAGCCTTTTCGCTTCCAAATCGTACTTATCCAGTCATTTAACCCCAAATTCTTTTTGAACATGATTGTATGAGATATAATGTAACTATTGTGCAGATTTTTAGGCTTGCATTTGTTCTTGGTTGCATTTCAGGAACGAAAATGTCATTTTAGGCCAAATTTTGCCTTTTCGGGTCCAATTCGTACTTATCGAGTCATTTAACCCCAAATTCTTTTTGAACATGATTATATGAGGTATAATGTAACTATTGTGTAGATTTTTAGGTTTGCAATTGTTGTAGGTTGAATTTTGGGAACGAAAAGGGCATTTTAGGCCTATTTTAGCCTTTTCGCTTCCGAATCGTACTTACCGAGTCATTTAACCCCAAATTCTTTTGAACATGATTATATGAGGTATAATGTAACTATTGTGTAGATTTTTAGGTTTGCAATTGTTGTAGGTTGAATTTTGGGAACGAAAAGGGCATTTTAGGCCTATTTTAGCCTTTTCGCTTCCAAATCGTACTTATCGAGTCATTTAACCCCAAATTCTTTTTGAACATGATTATATGAGATATAATGTAACTATTGTGTAGATTTTTAGGCTTGCATTTGTTCTTGGTTGCATTTCGGGAACGAAAAGGTCATTTTAGGCCAAATTTTGCCTTTTCGCGTCCATTTCGTACTTATCGAGTCATTTAACCCCAAATTCTTTTTGAACATGATTATATGAGGTATAATGTAACTATTGTGTAGATTTTTAGGTTTGCAATTGTTGTAGGTTAAATTTTGGGAACGAAAAGGGCATTTTAGGCCTATTTTAGCCTTTTCGCTTCCAAATCCTCCCCTCCCCCCCCCACCGCACGCCCCCCTCCCCCCGCCCCTCCCCCTCCCCACGCCCCCCCCTCCCTCCCCTCCCCCCACCGCATAGCCCCCTCCCTCCCCCCCGCATGCCCTCCCCCCCACCGCACGCCCCGTCCCCTCCCCCTGCCCCCTCCCCGCACGCCCCCCCCCCCACCGCCCCTCCCCCCCCCCACTACGCCCCTCCCTCCCCCCCACCGCACGCCCCCTCCCTCCCCCTGCCGCCCCTCCCCTCCCCCCCCCCGCACAGCCCCTCCCCCTCTACCGCACAGCCCCCTCCCCTCCCCTCCCCCCACCGCACGCCCCCTCCCCTCCCCCCGCCGCCCTCCCCTCCCCTCCCCCACCGCCGCCCCCTCCCTCCCCCCTGCTGCCCATCCCCTCCCCTTCACCGCACCCCCCCCCCCCCCCTCGCTCCTCCCCTCCCCCCCACCGCACACCCCCTCCCCTCCCCCACCGCACCATCCCTCCCTCCCCCCCTCCCCGCACGCCCCTTCCCTCCCCCTCCTCCCCTCCTCCCCGCACCGCCGCCCTCCCTCCTCCCCCGCACCACGCCCCTCGCACACGTAACCCCCTCCCCACACCCCACCCCCATTAGTGGCAATGTTGATTTTAATTTTTTGTTATATTAATGCATTATTTGTACAATTTCAGGGAGATGACGGATGTGCATACGGATAACACCACAAGTGGTGCTGAACACACTACCGAGGATGAGTCTTTCGATGCGAGAAAGGAACGGGGTAAATTGTCTCGATTTCACCGTGAAGAGATAAATGCACAAATGCCTAGGAAGTCATTGGCGACGAAAAAGAGAAAAGGAAGGGGACCTACAAAGTCACTAGGGAAACACACAAATATGACTTTGGAGTACGATAACATGGGTCAACCTTGTGGAAAGTGGCGTCAAAAGTATGGCATGCAAGTTGGCATTTGCATGCATAAAATCTCCATTTTGCACTCATGGAAAGAGGTGCCCGAGGGATTGTAGCGGTGTCTATGGGAAGATACCATGGTAAGCTTCAAGTACAATAACGTTTCGTTTCTTAATTATTTAGTTAAATATATGTGTAATATTACTTATAGCATATAAATTACAACATTTGCGAAAACTAATTTGTGAACTGCGTTTTTTGTAGAATCAATTCAATATCGAAGATGATGAAGCCAAGAAGAATGTATTTCTATCCGCGGTTGCCCGGGAGATTCGGAGATTTCAAGGCTAAGTTAGTGTCGGGTGGATCACTAAGCGGAGGAAAGTAGTAGGTACAAAGAAGAAGAACATCTACGGCGGAGAAACACAAGCCGATCCCGAGGCTTCACCGGAAACATCATCTCGCACCATCCAAATTACCATTTCAAATATGGAAAACTATCAAACTCGAAGAGTGGGAAGCATTTGTTGCCAAGAAAACAACCCCACAAGCTATTGTAAGAATATTTTATTAAGATTTAATAAACTTAGATCCAAGTATTATTGTATAGCACCGTACGTAGCTAACCTTTGTTTATAATTGTGTGTTTTAGGCAAGTCGTGAGAAAAGTAGCTCGAGTGCAAAAGCTAGGAAGTATTATCATCATTTGGGTGCTCATTCGTACAATGAGGCGAGAGAGAAGTGGATGTTCGGCCATTACCCCACAATAGGGTCGACAACGGCAACGGGGAGTGGCTCAATGACGACAGGTTGCACGGCCTCGGCAACCGAGATAGAGTCCTCGATTGGTGGTGTTCGATGCATGGGGTTGATGCAAAGGGAAAAAGAGTCTTGCCGACCCCGGAACACAACGAGATAGCCAACGCCATTGTAAGTACAGATTATATGGTTATATAAGGTATACATAATATAACTTTTGCGCTCACAAGCATTTCTCTCTTATACTTATGTAGATTGGCTTGAAGGAAAAAGAGGCAACTGGTGAGTTCACTCCTAAAGGACAC
This sequence comes from Beta lomatogona, assembly GCA_947646795.1. Taxonomy (NCBI): domain Eukaryota; kingdom Viridiplantae; phylum Streptophyta; class Magnoliopsida; order Caryophyllales; family Amaranthaceae; genus Beta; species Beta lomatogona. Next base: position 78,699 of record CANSNZ010000658.1, read on the forward strand.
ATTGATGCATTGCACGAAACTTTAGGACCGGGACCACGGTGGACGCGTGAGGGGCGTAGGAGGTGTCCGCCTCGGTTTGAGAAAGGTATATGGTGATCAATACACTACGGCGACAAAATCAAGTGTAAGTAGTGTGAATTCGGCGGCGTCAGTAGATGTGGAGGCTATGAAAGCGCAATTCGGGAGGAGCTAAGGGAGGAGATGACCCATAACTTCAACGCCATTTTGGAGCAAATGGGTTTACCGACTTTTGCTGCATTCAAGAAGGGTAGTGATACTACACCTAGCCAGCCTGATCCACCTGTAGGACCCGAGTTGAAGGTAATCACTTAATCCCTTTGCTTTGTTAAACAACTATTGTTAAGTTCTTAAATGCATGAAATTCTTACTATATATATGTTGTTTCATAGACTAACTATAAATAGAGTTTTTTTTTACAGGAAGAGACACCATGTGAACTATTAGCTCGAGGAGATGGTTATGATAGTTTCATCCTCGTAGCTCATGGCCATGCACAACCCCCTAGTGACCGAGTACGATTGCATAACCAGTTAGTGGATCATAATCACTATGTGGTCACCCTCAATGAAATTGTGTCAGGTTTCGAAGAATTACCTCTTCCGCCGCCGAAGCCAGAAGTTGGTCTACAGTTACTAAATGATGCCCTTGGCAGTTATGTTCTGTGGCCGCGTGCATTGGTGCGGTTTTCAGATTCCACCATTTGTCTCTCTCACTCACCGTCCTTCTCCTTTCTCTACTGCCGTCTGTTTTTTTGTTGCCGCCTCTACCGGCGACTATGCCGCGCTTCGGGGCTGACGTTCTAGCCTGGAGCATTGCTACTTCTTCCTTATTTTCCATTGCTTCATTGTTTTCTCTCTCCTCTATTCGTGGACGCTGTCGCGTCTGCTGGTGGTGCGCCGCCTAAGCTGCCGCCTACTAACTGAGGTTGTGCTCTGGTGGTTATGTTCTTACCCTGTTGCTCGCATTTTCTCTCTCCTCCTTGCTTCGCCATTACCATTGTTGTGTTAACGGCACCGTCGTGTATTGGTGCTACCGCTGGTGGTGGTCGTGCTCTTTTCGCCGCTGCCGCTGTGGTGGTTCCACAACCACCAGTGCTGTTGGCATTGTCGGTGTTGCTTTAATTATTCAATTTCAATGTCTCTCTCAAATTAAGGTAGGTATAATACTCATTCTTTTTTATGGCATCAATAGTTGGATTGTTGAATTTCATTGGATGTTATATCATCTTACTTCAGATTTTATTGTATATTACATTGGTTTATAAATTAAATTATTCGATTTGAATACTTTGATATTGAGGACAAAGATTGAAACTTTCTTTTGTTTAATGGGTTGAAATTATTTTTGGAACATATGAACTTAGTAAGCTTGCTAAATCAGATTTTACAAATTATGTTGCTTATATTTGAAATCCAAATCATAATTTCATGTCTGCAAATCAGTTTGTGGTAAAGTAAAGATTGAATCTTTCTTCTTTATTTAACGGATTGAAGATTATAATATGTATTAATCCTATTTGAGTTAACTTATAAAACCTGATTTTATAAATTATTTTGTTGATAAAGTTTTCTATCAATTCCATCTTGGGATTAACTAGAGTTAGAATGTGAAAATTATTATGTGAGTTAAATTAGTAGAATGGTTTGCATTAAAGGGTTTGTAGGTAGTTCATCAAAGAATTAGAAGACATATATAAGTGAGTCAATTTCTTTATCTAAATCACAGTGGAATCAATTGTTAATTGTTGTATTGTTGTAAGGTGGGTTTGGAGGATGGCTATGGAGATAATTTATGGACTTCAAGCTAGAGTTGGAGATCAAGTTTATAATTCTTGGAGGTTGTATATAATTGTTCTTGGGTGATTTACGTATCGAGGTAACCTTTATGTTGAGCAAAACATATTTAAACGCCCATGTGTGTGTTATATTTTAATATCGTATATCGTTTATAGTCATGGCCATGGTTATAGAAGTATCTATATGAGTTGAGTTTTGAATTGCTAGTGAATAGTTACAAAAGAATGCTTTTGTTCAGTTATTGGAATTGTTCAGAAATATTTATGTCTCTTGAAACATGATTTGAGTATGATAATGTAAAAAGGATTTCGTATTTGTTTTAGCTGGCTTAGCTTATAAACTGAGATAAAAAATGGCAATGCAAGGTTCAGCTGGAGAAAAATGATTCAGATATAATCTCAGTTAAGACCAGAAAAGGTCGGATATTCTGTTATGTTATGTTACGTTAAGTTCTGTCAAAGCATGTACTTGCCAGCGTTTTGTGTTAAGTGATTGAGCTATGCTAGCGATATATTTTAAAGGATGAATTCTTTTCCGAATAATTACCAAGTTTGTTTATGATATGAAAAACGTTTGCTAACTAAAACCGTTTTGACAGGCTGAAGTAAAGTTACTAAGCTTTCCGCTCATTTGGGTTTGTGTTTGTTTTGTATTTTCTTCTGTAAATTGCAGGTGTGTGTCCGAGGCTCGGAATGAATCAAGAGAAAAAGTTTTAATTATGAAATTGTAATTAAATTAGTGATTTGAAGTTGTATTTAGAGTATAAGTTGTTAGTACTAAAGTGCTTATTTGAGGATTAAGTATTCTTTTGTTTTTGGGAATCAAATAAAGTATTTTGTAATTTGATATCTGGTTTCAAAGTTGTTATGTTGTGGGCCCTGACGCACAGGTCCATGATCGATTTATAAGGTTATGTTTCCGCTGCAAGATAATATAATTCGAGGTTTATTAAGTGTAAATTGAGGTTTATGAATGGTAAGTGTTATAAGCTAACAGGTCGGAAGTACGGGCTGTTACAAGCAAAAATCACTGGAAATTGAAACTTTTTAATATCACCAGAGTTGCGGTATCAGAGCATGGTTGTTTTAGAGTTGTCGTGATCTTCATATCATGGCATATGAGTTCAAGAAATATTTTTGGGATTGTTTGAAATTGTTTGGGTTTTTAGTTGGTTAAGAATTGAGGAATAGAGATTGAAATATTCACGGTTGTATTGAGATTTTAGCTTATAGTATAAGTGATGATGTTGGGGAAATTACGTTCTAGGAATTATGGAGAATTTGAATTGAGGTTTAGTGATTATTAGCTTTCGAAGCAAAATTTTTTTTTTTTCAGGAAAGATAATTGGATCGAAGACCAACCCCTGCTAGGCTACTAGCCTGAGGGCACACCAGCTCATTGGCTGGGTAGAGGGGATTTATACCCACAAACAAACATTTTTATACAAACTCCCCAAATTGGGGAGTGATGAGAGTCGAACACCCGACCTTGCGGTTGGGAGGTGGGAGCACCAACCATTGGGCTCCCACGAGGACCTCAGCTTTCGAAGCAAATGATCATTCGAGATATTGGAGTTTAGTTAAGAGTTGATTTGATTTGATTTTTGTTAAAAATATTTTATGTGATCCTATTCATTTTCAGATGTTCTAAAGTTTTATGTTTCAAATTTCGAGGACGAAATTTCTTTTTAAGAGTGATACAATGTAATAGCCTCAATTTTAAAGCAGGTTTAATTAAAGATTAGTGATATTTAGTAGTTTGATTATGTTATCAAAACCTTGGAAGGAATTATATAGAAAGATAGTTTCCTACTTTAATTTAATTTCTTTAGTTTAAATACAATTTGGAAAAATAAATGTGAATTTACAAAAAAAAAAAAAAATAGAAAAATCCATTTGTCTCATTATTCTAAGGTGTTAAGCATAGATGAAGCCAAAGTATCCTAAAGAGTGATGTGTCATCTTCTCCTATTATCCTCAAAGAACAATAACTAAGAGAACCCTAGCCTTGTGAAAAAAAAAATTCATAATGGAAGAAACCCCCATTTCTCTCTCTCACTCACCGTCCTTCTCCTCCTTCCTCTACAACCGTCTGTTTTTTTGCTGCCGCCTCTGCCAGCGACTTTATCGCGCTCCGGTGCTGCCGTTCTAGCCTGGAGCATTGCTGCTTCTTGCTTATTTTCTATTGCTTCCTAGTTTTCTCTCTCCTCTATTCGTGGGCGCTGATGCGTCTGTAGGTGGTGCGCCGCTTAGGCTGCCGCCTGCTGACTGAGGTTCTGCTGGTGGTGGTTATGTTCTTGCCCTGTTGCTCGCATTTTCATTCTCCTCCTTACTTCACCATTACCGTTGTTGTGTTGACGGCTTCGTCGTGTGTTGGTGCTGCCACTGGTAGTGGTCGCGCTCTGTTCGCCGCTGCCGCTGTGGTGGTCCTACAACCACCGGTGCTGTTGGCATTGTCGGTGTTGCTTTAATTCTTCAATTTCAATGTCTCTCTCAAATTAAGGTAGGTATGATACTCATTCCTTTTTATGGCATCAATAGTTAGATTATTTAATTTCATTGGATGTTATATTATCTTACTTCAGATTTTATTGATATTATATTGGTTTATAAATCAGATTATTCGATTTGAATAGTTTGATATTGAGGATAAAGATTGAAACTTTCTTTTGTTTAATGGGTTGAAATTTGTTTTGGAACATACAAACTAAGTAAGCTTGCTAAATCAGATTTTGCAAGTTATGTTGCTTATATTTGAAATCCAAATCATAATTTGATGTCTGCAAATCAGTTTGTGGTAAAGTAAAGATTGAATCTTTCCTCTTTATTTCATAGATTGAAGATTATAATATGTATTAATCCAATTTGAGTTAACTTAAAAAATCTGATTTTATAAATTATTTTGTTGATAAAGTTCTCTATGAATTCCGTCTCGGGATTAACTAGAGTTAGAATGTGAGAATGATTATGTGAGTTAAATTAGTAGAATTGTTTGCATTTAAGGGTCTGTAGGTAGTTCGTCAAAGAATTTAGAAGGCATATATAAGTGAGTCAATTTCTTCATATGAATCACAGTGAAATCAGTTGTTAATTGTTGTATTGTTGTAAGGTGGTTTTGGAGGATGGCTATGGGGATAATTAATGGAGTTCAAGCTAGAGTTGGAGATCAAGTTTATAATTCTTGGAGGTTGTATATAATTGTTCTTGGGTGATTATCGTATCGAGGTAACCTTTATTTTCAGCAAAAACTATTTAAATGCCCATGTGTGTGTTATATTTTAATATCGTATATCGTTTATATTCATGGCCATGGTTTTGAATTGCTATTGAATAGTTACAAAAGAATGCTTTTGTTCAGTTATTGGAATTGTTCGGAAATATATATATCTCTCGAAATATGATTTGAGTATGATAATGTAAAAAGAATTTCGTATTTGTTTTAGCTAGCTTAGCTTATGAACTGAGATAGAAAGTGGCAATGCAAGGTACAGCTGAAGAATAATGATTCAGATATAAGTTCAGTTAAGACCAATAAAGGTCGGATATTATGTTATGTTATGTTACGTTAAGTTCTGTCAACGCCTGTACTTACCAGCGTTTTGTGTTAAATGATTGAGCTATGGCAGCGATATATTTTAAAGGATGAATTATTTTCCGAACAATTACCAAGTTTGTTTATGATATTAAAAACGTTTGCGAATTAAAACCGTTTTGACAAGCTGAAGTAAAGTTATTGAGCTTTCCACTCATTTTAGTTTTCTGTTTGTTTTGTATTTTCTTCTGTAAATTGCAGGTGTGTGTCCGAGGCTCGGAATGAATCAAGAGAAAGAATTTTAATTATGAGATTGTAATTAAATTAATGATTTGAAGTTGTATTTAGAGCATAAGTTGTTAGTACTAAAGTGCTTATTTGAGGATTAAGTATTCTATTGTTTTTGGGAATCAAATAAAGTATTTAATAATTTGATATTTTGTTTCAAAGTTGTTATGTTCTAGGCCCTGGCCCACAGGTCAGGATCGATTTATAAGGTTATGTTTCTGCTGCAAGATAATATAATTTGAGGTTTATTAAGTGTAAATCGAGGTTTATGAATGTTAAGTGTGATTAGTTAACAGCTCGGAAGTACGTGTTGTTACAGGTGGTATCAGAGCATGGTTGTTTTAGAGTTGTCGTGATCTTCATATCATGGTATATGAGTTCAAGAAAGATTTTTGGGATTGTTTGAAATTGATTTGGGTTTTTAGTTGGTTAAGAATTGAGGAATAAAGTTTGAGATATTGAAGGTTGTATAGAGATTTTAGCTTATAGTATGAGTGATGATTTTGGGGAAATTATGTTCTAGGAATGATGGAGAATTTGAATTGAGGTTTAGTGATTAGTAGCTTTCGAAGCAAATGATCATTCGAGATATTGGAGTTTAGTTAAGAGTTGATTTGATTTGATTTTTGTTAAAAATGTTATATGTGATCCTATTCGTTTTCATATGTTCTAAAGTTTTATGTTTCAAATTTCGAGGACGAAATTTATTTTTAAGAGCGATACATTGTAATAGCCTCTGTTTTAAAGCAAGTTTAATTAAAGATAAATGGTATTTAGTAGTATGATTATGTTATAAAAACCTTGGAAGGAATTGTATAGAAAGATAGATTCCTACTTTAATTTAATTTCTTTAGTTTAAATATGATTTGGAAATATAAATGTGATTATACAAAAAAAAAAAAAAAAAAAAAAAAAAAAAAAACTCAAAAAAACCCATTTGTTTCATTATTCTGTGTCAACCATAGATGAAGCCAAAGTATCCTAAAGAGTGATGTGTCATTTTCTCCTATTATCCTCAAAGATCAATAAGTAAGAGAACCTAAGCCTTGTGAATAAAAAAATAGTAATGGAAGATTCCCCCATTTGTCTCTCTCACTCACCGTCCTTCTCCTCCTTTCTCAACTACCGTCTGTTTTTTTGTTGCCGCCTTAGCAGCGACTATGTCGCGCTCCGGTGATGACGTTCTAGCCTTGAGCATTGCTGCTTCTTCCTTATTTTCTATTGCTTCATTGTTTTCGCTCTCCTCTATTCATGGGCGCTGTCGCGTCTACTGGTGGTGCATCACCTAGGCTGCCGCCTCCTAAGTGAGGTTGTGTTTCTGGTGGTTATGTTCTTACCCTGTTGCTCGCATTTTCTCTCTCGTCCTTGCTTCGCCATTACCGCTGTTGTGTTAACGGCACAGTCGTGTATTGGTGCTGCCGCTGGTGGTGGTCGCGCTCTTTTCACCGCTGCCGCTGTGGTGGTTCCACAACCACCGGTGCTGTTGGCATTGTCGGTGTTGCTTTAATTATTCAATTTCAATGTCTCTCTCAAATTAAGGTAGGTATAATACTCATTCTTTTTTATGGCATCAATAGTTGGATTGTTGAATTTCATTGGATGTTGTATCATCTTACTTCAGATTTTATTGTATATTACATTGGTTCATAAATCAGATTATTCGATTTGAATACTTTGATATTGAGGACAAAGATTGAAACTTTCTTTTGTTTAATGGGTTGAAATTTGTTTTGGAACATACAAACTAAGTAAGCTTGCTAAATCAGATTTTGCAAGTTATGTTGCTTATATTTGAAATCCAAATCATAATTTCATGTCTGCAAATCAGTTTGTGGTAAAGTAAAGATTGAATCTTTCCTCTTTATTTCATAGATTGAAGATTATAATATGTATTAATCCAATTTGAGTTAACTTAAAAAATCTGATTTTATAAATTATTTTGTTGATAAAGTTCTCTATGAATTCCGTCTCGGGATTAACTAGAGTTAGAATGTGAGAATGATTATGTGAGTTAAATTAGTAGAATTGTTTGCATTTAAGGGTCTGTAGGTAGTTCGTCAAAGAATTTAGAAGGCATATATAAGTGAGTCAATTTCTTCATATGAATCACAGTGAAATCAGTTGTTAATTGTTGTATTGTTGTAAGGTGGTTTTGGAGGATGGCTGTGGGGATAATTAATGGAGTTCAAGCTAGAGTTGGAGATCAAGTTTATAATTCTTGGAGGTTGTATATAATTGTTCTTGGGTGATTATCGTATCGAGGTAACCTTTATGTTCACCAAAAAGTATTTAAATGCCCATGTGTGTGTTATATTTTAATATCGTATATCGTTTATAGTCATGGCCATGGTTTTGAATTGCTCTTGAAAAGTTACAAAAGAATGCTTTTGTTCAGTTATTGGAATTGTTCGGAAATATTTATATCTCTCGAAACATGATTTGAGTATGATACTGTAAAAAGGATTTCGTATTTGTTTTAGCTAGCTTAGCTTATGAACTGAGATAGAAAGTGGCAATGCAAGGTACAGCTGAAGAAAAATGATTCAGATATAAGTTCAGTTAAGACCAATAAAGGTCGGATATTATGTTATGTTATGTTACGTTAAGTTCTGTCAACGCCTGTACTTACCAGCGTTTTGTGTTAAATGATTGAGCTATGGCAGCGATATATTTTAAAGGATGAATTATTTTCCAAACAATTACCAAGTTTGTTTATGATATTAAAAACGTTTGCGAATTAAAACCGTTTTGACAGGCTGAAGTAAAGTTATTGAGCTTTCCGCTCATTTTAGTTTTGTGTTTGTTTTGTATTTTCTTCTGTAAATTGCAGGTGTGTGTCCGAGGCTCGGAATGAATCAAGAGAAGGAATTTTAATTATGAGATTGTAATTAAATTAGTGATTTGAAGTTGTATTTAGAGCATCAGTTGTTAGTACTAAAGTGCTTATTTGAGGATTAAGTATTCTATTGTTTTTGGGAATCAAATAAAGTATTTAATAATTTGATATTTGGTTTCAAAGTTGTTATGTTCTAGGCCCTGGCCCACAGGTCAGGATCGATTTATAAGGTTATGTTTCCGCTGCAAGATAATATAATTTGAGGTTTATTAAGTGTAAATCGAGGTTTATGAATGTTAAGTGTGATTAGTTAACAGCTCGGAAGTACGTGTTGTTACAGGTGGTATCAGAGCATGGTTGTTTTAGAGTTGTCGTGATCTTCATATCATGGCATATGAGTTCAAGAAAGATTTTTGGGATTATTTGAAATTGATTTGGGTTTTTAGTTGGTTAAGAATTGAGGAATAAAGTTTGAGATATTGAAGGTTGTATAGAGATTTTAGCTTATAGTATGAGTGATGATTTTGGGGAAATTATGTTCTAGGAATTATGGAGAATTTGAATTGAGGTTTAGTGATTATTAGCTTTCGAAGCAAATGATCATTCGAGATATTGGAGTTTAGTTAAGAGTTGATTTGATTTGATTTTTGTTAAAAATGTTATATGTGATCCTATTCGTTTTCATATGTTCTAAAGTTTTATGTTTCAAATTTCGAGGACGAAATTTACTTTTAAGAGCGATACATTGTAATAGCCTCTGTTTTAAAGCAAGTTTAATTAAAGATAAATGGTATTTAGTAGTATGATTATGTTATAAAAACCTTGGAAGGAATTGTATAGAAAGATAGATTCCTACTTTAATTTAATTTCTTTAGTTTAAATATGATTTGGAAATATAAATGTGATTATACAAAAAAAAAAAAAAAAAAAAAAAAAAAAAAAAAAAACTCAAAAAAACCCATTTGTCTCATTATTCTGTGTCAACCATAGATGAAGCCAAAGTATCCTAAAGAGTGATGTGTCATTTTCTCCTATTATCCTCAAAGATCAATAAGTAAGAGAACCTAAGCCTTGTGAATAAAAAAATAGTAATGGAAGATTCCCCCATTTGTCTCTCTCACTCACCGTCCTTCTCCTCCTTTCTCAACTGCCGTCTGTTTTTTTGTTGCCGCCTTAGCAGCGACTATGTCGCGCTCCGGTGATGACGTTCTAGCCTTGAGCATTGCTGCTTCTTCCTTATTTTTTATTGCTTCATTGTTTTCGCTCTCCTCTATTCATGGGCGCTGTCGCGTCTACTGGTGGTGCGTCACCTAGGCTGCCGCCTCCTAAGTGAGGTTGTGTTTCTGGTGGTTATGTTCTTACCCTGTTGCTCGCATTTTCTCTCTCGTCCTTGCTTCGCCATTACCGCTGTTGTGTTAACGGCACAGTCGTGTATTGGTTTGCGCCCGGTGGTGGTCGCGCTCTTTTTCGCCGCCGCTTGTGGTGGTTCCACAACCACCGGTGCTGTTGGCATTGTCGGTGTTGCTTTAATTATTCAATTTCAATGTCTCTCTCAAATTAAGGTAGGTATAATACTCATTCTTTTTTATGGCATCAATAGTTGGATTGTTGAATTTCATTGGATGTTGTATCATCTTACTTCAGATTTTATTGTATATTACATTGGTTCATAAATCAGATTATTCGATTTGAATACTTTGATATTGAGGACAATGATTGAAACTTTCTTTTGTTTAATGGGTTGAAATTTGTTTTGGAACATACAAACTAAGTAAGCTTGCTAAATCAGATTTTGCAAGTTATGTTGCTTATATTTGAAATCCAAATCATAATTTCATGTCTGCAAATCAGTTTGTGGTAAAGTAAAGATTGAATCTTTCCTCTTTATTTCATAGATTGAAGATTATAATATGTATTAATCCAATTTGAGTTAACTTAAAAAATCTGATTTTATAAATTATTTTGTTGATAAAGTTCTCTATGAATTCCGTCTCGGGATTAACTAGAGTTAGAATGTGAGAATGATTATGTGAGTTAAATTAGTAGAATTGTTTGCATTTAAGGGTCTGTAGGTAGTTCGTCAAAGAATTTAGAAGGCATATATAAGTGAGTCAATTTCTTCATATGAATCATAGTGGAATCAGTTGTTAATTGTTGTATTGTTGTAAGGTGGTTTTGGAGGATGGCTGTGGGGATAATTAATGGAGTTCAAGCTAGAGTTGGAGATCAAGTTTATAATTCTTGGAGGTTGTATATAATTGTTCTTGGGTGATTATCGTATCGAGGTAACCTTTATGTTCACCAAAAAGTATTTAAATGCCCATGTGTGTGTTATATTTTAATATCGTATATCGTTTATAGTCATGGCCATGGTTTTGAATTGCTCTTGAAAAGTTACAAAAGAATGCTTTTGTTCAGTTATTGAAATTGTTCGGAAATATTTATATCTCTCGAAACATGATTTGAGTATGATACTGTAAAAAGGATTTCGTATTTGTTTTAGCTAGCTTAGCTTATGAACTGAGATAGAAAGTGGCAATGCAAGGTACAGCTGAAGAAAAATGATTCAGATATAAGTTCAGTTAAGACCAATAAAGGTCGGATATTATGTTATGTTATGTTACGTTAAGTTCCGTCAACTTTGTACTTACCGGCGTTTTGTGTTAAATGATTGAGCTATGGCAGCGATATATTTTAAAGGATGAATTATTTTCCAAACAATTACCAAGTTTGTTTATGCTATTAAAAACGTTTGCGAATTAAAACCGTTTTGACAGGCTGAAGTAAAGTTATTGAGCTTTCCGCTCATTTTAGTTTTGTGTTTGTTTTGTATTTTCTTCTGTAAATTGCAGGTGTGTGTCCGAGGCTCGGAATGAATCAAGAGAAGGAATTTTAATTATGATATTGTAATTAAATTAGTGATTTGAAGTTGTATTTAGAGCATCAGTTGTTAGTACTAAAGTGCTTATTTGAGGATTAAGTATTCTATTGTTTTTGGGAATCAAATAAAGTATTTAATAATTTGATATTTGGTTTCAAAGTTGTTATGTTCTAGGCCCTGGCCCACAGGTCAGGATCGATTTATAAGGTTATGTTTCCGCTGCAAGATAATATAATTTGAGGTTTATTAAGTGTAAATCGAGGTTTATGAATGTTAAGTGTGATTAGTTAACAGCTCGGAAGTACGTGTTGTTACAGGTGGTATCAGAGCATGGTTGTTTAAAAGTTGTCGTGATCTTCATATCATGGCATATGAGTTCAAGAAAGATTTTTGGGATTATTTAAAATTGATTTGGGTTTTTAGTTGGTTAAGAATTGAGGAATAAAGTTTGAGATATTGAAGGTTGTATAGAGATTTTAGCTTATAGTATGAGTGATGATTTTGGGGAAATTATGTTCTAGGAATTATGGAGAATTTGAATTGAGGTTTAGTGATTATTAGCTTTCGAAGCAAATGATCATTCGAGATATTGGAGTTTAGTTAAGAGTTGATTTGATTTGATTTTTGTTAAAAATGTTATATGTGATCCTATTCGTTTTCATATGTTCTAAAGTTTTATGTTTCAAATTTCGAGGACGAAATTTACTTTTAAGAGCGATACATTGTAATAGCCTCTGTTTTAAAGCAAGTTTAATTAAAGATAAATGGTATTTAGTAGTATGATTATGTTATAAAAACCTTGGAAGGAATTGTATAGAAAGATAGATTCCTACTTTAATTTAATTTCTTTAGTTTAAATATGATTTGGAAATATAAATGTGATTATACAAAAAAAAAAAAAAAAAAAAAAAAAAAAAAAAAACTCAAAAAAACCCATTTGTCTCATTATTCTGTGTCAACCATAGATGAAGCCAAAGTATCCTAAAGAGTGATGTGTCATTTTCTCCTATTATCCTCAAAGATCAATAAGTAAGAGAACCTAAGCCTTGTGAATAAAAAAATAGTAATGGAAGATTCCCCCATTTGTCTCTCTCACTCACCGTCCTTCTCCTCCTTTCTCAACTGCCGTCTGTTTTTTTGTTGCCGCCTTAGCAGCGACTATGTCGCGCTCCGGTGATGACGTTCTAGCCTTGAGCATTGCTGCTTCTTCCTTATTTTCTATTGCTTCATTGTTTTCGCTCTCCTCTATTCATGGGCGCTGTCGCGTCTACTGGTGGTGCGTCACCTAGGCTGCCGCCTCCTAAGTGAGGTTGTGTTTCTGGTGGTTATGTTCTTACCCTGTTGCTCGCATTTTCTCTCTCGTCCTTGCTTCGCCATTACCGTTGTTGTGTTAACGGCACAGTCGTGTATTGGTGCTGCCGCTGGTGGTGGTCGCGCTCTTTTCGCCGCTGCCGCTGTGGTGGTTCCACAACCACCGGTGCTGTTGGCATTGTCGGTGCTGCTTTAATTATTCAATTTCAATGTCTCTCTCAAATTAAGGTAGGTATAATACTCAATTCTTTTTTATGGCATCAATAGTTGGATTGTTGAATTTCATTGGATGTTATATCATCTTACTTCAGATTTTATTGTATATTACATTGGTTCATAAATCAGATTATTCGATTTGAATACTTTGATATTGAGGACAAAGATTGAAACTTTCTTTTGTTTAATGGGTTGAAATTTGTTTTGGAACTTATGAACTTAGTAAGCTTGCTAAATCAGATTTTACAAGTTATGTTGCTTATATTTGAAATCCAAATCATAATTTAATGTCTGCCAATCAGTTTGTGGTAAAGTAAAGATTGAATCTTTCTTCTTTATTTAATGGATTGAAGATTATAATATGTATTAGTCCTATTTGAGTTAACTTATAAAATCTGATTTTATAAATTATTTTGTTGATAAAGTTTTCTATGAATTCCGTCTTGGGATTAACTAGAGTTAGAATGTGAAAATGATTATGTAAGTTAAATTAGTAGAATGGTTTGTAGTAAAGGGGTTTGTAGGTAGTTCATCAAAGAATTTAGAAGGCATATATAAGTGAGTCAATTTCTTTATCTAAATCATAGTGGAATCAGTTGTTAATTGTTGTATTGTTGTAAGGTGGTTTGGAGGATGGCTATGGAGATAATTTATGGAGTTCAAACTAGAGTTGGAGATCAAGTTTATAATTCTTGGAGGTTGTATATAATTGTTCTTGGGTGATTATCGTATCGAGGTAATCTTTATGTTCAGTAAAATATATTTAAATGCCCATGTGTGTGTTATATTTTAATATCGTATATCATTTATAGTCATGGCCATGGTTATAGATGTATCTATATGAGTTGAGTTTTGAATTGCTAGTCAATAGTTACAAAAGAATGCTTTTGTTCAGTTATTGGAATTGTTCGGAAATATTTATGTCTCTCGAAACATGATTTGAGTATGATAATGTAAAAAGGATTTCATATTTGTTTTAGCTGGCTTAGCTTATGAACTGAGATAAAAAGTGGCAATGCAAGGTTCAGCTGGAGAAAAATGATTCAGATATAAGTTCAGTTAAGACCAGAAAAGGTCGGATATTCTGTTATGTTATGTTACGTTAAGTTATGTCAAAGCATGTACTTGCCAGCGTTTTGTGTTAAGTGATTGAGCTATGCCAGCGATATATTTTAAAGGATGAATTCATTTCCGAACAATTACCAAGTTTGTTTATGATATGAAAAACGTTTGCGAAGTAAAACCGTTTTGACAGGCTGAAGTAAAGTTACTAAGCTTTCCGCTCATTTTAGTTTTGTGTTTGTTTTGTATTTTCTTCTGTAAAATGCAGGTGTGTGTCCGAGGCTCGGAATGAATCAAGAGAAAGAGTTTTAATTATGATATTGTAATTAAATTAGTGATTTGAAGTTGTATTTAGAGTATAAGTTGTTAGTACTAAAGTGCTTATTTGAGGATTAAGTATTCTATTGTTTTTGAGAATTAAATAAAGTATTTTCTAATTTGATATTTGGTTTCAAAGTTGTTATGTTCTAGGCCCTGACCCACAGGTCCAGGATCGATTTATAAGGTTATGTTTCCGTTGCAAGATAATATAATTCGAGGTTTATTAAGTGTAAATTGAGGCTAATGAATGTTAAGTGTGATTAGCTAACAGCTCTGAAGTGCGGGCTGTTACAGGTGGTATCAGAGCATGGTTGTTTTAGAGTTGTTGTGATATTCATATAATGGCATATGAGTTCAAGAAAGATTTTTGGGATTGTTTGAAATTGATTTGGGTTTTTAGTTGGTTAAGACTAATTGAGGAATAGAGTTTGAGATATTGAAGCTTGTATTGAGATTTTAGCTTATAGTATGAGTGATGATTTTGGGAAAATTATGTTCTAGGAATTATGGAGAATTTGAATCGAGGTTTAGTGATTATTAGCTTTCGAAGCAAATGATCATTCGAGATATTGGAGTTTAGTTAAGAGTTGATTTGATTTGATTTTTGTTAGAAATGTTTTATGTGATCCTATTCGTTTTCAGATTTCCTAAAGTTTTATGCTTCAAATTTCGAGGTCGAAATTTTAATTCTTTTTAAGGGTGGTAGAATGTAATAGCCTCTATTTTAAAGCAGGTTTAGTTAAAGATTAGTGATATTTAGTAGTTTTATGTTATAAAAACCTTGGAAGGAATTATATAGAAAGATAGATTCCTACTTTGATTTAATTTCTTTAGCTTAAATACGATTTGGAATTACAAATGTGAATTTACAAAAAAAAAAAATAGAAAAATCCATTTGTCTCATTATTCTGCGTCAAGCATTATTCTGTTATGTTAATTTACGTCAAGTTCTATCAAAGCATGTACTTGCCAGCGTTTTGTTTTAAGTGATTGAGCTATGTCAGCGATATATTTTAAAGGATGAATTTTTTTCCGAATAATGACCAAGTTTTTTTTATGATATGAAAAACTTTTGCGAACTAAAATCGTTTAACGGGCTGAAGTAAAGTTACTGAGCTTTCCTCTCATTTTAGTTTTGTGTTTGTTTTGTATTTTTCTTCTGTAAATTGCAGGTGTGTGTCTGAGGCTCGGAATGAATCAAGAGAAAGAGTTTTAATTATGAGATTGTAATTAATTAGTGACTCGAAGATGTATTTAGAGTATAAGTTGTTAGTATTCTAAAGTATTGTGTAATTTGATATTTGGTTTCAAAGTTGTTATGTTGTGGGCCCTCACCCATAGGTCTAGGTTCGATTTATAAGGTTATGTTTCCGCTGCAAGATAAAATAATTCGAGGTTTATTAAGTGTAAATTGAGGTTTATGAATGTTAAATGTTATTAGCTAACAGCTCGGAAGTGCGGGCTGTTACAGGTGGTATCAGATCATGGTTGTTTTAGAGTTGTCGTGATCTTCATATCATGGCATATGAGTTCAAGAAAGATTTTTGGGATTGTTTGAAATTGATTTGGGTTTTTAGTTGGTTAAGACTAATTGAGGAATAGATTTTGAGATATTGAAGGTTGTATTGAGATTTTAGCTTATAGTATGAGAAATGAGTGATGATTTTGGGGAAATTATGTTCTAGGAATTATGGAGAATTTGAATCGAGGTTTAGTGATTATTAGCTTTCGAAGCAAACGATCATTCGAGATATTGGAGTTTAGTTAAGAGTTAATTTGATTTGATTTTTGTTAAAAATGTTTTATGTGATCCTATTCATTTTCAGATGTTTTAAAGTTTTATGTTCCTAATTTTGAGGACGAAATTTAAATTCTTTTTAAGGGTGGTAGAATGTAATAGCCTCTATTTTAAAGCAGGTTTAGTTAAAGATTAGTGATATTTAGTAGTTTTATGTTATAAAAACCTTGGAAGGAGTTATATAGAAAGATAGGTTCTTACTTTGATTTAATTTCTTTAGTTTAAATACGATTTGGAAATACAAATGTGAATTTACAAAAAAAGAAAAAAAAAAGAAAAATCCATTTGTCTCATTATTCTGTGTCAAGCATTATTATGTTATGTTACGTTAAGTTATATCAAAGCCTGTACTTTCCAGCGTTTTGTTTTAAGGGATTGAACTATGTCAGCGATATATTCTAAAGGTTGAATTCTTTTTCGAACAATTACCAAGTTTTTTTATGATATGAAAAACGTTTGCGAACTAAAACCGTTTTGACGGGCTGAAGTAAAGTTACTGAGCTTTCCGCTCATTTTAGTTTTATGTTTGTTTTGTATTTTTTTCTGTAAATTGCAGGTGTGTGTCCGAGGCTCGGAATGAATCAAGAGAAAGAGTTTTAATTATGAGATTGTAATTAAATTAGTGATCCGAAGTTGTATTTAGAATATAAGTTGTTAGTACTCAAGTTCCTATTTGAGGATTAAGTATTCTATTGTTTTAGGGAATCAAATAAAGTATTCTGTAATTTGATATTTGGTTTCAAAGTTGTTATGTTGTGGGCCCCGACCAACAGGTCCAAGAACAATTTATAAGGTTATGTTTCCGCTGCAAGATAATATAATTCGAGGTTTATTAAGTGTAAAATGGGGTTTATGAATGTTAAATGTGATTAGCTAATAGCTCGGAAGTGCGAGCTGTTACAGTTATACCCCTTCATCTCCTTAAACTTTTTACCAAAGTTTAACCTGAGTGTTCCCAAGTCTATCAGTCTCCATGTCATTGTACCCACTGGAGAAGTTATTTGTTGTAATCAGTAATATGAGGATGTCCCTATATTGATTAATGACTTAGAATTTCCTTCCACTCTGATAAAGTTCGACCTAGGAAACCTAGATGTAATTCTAGGAATGGATAGGCTAGGAAGATACAAAGCAAAGATGGATTGTTCTAAGCATAAAGTATACCTAAAGAGCCCTTCTGGTGCTAGAGTATCCTATAAGAAGATTAGCTCAAAGTCACGAATTTCCATCTTAAAAGGATATGTGCAAAAAAAATTCATGTTACAATTCTGTTGTGTACAATACTTAGGGAAGGAAGAAAGGAAGATTGAGGAAGTCCCGGTAGTGAGCAAGTACTTAGATGTTTTCCCAAAAGAGATTGTAGGAATGCCACCAAAGTGTGATGTGGATTTTATTATAGACTTAGCACTAGGAACATGATCGATATCAAAAGCTTTTTACTGTATGGCACCTGCAGAGATGAGCGAGTTAAAGGTACAGCTCCAAGAGTTTCTTGAGAAGGGTTACATTAGGCTAAGTAGTTCCCCATGGGGAGCAACTGTCTTGTTTGTCAAGAAGAATGATGGAATTCTTTGGCTGTGTATAGACCATAGAGAATTGAACAAAGCCACAATTAAGAATAATTACTCACTTTCGAGGATAAATGACCTCTTTGACCAATTGAAAGGAGCATCGGTCTTCTCCAAGATCAGCTTGAGATCAGGGTACCACCAATTGAGGATCGTTGACCAAGACATCCCTCAATTAGGACCCGATACTATCACTACGAGTTAAAAGTAATGCCTTTTGGTTTGACTAATGTCCTCGCATTCTTTATGAACCTCATGAACCGTATTTTCATATCTTATTTGGATAAATTCGTTGCGGTCTTCATAGATGATATTCTAATCTACTCCAAGGATTGGAGAAAATATGAAGAACACCTAAGGATAATCCTAACAATTCTCAAAGATGACCACTTCTGTGCCAAGTGTAAATTCTGATTACCAAAAGTGTCCTTCATAGGGCATCTCCAAGGAAGTTGTGTTTGTAGACCCAGCTAAGATTGAAGCAGTCAGTGAGTGGCCAACTCCTAAGAACGTTACTGATGTAAGGAGTTTCATGGGTTTAGCTGGATATATAGGCATTTGTAAGGGTTTTTTTTGGAATAGCGAGGCCCATGTCTGCCCTGATGAACAAGGAACAAATATTTATTTGGAACGAAGATTGTGAAAAGGCTTTCCAAGAATTAATGAATGGATTAACCTTTGCACCAATCCTAACCTTACCTAATGAGATTGAAGTGTTTGAAGTCTACAGTGATGCATCAAATAATGATTTTGGGTTGTATGCTTATGCCGACTGATAAGGTTATAGCTTACGCATCGTGACAACTAAAACCATATATGAAGCCAATTGTCCTACTCATGACCTTGTATTGGCTGCAAGAGTATTCACACTAAAGATATGGAGGCATTACTTGTATGGTATCATGTGTAAGATATTTACTGACCATAAGAACCTTAGATACATATTCACTCAGAAAAGACCACAATATGCAACAACGTTGATGATTAGAACTCATTAAGGACTATGACCTAGATATCCAATATCATGAGGGAAAAGCCAATGTAGTAGCCGATGCCTTTAGTAAAGCATCGAGACGGCTGAGGTTAGCCATACATCCAAAGGGTAAGGCCATTCCAAGGGACGCTTGTCGGGGTATGATCATATTGATGTAGCATATTTGGTTTAGAGGACGGTCCAAGGGATGCTCTAACTACTTTCAAGCAGTAGTTAGTAGCCTATATGATTCGATAAGAAGATGGTGCCCATTTAATGCCAACCTTATTTAATGTATTTTGTGTAGAGTCGAGACTGACTTGGTTTCTCTAAGTTTCATTTTTGCTTTAGTATCATAATTAGGTTTACCGTTCTTCTTCCTTTGTGTTTGCACTCACATTTTACTGACGTGTACGTTTGTTGTTGGTCAATGTAGTTTGAACTTGTAACTACCTATTACAAACTTATATTGAATGGTGAGCAGATTTGCCTTAAAAGTAGTCATCGAACATGCATGGGGTGAGGTTTGCACTTTCAGCAAATTGTATCGTTTTTATTATTTATGTTTTGATATTGATCAGTTTTGGATTTTAAGTTTTGGAGTGATATGCTTCCAAATTGTAATAAGAGATTTTTTTTCGTTATAGATTTTTCTGTTGCATATTTACTTTGAGATTTAATAAATTTTATTTAGATTTAAAGGTAATTATTTTTCCAATAGCCTTGCGTTTCACCACGGCGGTAACACTACCAGTTGCCTTTTTAGGAAAGTGAATTTCATTGAAGGAGGTTGAAACCATGCTTAATTCACATCAAATAACATAGTTGATGCTATTATATGAGTTGAACTAGGCCTAACCATATAATTAGAAAAGATAAGAATTAGATACGCAATAAGATATGCAGTAAATTTTCAATCTAAAATAATGAGGAAGTATAATTTCTATACCAGATAATTATAAAATCATTTAGAGTTCAAACTACTTAAATATGGCAATTACCCAGTTTATCAAAGACAATAAGTAATAATATCATCATCCTATCCAAAAAATAATAATAAATTACAGCCACAAGATTTAGATTTAGAAACCTTTCTTAATAAAGATAAGGAAAAAACAAAGTATTAGAAGATCGTCCTCTCAATGAGAATTCCTAATGCATATGGGATTTATAAATTTGTTGTCCCCGCAATTTAAAGAAAACTAAAATACACTTTATGTTAAAAGGATTCTAGCTATTCCTTTGAGTGAGCTAATTGATTTCAATGCTGTGGAGTGGAATATCCCCTTAATTGAGGAGTCATTTGATGAGAATAACGTTAAAAGGATTCTAGCTATTCATTTGAGTTCTATACTTGGTTGTGATGAATTGACTTGGGCGCTCACAAAGAATGGTGACTACTCTGTCAAAACGGCTTACATGTTTGGGAAACAAGGCCACCTTGATCTCTTTCACCAAGCTTGGGTGGATATTTAGAGCTCGGAGGCTACCCCCAAGGTTCTCCACTTTCTTTGGAGATTATGCACTAATTCTCTCCCTGTTCGAGCACTTCTGCGCCACCGCACTTCATTGAAGACGCTGCATGTCCATGGGAGTGTGGGGAGGATGAAACCACGATCCATGCTATTTTTGAGTCCCCTCGTGTCTTGGAAATTTGGGAGGCTCGTGGTTGTGCATCCCTTTGTGCTCAAGCTATGACTTCTATTATGTATGAACTTGTTGTGAATTGGTAGCATATTGATCCAAAGGTGAGGCAAAAAGGTATGTTTCTCGCTTGGGTGTTGTGGTGTGGGGGGGGGGAGAACAAATTGGTGTTTAAAGAGCAAATCACACATCGTGTGATAGTCGAACGGGTCGCAAGGGTCGTTGAGGAGCAAGGCCTATATGCTAAGCGCATCTATCATAACATGCCCCCAGGTCCCTCGCCCACAATCGCCAAGACATAGGCAGCTCCCCCTGCTGGAGTTATTAAACTCAACGCAGATGCATCGTTGGCTGTTGAAGGTCGGGTTGGGCTCGGAGATATTGCTCGCAACTCGGTTGAAAAGGTTCTTTTTGCTGCCATTCGTGGTGTGAAAACCTTTTGGGTGCCTGAAGTAGCCGAAACTAAGGCCTTGCTTTTGCGGTAAGGCTTAGCAAACACTATGGTCTAGATAAAGTCATCTGGGAATCGGATTGTCAAGTTGTCATCAATCGGCTCTCAAATCATGCTCTGTTTCGATTTGATCTAGATTTTATTTTGAATGATATTCTATCTATCTGTAGTTCTTTTAGATCTCTTTCTTGGTCTTTTGTTCGAAGAAATGGTAACTTTGTTGCGCATCATTTACCTAAGCTAGTCCCCTTTGGTGTTGAACAAGTTTGGAATAATCATTATCCTATGAAGGTGGCTCCCTATATGTGCTCACTCACACTTTGTCATTAAATTAATACTAGCTCGGTTTTTCCAACTAAAAAAAACTACACTTTATGTTCCCACTTGAAAAAAGAAAAAAAAGGAGGAAGAAGAAGAAACTACACTCGGTATAAAAAAAATAAAAAAGCTTCTTAGACGTATCCTCTAGTTAATAATTCCATCACCTTGGTCATTAAGCTACACAAAACAAAGATACATCAATTGGCTTCTCTAACAATACTTTATATTACCCATAAGAACCTTAAAACCAACCAGAGACCTTTTTATTTATGTTAGACTGACCTTAGCTACAGAAGTTACTCTGGTGACAGTACGAGCCACCAAGCTGATACTTCCAAAGTTCGAACACATCAACAGTTGAACAGTACTATATTTTACACTGAAAAAAGAACAGTTCGGTTTTCATTGTTCTTGATGAAGTCCAACTTAGCAAGAATATACAATGGCTCAATGGAAAATAGCCCCTGAAATCGATTTTCACAGGAATTGTTACTTCTGACAATATAGGATGGTAGATTATCATATTCTTCGCGTCGAAACTTGGATGATGATAACTGATGGTAGCCTACCTACACATAGTTGACAATCATATGAGTGGTGCCACAGATTTGCACATACATAAGCAGTGGACGCTTAGAATTTAGGTTACTAGTCTTATATGCACGCTATGCGTGCGAAAGCATTTAGAAAGTTAAAATCATTGCGTAATTTTATTTAATAATCTGAAATAATATGTAAAAATATTATGAAAGGGATAATAGAAAGAATCGATAGTTTATTTACAGTGTTTTTTAAAAGAACTTCTTAAAAAAAATCTAATTTTTTTGCGGTGCTTTTTAAGAAACAAATTAAAAAAACATTTTATATGTTGCACGCCATGCATGCGAAATTATAAGTAAAAATTAATTGCGTAATTATATGAATGCACTTGAAATAATATATACGAAATTGTTCACAATTTTATCAATACGATACTCTTTATTTGATACTTTATATATATAATTAACATATTATAATAAAAATACGTTTAGATATGTACCATCCACAGTCCGCTTATGATAATTATATATTTTTAAACTTTGTTTACCTAAGTTATTTAGTATCTAAACTTTGGTTATGAACATATACATGCCTATCTAATTCTAACTATAACTGTTAAGGATTAATAACATTGCTTTTCATTTATGTAACAACAATGAATACCCTTTGTTGAGATAATTCCTCACTAAAGTACTAATCTAACACCTCATTAGTCATTATCTCCATTACCTCTTGCTTCTTTCTCTTTCTCTCGTTCCAAGTACAGAAGCACTCTCATGATCTCACCAGACATCACTCCATTCACTCATCACTTATTACTCATCATAAAAATTATCTTCAACAATTCAATTTGGCTGCTGAGATGTAGCAGACTTTAGGGAACTCAACATTACAAATTTCGATCGTAGCCTTGTAGTTGAGTGTGAAATTTCTTCAATTTTTTTTGCATGATAATTTTCTTTTTGGCTTCTATTCCCTTCAAAAAAAATTGTTACTTCACTCCCTAAAAACATGTATTTGATTCTAATTTTATCCCTAAAACATCAAATGTTGATTTTCTTTATGTCCTCATCACTTCATTAGATACCATAGTCAACAGTTACAAAACAAAACTTTTCAAAATCCTGAAATTACTTCAAGCAAATCTCATCTGAAAGATGGTGATAAATTTCTAAAATCTTCATTGATAAATAATCAAGGATACATTAAAGCTTTCATCATATATTTGCATAGCGTCAAATTTTAACCATCACACAATAAAATATGACTTTTTTCCCACATTTGAAGGTTTATCCTAAATTGAGTTGATTGCATTTCGGGTGATTATAAAACAATCAAATTGTAGGAGTTAATTTCGAATGTGGATCAATTACGAAGTAGAAGTAAAATACCTTCTTGATTGTGTTGCTAGTTAAACTTGCGATTGCCTTTTTGCTTCTCTTGGTAATTACGCAATTGAACTTGAGTTTTATGATATTTGATTACCTGATATTGGCCTCCGATTCTTTTGCAGGTAGTGATTGGGGATTTTGCATATTATTGAAGGGAGAAGAGAAAGAAGTGAGAAGGAGAAGAAGAATGTCGGGAAATTATGTAACTGTTGTGTAGTTATGCAATGAAAGGTAGAATTTCTTTTTGAAGTCCAGTTATTCTTGACCAAAATCTCCTTTTCTTAGTTTCGTTTTTCAAATTCAAATACTGGCAGATTTTGTAAATTTTTTTTGTAGTTAGGGGTATGTTGGGTAATTTAGGTGGACACCAAATGCCTCAGGAGTTGCCTTATATAATAGAGATTATGGCTGGTGGGGTTGTAGTTACTTCTGAGACTGTCCAATTGTGCCATAATTAGTGCGCCACATAATTGCAGCACGTTTTGAACAACTGCTAATTACTTTCGAGATGTCCAATTATGCCACAGCCGATGTGCCGTATAATCTAGAACAGCTGCTAATTACTTTCGAGATTAAAGTTGAGAAACACAGGTTCCTTCAGCACACAAATCTAAACACAACTCGCCAATCAAAAGGAACTAAATACTCAAAGAAGGAACACATAAAAGTGACATATTGACCCTCTACTTATGCTCTTTATAGTAGCTTTTACCAACAATGAACAGGAAAATACATTGAAATAAGGAGACCCAATTAAGGCAAATGGCATATGAAAATAAATTATGAGAAAGGTACCAAAAGTTCCAACAAGCTGCTATGAATCAACATAGCTTAGACACCATTAAAGGCATAAATTGAGGAAGAAGATGAGTATTGATTGATAGACTGAAAATACAGCAAAAGTAAATGATATTCAAGCTTTCGAGAGGCTTGATTCTCTCCCAAATGAACTCTTAAAAGCTCTCTAATATTCTCAACTATTTTCAACATGTTTCTTTCCTCTCTAATCTGCTTTGTTTATAGAGTTTCTACTAACAAATTATCTTCTTGTTCAAGCTACTAATATTATAAAGCTATTTCCTAAAATGCCCCTCTCCGTTATATCGATTCATTGCATTACCGGCCGCCCAAACTTCCACCTTGTCCTCAAGGTGGATAGTAATCGGCACTAAAATCCCAACCTCTGCAATGCTTAACAGTGGCCTTTTGTAAATTGATGCCCGGCTTCCGTTGGCGCTTGAGCTCCTCATTGGTTAGCGAAATGGCCGGGGAGTTCGGTTTGAACAGTGTGGTGGCAACGGAAAACCTCGGTGTGGGACAGAGTGTGGGTTGAGTGGTTGACTGTATGGTAAGGAAATAGGAGTCAGAGAATTGGGTGGGGGTGTTTGGGTTTAAAGACTTGTATTAGGGAAGTGAATTTAGATGTGGAAACAAAAATCAGAAAACTAGGAGGTTGTGGGTTGGAGAAATGGGGATCAGAAAATTGGACAGAGTAATTGGCCTTAGGAATAAAATAGTCATTTTTGAACCCAAGGTTATTTCCTGGAGTTGGTTTTGGAAAATAAGAAGGAACATATCTCACAAGTGTAGTTGGGTTAATATAAATGGTGTTGGATCGTAAAATGGGATGTGGGTTATCAAAGTTGGTTTTTGGAAAATAGAATAGTGAAATAGGCCTTGTTTTGGTAAGCCCAGATAAAACTTTGACCTCAATTAATGAGTCCAGAAGAAGAGTGAAAAACAGTTGGAATTTTTTCCTGTCATGGATTTCATCCCAGGCATGTGTTGTATTATCTTTTAGGGTAATTCCAGAATTTCCCTCAGTGATACATTCTCGAATTTTCCCAATTCTTTCACCAAAAGCACGTATCTGCACCAAGCTCACATCATCCTTGCTTATGTCACGTTGCTTATGTCACCTTGCTTGCAATTTACCAATGTACCCTTACTTTCATCTTCTTCCAAAGTTGGCTTCAGCTCCAAGCCAAGGAGTAACCAATTGAAGCTTCTCCCATACACTTCTTTTTCTCCACACTTCTTCTGCTCGCCCCACCGAGACCACGGTACTCTACCCCCAAAATTTTGGTGGCGAAGAACTCCGGAGCATCGCTAGTGTTCTTACCCGAGAAGTATCCAGGTCCACCACCAAAAATTTCTCCGGAGAAGAAATTCGAACCATCACCAATATTTTTACCTGGAAAGTATCCAGGTTCGTCGCACTCCTCGGAGCTTCTTCTATACTCCACTATTTCTAAAGGTTTATGAGATTCTCCACCATCCTTACTTCCGGCGAGACCACTGTGTCCACTCCCAACTCCACCGCCGATCAACAAACCTGGGCCACCACCAGACCCACAAGCTTCTGATCCACCCTTCGCGAACCCCTCTCCCGCCTTCTTCAAGCCACCACAAGTGGTGGTCCCAACACCAATCCTACAATTTCCGGCAAAATTACCCGGACCACTGCCCGATCCACTTTCTGCCGCACCACCACGCTCGAATTTCCGTCCCTGTGGTTCACCTGCAACCTTATCATACCCACCACCGCACCTGCCACCGGTGAAGCAGCTTAGTGTCGTTACATTTTTGGAGCCCTTGAACCCTCCTTCATCTTTTGTTCCTCCCTTTTGCTCTTAAACTTCTTTTGTTGTTAAGCCCACCGTAAAACTTCCCTTCTGCTTTGATTCAGGTGAGATCGCCTTGGACATGGTGTGACAATCGATGTTGGAGGTGGCCTGAATCTCATTAGTGGTTGTGAGTTGGGTATGGGTCCCTTCTTCACTTGGCTTCTCCTTAACCCCTTCTACTGGCTTTCCAAATCCACCAAAATAAGTACTAGAACCCATTTTCCAAGTCTTTGTTGGCGAGCTGAAATGTTTTAGTAATTGATTCTTCTTCCTGCCACCCATTGAACGGCCATCGCCGGTATTCCCGCTAGAACCACCGCAACGCTTCACTGGTAAATGATATGATGGCAGCCTTAAACCTTGTCTCTCCATCTAACTGGAAAAAATTGAAGGAGTCCTCCATCAATAAAATCAAGTCATCCACATTTCTTCCATCAAACTCATGAAGTTGAAGCTCTCTTCGGATTCTTCGCTCTTCTTCATGATCGGAGTTTCCTCGTTCTCTTTTGCTCTTGATGTAGGCAAACTCCTCGTTTATCCACCCTTGCATCTGTTCTGTTGCACTTTCTCCTGCGAACTTCATTGATGAATTTTTTTTTTTTGGAGAACTCGAAAATCAGCACTCTAATCTCCCAGAATTGTTCTGCTCTTATACCATTTGCTATGAATCAACATAGCCTAGACACCATTAAAGGCATAAATTGAGGAAGAAGATGAGTATTTGATTGATAAACTGAAAATACAGCAAAAAGCTTTCGAGAGGCTTGATTCTCTCCCAAATGAACTCTTAAAAGGTCTCTAATATTCTCAACAATGTTCAACATGTTTCTTTCCTCTATAATCTGCCTTATTTATAGAGTTTCTACTAACAAACTATCTTCTTGTTCAAGCTACTAATATTATAAAGCTATTTCCTAAAATACCCATCTCCCTTATATCGATTCATTGCACAAGCACTCTGAGTAGCAAGTATAAAACACCGAGTCCACATATTAAACGTCTATCTGAGTAGCGGGTAATAAAACATCTAGTCCACATTAAACATCTAATTCTTTTTCAATGTATTGATACAATCCAAAGCAAGTTATCCTGAAGAAGAAGAAACCGAAAATAGTGACGTGAAGTAACACGTTACTCCTAAGTCTTATATAAAAAAATGTGGAAACCTATATCAGATTCACTAAAGAAGAAACAAGTTACAGAGACGTGAAAAACTTTCATTTCTCAAGTAACAGAGCAGCAATTATTTCCCATTTCATAAGAATGTAGTATCATCTATATGGATATCCATGCACATCATCTAAAATTAAATAGATAAGTTAAAAAACACCATTCGTCCATGGGGTTGATGCTATCTGCTAATGACCATGCTCTAGCTAGCAGAAAACGAACATTAGAGATGGTGCAGAAGACTATCACGCTTCATACATAGTATCCCAATTCCCAACAAAAACAATATACAAGATGGAAAAGTAAGAGAAGGCCTGTGAAGGGCGTTGAGCATAAGATACAATTCAAGTTGAAGTCACAGGAGGACATAAGAGCATCGCTCTTCCTTTAACTTGATGGAGATAAATAGGCAAGGAATTTCAGAGAAAGAACACAATGTTAACACTTATTCTCTACCTCACAACAAAGATGCTATGTTTGACAATAAGAAAATTCTGAAGTAGACGAATGCCATTAAAAAAAAAGAAGAAAAAAACGAAGTATCTGCGGGAACAGAGGCACAGTAGAGCTTACCTGTGTAGGTCCCCAAAGGATACCTAACTTCATAGCTCAGGCAGATCCCTGAATTGGATGGACTCAACGGAAGCTGTTGAATCATCAGCTACAGCTTCATCATTTAAACTCTTCAGTCCCTTGTGATAACCCTCAAATACACGCACCTGCAACACCCTCTGATCAATAAGTTCAAAGACACATGTGTCCCCGACTTTCAGGCCATTCGTACGAGCAAACGACATCCAGCCTCTACAGAACTTTGTCTGATATCCATAACGACCTGAAGTAACATTCCATGTTTCCCCTCTCAAATTACGAAGAACGAGCTCAATCTTGTAACATGGAAGATATGCAGTTGAAAACTTCCTAGGCACAGCCTGTTTAGAGAACACATCAAACACACAGATGAATCCAGATAAAAAGAACAGAAATAAGAAACAGAAAGTCTAACGAATAAAAATAGTTCTCTACTTAGATGTTAAGATATCCTCTGTTCTTTTGTTCATCTAAGACTTTGATCTAAGAAAATATGGAGCTGAGGCAGATTAAGGGGAAATGAAGAAACAGGAATCAAAATTAAGTTATTTGAGTTTTATGCTTCCAGTTGCCTCCATCTTCAGCAAGTTATACGATCAGCAGCTCTGCTCAGTCAAATGACTGCTTAGAGAGTTTGCTGGAGTCTTGAAGTTCTGGCCGTGCAACAACTTTCTTCTAAAGTAGCCTCCGTATTGAGAAAGCCTCCAAATGGTCATTGATAATAGGGTGTTCTATGTGCTTCAAAATGTTTTGTGTGTAGGCTTTCTATTAGTCAGTTGTGTCAGTTTCTTTGGTTAGTCAGGTTTGTCTTTATTTTTCTTTTTATTTTAGGTTTAAATTTTCTTGTAGTCTTGGTGTCGGGGTTGGCCTATCTTGTGAGACGGAGAGCCTGTGTATTTGTACTTTCTTTGTGTACCTTCATGTAGGTTCATGGAAACATCTTCAATCTGCAGTTAGGTGGGTGTATAGCTAGGGTTTCTTTGAGCTTCTGGTTCTTCTCCGTGGGTTGCACTTCTGAAGCTCTTCGTAGTTTTCTCTCCAAATAAGAAAATAACCCAGTGTGACGAAAGTAACAAATACAATGCTGCGAAAACAATACAACGATGGGCAACAAAAACTTACGAAGAAGAGTTTAGCTCAATACCCATTACTTAACTAGTACATTGTACATAATGTAAGAGTCATGTAGGAGTAGGACATCATTAGCATGTCAAGTAGAGCAACAAAATGAAGAAGAAAAGGCATAATATGTCTTGGAAAATGAAAGGTTTAGGACAGTCTAAGCAAACGTTCTCACCAGAGTAAATGAACCACCAACATTGGAGCTCATCATGACCTTCATGAAACTAGGAAAAGGAGAATTAAAAGCTACAGCTTCACTGGCTTCTTCAGCTCTAGGCTGCGTGTTCTTAGTTGGTATGGCTTGTAAATCTAACTGATTGTTTCCGATTGTTTGAATGGACATAGTTTCCCCGGCATTACACAGTAGAAGATCATCTGACAGCATCAAGCAAAGAGACTGAATTTGGAGGTAGACAAAATACTAATGGTTTCATTAAGATAGCCCCACACCATTAATAATATGGTGATAAATCAAAAGTCAGTACTATGTGCAACTAATATGCTATGTAAAGTGATTATCAGAAGAGACCTGATGTAGAATCATCACCAGTGTCAATGGAAGATGTGGAAGCATAGGCAGGACCCTTTACAAATATAGAACCAGTAACTGTGTCAATGGAGGATGCTGCCTCTTGAAGCATACAAGGCATTTTCTCTGTTTTCTTTTCATGCTTTTTGTCTTGAAATGTGCATGGCTCAATTGTTTGCTCTAAATCTTTTGAAGGATGCACTCCTGTAGCTTGTGCTACATTTTCAACTGTTCCAAGACACTGTCCACCCGATGTAACACCATCATCATCAACAGAAATGCTTCCTATTTGACAGTCCATTCCTTCCAAACCTAGACGTAGAACACGGACACGCATTTCAAAATTACCTACGAGTTCAAATATGCACACGTCTTCTATCTTGATACTGTTACCACGAACAAAGGCTATCCAGCCACCACAAAGTGTATGCATTGTCATATGTCGTTTTGCAGTTGGAATAGAATTTACCATCCAGCAATTCCCGTCTAAATTCATCAGGGTGACTTTTATTCGGCAGTTTGGAAAATGCACTCTCGAAAATTGAGTAGGAATTTTCTGCAAGAAGTTAAAGCAAACACTCATACACAAAATGATAGGTAACAACAGCAAGTGGGAGCATTAGAGCAAGAAAATTCTTCAATCTGTTAGTGTTAGTAGCTTGTAACTTGTAACTTGTAAGGGTCCTGAAGAAGGGCAAAAGTCGAGCAATCAAGGGGTACAACACAGTTGTCACTCATCAAGGCCATGGGAATATCATTCGCAGACACATAACATGCACTGGAAATTATTACGAGAAAATTGGTAGAAAGCCATAATTTATCCACACACAAAAATAAAAAGAGCCACCAGAAAGGGTACAACATCTCCAAGACATAGGAGCTATGTTACTCAAACTCTTCATTTTACTAAAAGTACCCATGTCAAATCTTCGCCACTCCGACATGGATTTGGATACTTTGACACTACATTTTTTTGTGAAAAGTATGAAAATTTTCATAAAATAGACGAGTCAAACACTTAGACACAAATTCATGTCTGACTTGGTATCCGAGCCCGACTAAGATAGTAGACATGAATACAATGTGATCCCTTCACATTATTTCCCAAGGAATTAGAACTGCGATTTTATACAACTAATTGATTGGCAAACTAAGATGCTGTCATGTGATACACGTTTGCAGTAAATCTACTCGAGATTCACTGTACAAGAAGAACCTAAGTAGTAACAAGCAGCAGGGGGGCAGGGCAGAGTTCTATTGATAATACCCAAAGCGGTGAAAGGTTTACAGCATTTGAGAGGCTGCTCTCTCCAATTACATTCACCAATTAATTCTCAATGATTATCTCTACCTCTATTCCACTATTTAAAACAAAACTACTGGCCAAAAAGATGCCTTTCTTCTCAATCGATATTCTAAAATCTTCTGTCATTTTCTCTCTACAAAATATTTTCTCTGAGTCATCATAACTAACTCAATACAGAATAATTGAGGAATTACTTAGCTGCTCTTCTGCTGTAGGTGAAGCGAATGGGTGGGTGTATTGCATTACCCCTCCCCAAAGATTCACCTTGTCCTCAAGGTGAAAGTCAGGGAACCTTTCTTGGATCAAGGCAAACTGCTTCAAAGTGGCTTAAAAATCAGACAATCCCTCCGTTCGATGAGGACTTCTTGGGTGGAGGTGTCTCTTTGAGTGATGTTGCACACACCTAGTAAGGCTTCAGGTTCTGCTGCCAATTCCAGGTCAGAATTGAGCTGGATAGGTAAGGCAGAGGGAACAGGAGGAGAGGGCCCCATAGCTGGTTTCAATTGTGAGACAAGGAATATAGGATGAACCTTGCTAGTCGCTGAAAGAGCCAATTTGTAAGCCACTAAGCCAACCTTAGCCAAAATCTCATAGGGACCATAAAACATGGCTGCAATTTCCCAAATGGTCTGCAAGCCAATGAGTTTCGGCGATATGGTTGGAGTTTGAGATACACCATATCACCCACCTCGAAAGTTATCTGCTTGAGTTTTCATGCGCTTTTGAGCTCACAGCATATGGCCTTGTAAATCATCTAAAATGGCATACCATTCTCGAAAGTGAGCATCTAAAGAGCCTACAGTAGTGCTGCCATGTCCATGGCAAATGAGGTGAGGAGGTTCTCGCACATAGAGAGCACGAAATGGTGACATGTTGATGGAAAAGTGAGGTGAGGTGTTGTATGAGAACCTGACCCAAACTAACCAATCAGCCCCTGGGCTTGGTTTTGCTGCTGTGAAGCAATGGAGATAGGTTTCCAGACATTTGTTGACCACCTCCAATTGACCGTCGGTTTGTGGGTGGTAAGTCGTGCTACGCAGCAAGGAATCTGGTGATGTGATTTTCTTGGCGGTTTCAAGTATATTGAACAAATTAACTATGAAATCAAAAAGGACATTACTCTCTAAGTCGCGGTTAAGAGTATGATCAAACACGTCTCGGTTGTTTGATTTAGGTTTACTACTCGGAAACCAATTAGTTACCTCCCGCTCAACTCAAGCAATAGACGCAAATTCGAAAACTAGACTTATTTCATTAATGAAGAACGAAGCCTTAAATAGGCGTGTTTACATCCTAATTAACCTAGGAAAAGGAAACTAAATAAAGATAACTAAGAATAATAAACTAAAAGATAAACAATTCTAAGTAACTATACTTTGGCGGCAAGGGTAACTCACACGCCTAGTATAGTTAATCTCCTAATCAAACTATAACTCCTAATGTGCATAAAAGTAAGAAAAACTTATTCTAAGTAGAATAGTAAAAACTTACAAGTAAAAGACTTCTACTACTAATATAATTATAACTAACTTATAATACTAATCTAATTAGGAATCCCAATCCAACTAGAATTTCGACTGCTAATTCAACTAGAATTAGGATTACAATTTATACTCCTAACAGAACTAGGAACTCTAATCCTAATAGAGCTAGGATTACATGAGTATTATTCCTACTAGAACTATGAAAACTACCAATACTCCTAACAGAACTAGGAGTACTTTATAACATTCATTTCTAAGAGGGATTAAGCTAGATTAATCACTTCACACACGCATTATCTAGTGCAGGCGGAAGAGTTCTTTGCAAATATTACTCGTGAAGATGTGGTCCCTGTCGAAGACAATTTCCGAAAATTGAAGCTCGAAATCCTTGTAAATAGACAACTTCACAAATGGAGATTTCGGCAACAGAGAGTGCGCCGAAGGGATGTTTTAATCTGATGAAGTGTGCAAATTTAGTCAAACGGTCCACCACAACGAGGATAGTGTCAAAAACCTTTCGAGCTTGGCAAGCCTTCAATAAAGTCCATTGAAATATCGTCCCAGACTTGTGGCGGAAGGGGTTGCAAGAATCCAGTTGCAGACTGGGTGGCCGGTTTGTTTTGTTGACACAAAACTCATTGTTGCACATATCGAGTCATTGCTTTTCGCTATACCACTATGAGGCAAGAGCCAAGACAGTTCATATCACTGGAATGGCCACCATAGGGTGAATCAGATACAAATGGAGGAGATCGCGGGTGAGGGAGGCGGAGGTTGGGATTACCTTTCGACCCTTATAGAGTAACTGGTTATGTTCACCACAGAAGCCTTTAATGAATTTGCCACCTTGGATATCTTTCATTAATTGAGAAAAGGGTCTTCGAGGAATTGTTGGAGAAGAGGGCTTGATAACAAGGCCCCAAGGGCTTGAATCTAGTGGTTTGTTCCTAGATAGAGCATCAACCACTCTATTTGAGGTCCATGGCTTGTATTGTAGTATTGTAACTGAAAATCAAAGCCCAATAGCTTTCTGATCCATTTATGATATTCTAGGCCCATTTCACATTGATCCATGAGAAAGCCCAAGAAGTAGTATCGCCACTTTTGGACTAAAAGCACAATTGCCAAAAGTTCTTTTTCATAAATGGGCTTAAGATAGCCATGTGGACCCAAAGTATGGTTGTAGAATGCTATGGGCCGGTTGTCTTGCATTAGAACCGCACCTTGTCCATAGCCTGAAGCATCAACTTCCACCACAAACACCTTGGAAAAAGGGCATGGCCAAGATGGGAGTTTGGGTCATGGCCTGTTTTAGGGCGCATTGCCACAATTGTCCACCCAAAAGCATCTTTCCTTAATTGGTCTTCAACGGCCCAGCTTAGTTTATTGTGAGATAAACTTGCAATAATAGCCCGTTAGGCGTAGGAAGCCCCTCAGATCCTTTATATTGCGTGGGGGTGAGCCAATACACCATTGCCTGAATTTTCTCATTGTCCACTACCACTCGTTGGGCAGACACCAAATGGCCTAAGTAGGATATTTGGGTCTTGCCAAACTCACATTTGGCTTTATTAACATATATCTCGTGGGTTATCAATAGCTAAAAAACCTTTGCCAAGTGTCGAATATGGCTTTCTTCACTTTGACTATATATTAAAATATCGTCAAAAAGTACAACACAAATTTGCGAAGGTAACACTCAAAAATGTCATTCAATAATGATTGTTCGAGAGCCGAAAAGGCATCACTAGAAACTCATAGTGGCCATCATGGGTGCAAAAAGAGGTCTTGTGGACATCAGTTTTTTTGACCCACATTTGATGATATCCGGATTTTTAGGTCCAACATAGAGAAAATTGTGGCCCCACATAGCTCATCAAGTAGTTCATCTATTACAGGGATTGGGTACTTATCGAGCACCGTTACTTAGGATTCGATAATCAATACATAAGTGCCACGATCCATCTTTTTCCTTGACCAAAATAGCAGCAGAAAAGGGGCTACTAAAAGGTTGTATAATTTCAGATTCGATCTCATTTTATTGAATTGGGGGTAGCATCCGACATTTTGCGATCTCTTTGAGGTTTATGTAGTGCTCGTGGGCTCATAGGGGGACAGGCCCGTAGGCATGTTTAGCACGGACTGATATTGGGCTAGGACTTTGGTGAGATAGGGTAGGGTTGGATTTGGGTTGGGTTGTGGGTTTGAGTTATTTCAGTTGGGAACTTGGCTTAATTCCACGAATATTCCTCCACCCTCTTTTTATTGGGTTTTGATCATGGACTTCAAGGAGATTTTGAACCGGACCAATCAAGGGTCCCCGAGTCATAATCATCGTTTTGCCATTCACCTCAAATTTCATAATATGATTATTCAAGTTGGTGATAACAATTCCTAATTTTTCGAGCCATTGCACACCTAGAATGAGGTCGGAGTGCCCCAATTTTAGTGGGAGGTAATCCTCTACCACTGTAAAATCTTGCAAATGGATGATTACTCCTTAGCAAACCCCCATTCCTTCAACTGAAACCCTATGCCTAGCGAAACACCAAAACCTCCGATGGAAGTGACATGTATGTTTAGGATTTTTACTGTGATGGTGGAGATGAATATGGGAGGCTTCGAGATCTATCATCACAACAACCTCCGTTTCTCCTATTGTCTCAATCAATGAGCTTGAGGTGTTAGGGTTGGTGATGGCCACCACAAAATTCAAGGAGATGAAGGGTGGGGTTATTTTGGGATTTTCATCCACCGGAGTTTCCACCGTTTCTAATTCTCCCATCTCTTCTTCTTCATTAATCAGCAGCACGTTGAGCTCCGGCCGTTTGCACTGGTGACCTAGCTCCACTTATCATCACAGCGGCCATTTTCTCACCGGTGTTGGAACTCTTTGTCAGAGAGTCGCTGGACTCCTCCATTAAAACGGCCATGCCATACAGTTGATGGGAAAGAGGTGAGGCTGGATTGGGCTGAGGTGGTGTAGATTTTTGTGTCGGTTCAGCCCGATGTATGGGTGTTTTTGGAGAAGGTTGGATCGTGGTTTTTGGTTGTGAGTTGGGTAGGTCTAGAGGTCTGGGCCTTTTGTGTTGTAGTCCCATAGCCATATTTTGGATTGGTGATCCGAAATTTCTCTTTACTCTTTTAATGTTACATCCACGCCTCCAGCTAGGTTTAGCTCTGCTTTAATATCGCCCTTGAGCCCAGTGGTGCAAGGAACTCGATAAATTTTTTCTGTTAATTAAAAACCAAGCCCACCTCAGCCACAACTAGCCACTACTCACAAAGTGAGCCATCATGGGTGGTGTGGAACTACCGGCGAACTAGGGTGTTAAGTTGCGGTCACTTAGTGATCGGTCGTCTCCGATTATTCTCTCATTGATACTAGAATAGCCATCTTCCTCGAGTCCCACCACAGCGGCTTCCACTTTCTTTTCTTGCGTCAGATGGTAAAAGTCAAAGTAGCGTTTCCATGGATATTATCAACTTGTTGTTCATTTGTGTCATCTCATCGAGGTAACGCTATTGGGTCTACTCAATCGAGTTACGAATTTCAACTAACTCTTGTTTTACTGTTTCCACTCTCTGAGTAACATTATTAGGTGTCATTAAATCACCTAGATAGATGTTGCTCTGATACCAACTGCAGTAAACCGACTAGGAGATTCATTGTACAAGAAGGACCCAAACAAGAAGAACCAGGCAGAATTCTACTGATAATCCCTAAAGGGGTGAAAGGTTTATAGCTTTCGAGAGGCTGCTTTCTCCAATTACATCCAGCAAATAATTCTCAATGATTGTCTATCTCTATTCCATTATTTATAACAAAAGTATTGGCCAAAAGATGCCTTTCTTCTCACTAGATATTCTAGATTCTTTTATGTCATTTTCTCTCTCTACAACAGATTTTATATGAGTCATCATAGCTAGCCCAATACAGAATAATTGAGTTATTACTTAGCTTCTGATGTAGGTGAAGGGAATGGATGGGTGTATTGCAACGTTTCAGTGGGTGAATGAAGCAAAACTAACCTAGCAAAAAATCACCACAAAAAGGAACTGCAGTAGACCTGAGTCACTACTATCACTAGCCAACATGTTAAATAATAAGAGGAAACCCTCCTGGTATTCTCAGAAAGTTAGGACTCTAATTTCCCACTAAATACTAATGCAACATAGCTAAATAATTCGGGATTCTATATAGATTTCAAGCAATGTAATAATTTGGCATACTAAATATGAAATCAGTAAAGAAGCATTCAAAATTACAGCAAAATCTAACTGTTACTGGGTTTGTTCTTGTACTTCCAGTCAAAACTTTTATGTACATGCCCTACACATACACCAAAGCAATCCATCTACGCTTTCAGTTTGTTACATTCATAAACCAAATTACCATCCATGGTTTATATGATCAGAAACCATGAAGCCGGACAAAATGTAATGGGGAAACTACTCACCAGTGTACTGTTACCACTGATATTGGAATAACACATAACTCTCACAAAATATGGAAAAGTTGATGTGAAGTAATGAGCTGCCTTTGACTCTATGAACTTCGATATGCTAGGCATGTTCTGCGTGTGAGTTTCTGGTTCAGATAATACAATCAGAAGAGTTGTGTTAGTGGAGAGAAACTGAAAGAGCATATGAACAAAATGCCACATCAAAAACTCCCCATAAGCAGTGTTAAATTTCTGTTCACCAGAGAAGGGAGAATGTACCGAACTATTGACTGGCACAATACGAGTTTCAGATGATAAAGGAGAACTGGAAGTCCATGAAACTTCTTTTAAAATATGTAAATATGTAAATTTATAATTGATTACAAGCTGATTTAGGCAGCCAAGTACATGAGGCTCCTGAAACAAAAACCAAGGTCCAGGGGCGCCAACAAATGTAAGCAGCCTCACTAATGCAATTTTGAAGGCAGATTTTATACTTCAAGCTTTGATGGAGAACCTCTTCGATAAGAGGAAAACCTCCCCCCAAGATAGAGCAATTCCATTCCAAAATATTTAGCTCCACACCAATATCGTCCCACTTCCTCTGAAGAGGCTCAAACCCTGGAAAGGGTAAGGAGTATCGGAAATACGCAGACATGCGCCGCCAGCAGAGTCTGTTTCCAGTAAACCCTTTAAACAAGGAGGGAAAGACTGTATGCAACTTCATAATAAACAGGGAGCTAAATAGTTTGACGGCTCATTTTAATTGAGCCCCTTACGATTCAATTGCCAGGACGTTTGACTCATTTACACCAAAGTTCAAAATAACTAGCTGTTCACAAGTAATAGGGAGGAGAATATGCCTCTGTATAATCAACTGCAATAAAGTCAGCATGCTTACTTTTTTTTTTTTTCGAAACTTTCTTCACTTTTGAAGCAATTTTTCTGACACGGAAATCTACTGAACTTGCCATCTCGTCAGGTCCCCTAGGAGCAGCAATAGCCAAGACAACTGTCCTATCAGATGACTGGGCAAAGTTCTTAGATGTATTATCATGCCCACTCGTTACAGTTTTCTTAAAGTCCTGAAAATTCTTGGTATGCGTTTTTAACTTGTGTTCCTTGTTTTCAGCAGGAAAATATAGATTAACAGGTAGCCAGCTTCCCCTCATTTTCTTTTCAGCAATGGGAGCTTCCACATCCCTTTCTCTTTTCTTTCCCAAGTTTTCACAGCATTCAGAAGCTACTTGAGTGCAATTTGCATAAAAGGCTTCGTCTTTCTCACATGAACTTTGATCAAAAATTTGTACAGTGAAATTCGAATCTCCATCATATCCGAAGACTAGAGAGTCACCACACTCTATGGAATGATCCTTAACAAATGTAGACCATCCATCTTGGAAAAACAAGTGACCATTGTACTCAAGTAGATCAACATGCCATATGTTACCACTTGGTCCTACCAAAGAGAGAGATCCGGAAGTTCGTCCCCCGAGGTGCTCAACAAATTTGGATGGTACTTTCTGCCAGCAAAATGTTTAGTGACCATCAGCTTAATGGAAAGTTAAATTTTCAGATATGAGGATCCCATAATCTCATTAAGAAACAACAACGAAAACATAATTTAATGTCATCTTTCTACATCGAAAAAGAAATCATCCTGTCTTTGATCATGGTAATATGCTCCCAGTAAGCACAACAACCATTGAAGTAACACAGAGTCAAATCAAAGAAATGACAAATATACAATTTCCACGTTCCAACAAGACAACTAGTCAGTCAATCACTCTTGAAATGTCTGTACAAGAATTTTAATTCTAGACATTCATTGCCCATTCATTAGCTCCTGGTCATGCATCACACCATTGAGCTAAAATTCTGAGCTCGAGATTAACATTTCCTTTTCATCAAAAAATGACTTAGCCAACTACATATTATGAACCATGGATTTATAGTTTCTCGTTGTTCCAGTAATGCTCGAAACAAAAATATGCAGCTATTATTAGTCTTAAGTCAGGGTAGCTTGAACATTACAAAAGGCAAAAGCAATATAACATAGACATACAGTAAGACAAAAGCAACTAACCGATGTTCGATAAGATGCCAATTTTGGTAACTAATTCATCGTTTGTGTTAAAAGATTCATAGATCGAGTGAGCACATAGTTAAAAAAAACTTTAAACGCTGATTTTCAACAGCGGAAATCTAAAAGCTCTCTCAAGATACATTGTTTTCTTCTCAGTTTCCCTCTTCTCCTTGAATTTCATTCTCACTTTTAGTGAGAGAGCCAAATCAAGTTAAACTATATAGCCCAAGTATTGAACTATGTGTTTCATTAACTTCCAAAAATTAAGCATGCAAAATCTTCCTTCTTAGAAACTACTAGTAAATGGGAAAAAGAAGATACACCCCCTCCCTCCCCCCAGAAAAAAGAAAAGAGAAACCCAACAAAATAAAAACCCAAATAGAAAAATTATTAAACTCATGTCTGAAATTAAGCAAGACAAAAATATTTCATGCAAAATACTGAGAAAATGTGATATATTACCAGCCTGTTAGAACTCAAATTAGGAAGAAAAACCTCCAAGAAATGAGGCCTCCTACCAGTCATCATCTTCAACGATCCTCCTTCAAGTATTATACACACTATGTTTTACTCGCATTCTGCATAAGATTTCATACATTAGACTTATATTGTGAAGTTTTATCTGCGTTTTCTGCGTTTTTTGTGTTTCTGCAACAAAATTTGTTTAGTGGGGCAGAGAAGCCATGAATTGAGCACAGTACTCAGAGAAGGGGGAGAGATAGAAAAAGAATTCAAAGAATTTAAGGGCAAAAAGACATTGTTGGTTCAAGAACTCACCTGAAGTACTTCACTTGCAATTCGCTCCACCCAAGAGAGAGATGGAGGAGAGAGAAAGAGACGGAGGAAGAGAGAGGTGTCGGGTGTACTCGACAGTTGAGTCGTTTTATAACCCGCGCTTAAACGGGAAAGAGTCGGGCAGTCAGGAAGGAGGCTCGACACCGAACGGTTCGGTGGTCAACAAAGAAGTGTGGCCCACATGTTTTATATAAAAAAATATAGGAAAAATTGATAGTAAGGGTTCAACTATTGTCTAACATTTTTAATATGTCCAAATTAATATGTGGAGGTCCTAACTTTGGGAGAACATTGTTTCTTATATGGCCTAGTTCACTTGTGACCGATTGAGAAGGATAAAAATTCGTGTGTGGGTCCCGATTGAACAATTGATATTTTAAATTGGTTTAATAGGACATGTGTCATACTTTTGTTGGCCACCAAATTTTTTAAAAAAAAAATTATATATATATATATATATATATATATATATATATATATATATATATATATATATATATATATATATATATATATTCCCCCTTATTTCTTCTTCCTCTAATCTTTCCGTGACACTAGTGTTGGACTTTCCGGTTTGATTTTCCGGTGAAGCAACACCGACGGAAGAGATGGCACAACCAGCAGCAGAACAACAATAATAACAAGAACAAATCTCAAATCGTAAATCCACACCCAAAGAAAAGAGAGAAAGAAATGAGAAATCAAACTCAAACTCAAAAAATTTCCATTGTTCCTGCATTAATCCTCTGATTATTACTCCATTTTCGTAATAATTTCACCAAGGACTTTTGTCACACACAAAAAAAGGGAAAAAAATTCTCAAATCATCATCTATTGAAACAAGAATTCCTTTCTTTCTCTTTCTCTTTCTCTCGTTAGATCCTACCCATTAACCATTAGCATTAATGGTGGGTGTTGGATAGATTAATAGATTGCACAACAACACAACATCAAAACACCATTTCGATGGATCTCCCAGCAATCAGGGAATCCATCAGTTTTCCTTCTTTTTTATCAACCCTGACCACCTTTTTTCTTCCCTTCTCCTGTAATTCTAATGTTAATCGTCATCATTATCTCCTTCACTCTCCATTTTTCAGGAATCAAAGCTCCACCTTGCTCCAATCTCTGCCTCTCTCTTCCCTCAGCTGTCCCGGTTCGCTTATCTCATATCGGGTTCTTAGGGGGGTGGTGTTTCGCTAGCGAGTTTTACAATAACCGTTGCAACGGCCAAGGGTGGTGAATTGGTGATACGTCACCGGAGAGAAGAAAGAGGTTGGTGGCAGCAGCCGAGCAGGTGGTAGGAGTAAAGGAGAGAGAAAGAACAGGTGGAAGTGAAATATGAAATAACAGGGGTGAGGAAATTTTTTTAAGTCAAGTGGCTTTTAATGAAGTCACGTGATCTGTTTACTTGCTATAGTAGGTGGGTAACCTGTTGGGACCTATAAAAAACAATGCCCCCAAAAGTTAGGACCTCCACATGTTAACTAATAGTTGGGATCAAAAATGTTCGACAATAGTTGGGATCCCTATCGTCAGTTTTTCCAAAAATATAACTGCCAAAAATTATTTTTAAAAGTAAATCACCGTTGACCAATAATAGTAACTAGAGTAAAATTAATTTTTCACCTTTCATCTCTCAATTCTCATCTTCTTCCCCATCCTCTCTTTCATCTTTTTACCCAAAATTATTTGTGAACATGCCTTACAAATTGGTTTGAACTCGGAGTGCTGAATTCGGAGGGGCCTTACAAATTTACTAGTGGTTTGAACTTTTCTGGAACGACAAAGGTAAGTAACCATATATATTTGTAAATATAATTAGGTATTTAGGTATAAAAATTGGAGTACTTTTGACAATGGAGCCTGAACTATATATATGCCTTTGTTTTATGATTAAGTACGTAATTTTGAATGCATAATGGAAGTTGTCGTCTGTCGTAATTTGAATTAATAAAGTATTATTTGTTCTCTCCCTTGAATTAGTTATGTTCATAACCTAAATCACATGGAATTAGAATGTTAGTTTATAATGTAAAACTGAAGGAATTGGAGGTGCCTCTTGAAGTAGTTGTGTTGTATAATTCATTAATTAGTTTGTTGCTTGGTAAGCCCTCCTCCCCCGACCCTATGAAAATGTAATTTGTTGTTGTGGCATATGCTCACCTGTTAAAGTTGCAATGTAGAAATTGGGTAAAAAGGAAGCTTACATTATATTGAATTGAAATATATATTTGGTTAGTAGCTTCATTATTTGATAGAAGAAAATTTGTTGGCAATTTTTTGCCCTCCCCTATTATGTTGATTTTGTACTAACAGTTTAAGTCTCAAACCACTTATATTACCCTTTGTTTCAATTATTTGGAATCCAACAAGGAAATGGCTTAATTGAAGGGGGGAACTTCATTTGTGTACTGGAAGGAGTATTATGATTATTGATTGTTGTTGTAGCATTAATGAAATATGGCTAATATTGGCTACAATTTGTGCTATGTTTGTGAAGAAGAAAGCGACAAAGGGTTGAGGTGCCAGCAAAAATGACGCGAATAAGGCGATATGTAATACATCAAGCCCACATGCGGCACAACAATAGGCTCGCAATACCAAAGGTCCTAGGAGACTTAAGGTTTGTTTTCAATACTAACCTATTTTATTGAATGTGTTGAATATGAATTTGTGGCATATTATAGTTGCATGGTAGTGTTGTTGATTAGTTCGTGAAGAGAATGAATTACATAAAATGATTATAATGTTTTCCTTTGTTTGAAAACAGAAAGGGTTGAATTATGTGGAGTAATTGAGAACATTATAATATGTTAAGGGGGTGTTTTATTTTCACAGATTAAGGAGAAACAATAATATTTCCCATTTTTTGTTGAATATGAGTTCTTTTGTTGTAGTTGTATGAAAAGGATTTGTTGTAGTTGGAGATTATTTTTTGATGTTAACTTCATTAAAATTATGATTGTGAAAGTAAGTGTTTGAAAATATTTTATGTAGAGAAACATTGTCCGCCGAATGGAATGTTATCTGAAGGTGGTTCGGGGATTTAATTACCATAAGGTAAAGTTAGTAAAAGAGATGAGATTTGGATCATTGTTGGACTTTGAGGTGACACCTCGTATATAAAATAATACATAAAATTTTACTTCGAATCAGAATTCAAAAATTCAAAACATTAAAACAATATTAAAGACTTTTGAAATTGAAGTTATATTCACCTCGTATCTAAAATGATCAAATCTTGTTTACATCGGTTACTTCAATTATTGGATAACCTTACACCATTTACACATATAATGATTCCAAGAACATCATTTTAATTTTTTTAAAAAATTGGAAAAAAGAAGAAATTAGCTCATATGTATGTAATGACAAATCTGAAATATATTTAATGTTACATTAAGTGTTCCATGTAATAAGTAACATAAAATATTAAAAAAGTGTATGTATCAGAATTTACCTACACATTCATGGTCATCATATAGCGCAACACATGTTAAATTCCCAATTACATTCAAAGGGATAGTAAATCTTGAATGAGTTGCTCTTCCTCGTGAAAGGAGGAGAGAAGCAATTCCACTTGAACATACTGGCAATATGATTTCGCCCATCCTTACTTATTGCAGCACATAATGTCTTCCAGATATATGTTTTTTTCGTCCCTCCATAATCGTAAATGAAAAAAGATGTCTTCTTCTTGACTTTACACATCATCCATGACTACTCAATAAATCATCAATTGCTCATTAGTTAAACATGTATATAAATTGTCATGTTCCAAGGTCATTTTCTCTATGTCGTAGGAAAGCTCATCTGCTATGAGCTTGTTTTGTCATTCAAACACAATTAACTCATCTGGAAAAGGCATGTCACTGAATCTCCGCAAGATGCTACCATTACTTTGGAGCATAGTTTCAATGTCAGCCAATGCATAAGCTTCTATTTGATCATCAGTTCCCTGCAAATCTGTAAAAACATAAATTGAAAGGAGGTAGTAATGTATATTTAGTATGCATAGTGTTTTAAAATATCTTATTATTTATTTAACAATATTCTTATAGTTGTTTACCTTTGTTTT
Source organism: Beta lomatogona (assembly GCA_947646795.1). Lineage (NCBI taxonomy): Eukaryota > Viridiplantae > Streptophyta > Magnoliopsida > Caryophyllales > Amaranthaceae > Beta > Beta lomatogona. The sequence continues at coordinate 121,884 of CANSNZ010000658.1, forward strand.
TATTAATAACACGCTGCTTGTACAAAATGTCATCAGATAACAACCGCCAAGTATTTCTGCCAAATTTCCACCGGCTTTGACAAACTCTCAAATAACAATAACATGGAGAACAAATGTCTTAGGTAGTACCCTGATTCTCTGAAACTCGCTTCCGTTATTGCGTCAACATAATCCTTGTCATCGTCAAGTAACCCCCTTGCATAGCAAGCTTCTTTGAATATAGGATACACTATACCGTTAACTGTTCTTATTTCTTCGTAGAATGTCGCCCCTTTTAAAAAATTGAGTAAAGTTCTAAGATAGAACTTCTCGCTGGTGTAACGTGGTAGATTCGTCCTGTTGTGAAACCTTTACTTCTTGGTGTCCACTCTCTCTTATCTTGCTTCTACATATATTTTGTATGGAACTCCACATAATTAAGCTCTATGTCTTCTACATATTTTTCGTTACATTCCATCCGAGATAGGAATTTTGTCTTGTCGATATGAGGTATCTCTAGTACAGATTCTACATCAGCATGGTCATTATACAAAACAGTTTTTCCATTGCAGGAGTGCGATGATGGATGTTGAATCCAAAATCCTCCAAATTGCTTCACATGCTGAAATGCATCGACAATCATAGTATATCTTTATCTCATCTATTTCGTTACCTTCACCTGCATTCTGTTTATCTTGATAAGCCGCAACAGTAACTCTATCATTACCCTTTTTTATATATTTAAACAGGTATTTAATTGATCTGGACTGGTTACACCATTCAACATTGATTTGTGCTCGATATTTACGAAGCAATTGGGGATTATATGGAACAACATACCGATTATCAAGATGAACTCCACTCTTCTCAACTGTAGATCCAGTATCTCTTCACCTGTACACATGATAGTCTTCATTATCCACTTTAGTGGCATTAATAAATCTCTTGGGAAAATGCTTATTGCATTTTTTGTCACTCATACCACTAGAGGAAAAAAGGCCAAGGGCTAAGGTCAAAAGTGGCATAAGGGCTGCGTTTTTTACAGCTGCCCTTGGCATAACAGCCCTTAAAAATTTTGAATGGCTGCAGTTTTGGTCAAAACCATAGCCCTTGTGACCTAAATTTTTTTTTTTTTTTTTTTAGTCCTAAATGATCCCCAAACAGGTATCATTTTCATTGTAAATTATGCTTTTTACATAAATATAGAGAAAGTTATAAATTATGAAACATTTAGTCCTTAAATTTTCTTGTTGGGGAGGAGCACCAGCAGCAGCTAGCTCGTTGTGTGCATCAGCTAGCTAGCTGTGGGCACCAGTGGCGTCACCACTAGTTGCAGCTAGCCAAGGGAAGCAGCACTAGCAACAACTTCAACAATTCATCGAAGAAATGTCCATTCATCAGTTCAATTCATGTGAAGAAACATCAATTCATCCATTCATCGAACATCTTTAGATTTAGACAAGCAAATATACATAAATCTTCATATACATTCACGTGAATCTAAAAAAAACGGTTACATATATATATATATATATATATATATATATATATATATATATATATATATATATATCAATTTTCATTGCATTTTATGTCATCTATACAAATCTAAAGAAATTATTGGTTGAGTTACATGTAATAAGAGATAGAGAATATAGATCTAAGAGCAATGCATAGCAACAAATTAAAATTTAAGTATCATATTAAACTAGTGATTCCCAAATGTCACAATTATATGCATAGCTCGTGTAATCCTTGACAACTTATTCATGTCAGATTGCATATACTCACACCCAATGAACATTAATAAATAAATATGTGTAGAGAAATTATAATCTGAATTGAAGGGTAGAAGAGAGCAAAAACGATAAGAGAACTTTGAAGTTATATATGAATTCAACAAGAAAGAAATCCAGCTCAACTCATTTCATCATATCGCTTCGCTCTAGTACTCATCAGATTCTAACTTTTATAACATAACATAAATGGCTTTGCTTCGAAAATTAGCTCAATTTATGTCTTGTTACCCGGTATAACATTATTTATGAAAGGTAGAATCTGTCACCAGAAGAAAAATTCGACATTTGGAGAAATCTAAGTTCCATCAAAGCAAAGTAGAAGAAAGATTCGCTTCATTGGAATTGTAGTTAGTTAAGCTTTGTGCTATCAACATTAGGCAAATGGATAGTACCTTGAAGAAATTGTAAGAATCCCTCAGAATATATTGATCATCATGTATATATCAATCCACTACTTTAATTTGGACATACGTCATTCTTCATAGGGATATAGAATGAACTTCAAGGAAAATAAAAAAAATGAGTAGAAACAAAGATAATGTTTAAATCATGTCAAAAAAGTATCACAATTAAGCATCCTCAAAGAACAACCATAATTGTGCAAATAAAATGGGGTGTTTAGTGTTAAGTCGAGTGAATAATTAAGAGTATACTTGCAATTAAGCATTCTCAAAGAACAACCATAATTGTGCAAATAAAATGGGGTGTTAAAGTCAAGTGAATTAAGAGTATACTTGTGTGTTCTCAAGTAACTAGGAGCAACCAGCTCTTACCAAAGATAATTGTTTATGAATTGCATACAAAAAGTCATCTACTTATATAAAAACACATGCACACAAAAATTATACGAGCGTAATTGGAGGAACATTGTACATTTTGACTAATTGGTTTACATGACCCAAACATATGTGGAGTATTAAAGGAATTAGGATATGGGCCAACAAATATCAATAACTAACTAAATTAATTTAAGCATAAAGCAAGTAATAACGGCCAAAAACAATTAAACAAAACCACCACCATAATCCCAAAGGGGGTTATTATACCCATACTAATTCCTCGAACAATCATCTTCAGATAAGGGGGAAAGGGGGATAAATAAAGTCCATCCTCGAACAATGAACTTCGGATAAAAGGGTTCTAATTTCTAAAACATAACTCGATAAAAAGCAGCACAAAAAAGAGTGAGAATAAGACATACCTTATGCAACAATTCTCTACTCTTATCTTCATATGCAGGGTCCCTCACTATTAATCTTCAAAGCTCGTCCTTTTCAAATTCTTCAAGGCAGTCCATATCTGAATCATTTTCCTCCACATGTACCTTGTAATAAATTAACCAATATATATTAACCTCAGCAACAAATTAACCTATAAATTCCTATTAGAATCCAAGATAAAGAACTGATCATAACTAACTATCCTTAATACATTTCCCTTTTTACTAAACTAACTTCCTTCCATTATAAAATAATCAACTTCAACCTCATAAGCTATCTAATTAACCCAATTCCTCATAATAAGCTGATACAATTTGCAAGTTCAATTCTCTATTCCAAACTCTAGTTTGACATAAGGGTTTTCAAAAACGACGCAAATGGCTTTTTTTGTATGTAAAAGGCCAAGCAAGCAACCAACACGATATTAAACCACCCTAGATGCCTAAGTTAGAGCGCAAAACCAGTAAGCTAGGTGCAATCAGTTATACAATAGTTAGGGATATCCTCCATGGCTAACACCAACCAAGAAATGAAGAAAAAAGGTACATTTTATATCTGAATAATTATGCAAAATATTTATGAAAAAATACAAAATATAGTAGTGGGAAATATCAAACAAGTAAATCAAATTACCAAGTGAGCATCCAATTTCTTTTGCCAAACTTGAAAAGTTTTGTTGTATGTTAGTCTGAAAATGCGTTGCGGAAATCAAACTCCACTTTGTATCATAGTGGTTAAATTATAAATGAAAAACCAATTATAAAACATCCAATCTTAAAAAAAAAACCCTCTAACATATTACGACCTTCAAATCCAAACTTTGTATTTCTACTATAACAAATTATGAAAATAGTAAGGGTTTGTAGGCTCAAATTCCACTGGATTGAATTAATAATTCAAACTTCATCCAACAAAAAGAGGGAAATAAGAACAATAAAAATGTACACGTAATTGCAGGTAAAAGAGTGGAGAAAAAATGGTAACTGACCTTTGAAATTCGCCTAAAATGCAACCCTATTTATCAGAATTCACTGAATGTCTCCAAGTAATTGCATCCTTTAATAATTTCCAAATAATTTCTACAGCCTTTTAGTTGCGAATCAGATAAGAAGATGAAAAATTCCCTATCTACATCTCTCGAGCGCTGCCATTCAACGCAGCTTTCAGATTTCGAAGTATGGAGAACGGATTAAAAGGAAAAGAGAAATTTGGGACTATGGACTGAAGGAAGCAAAATAAATAGGAATAAGGAGGTTTTCACATACAACAAATCTCATAAACGACAAATCCAAATAAATGAAACCCTATCCCGCCGGAGATTTCGGAAGCATCGCCGGAAGTTGTGTATTACTAAATTTGCTACATAAACTTTGGAATATAAGAAATTGTTGATAATATTAATGATTTTCAAATTTGACATTTGATGTGGACGTGAATCCACACTTTAGTGAAGTTATCAAAATCCCAAGAATCTTGAAAAAAAGATGGGTTCTTGATTGTTTCTTGGTTGAATCTTTGGTGAACTCACTCGAACAAACGGATAGTACTATTTGATTGATCACTCCTGAACTCTCAAATAGGGTTTTGATTCAATTAAGTCACTCCTGGCCTAATTAATCAAGCACTAAATTAATCCACTCCTGAATCAAATTCAATGGTTTTGTAAGCAATTAACTCACAAGCAAGTATTGAAACTCACGAATAAACTTTTCATAAAACTCTAAATGAAAGAAATAGAACCTATTTCTATATATATGAAAGCAAAACAAACAAACTCCTGCTATGCTTAGGACAAGTCCCTAAGTCATACTCCAAATAAAACTCACAAAGATAGCTAAAATCGAATAAGATAACATAAAGCAATAAATATATGAAGAGTCCTAATAGAACTCAACTAAGCATGTTATCACACGCCAATTAACATTCCTAACAAAACTAGGAATGTCTTCCAAACCTTCATTTCTTCACTCCTCATGCATTGTCGACACTGACCAAGTAACACAAGTGAGAAATTATTGTTTAGAAGCAAACAAGTTGAACCCCATAGTATCCAATACCAAGGTAATTGGTTCCGCTTGTACAAGCGCCTTTGAATCCACATCATTCTCCCCCTCTTTAAAAGAATTTGCCCTCAAATTCTCATCATCATAATAAGGAGAAAGATTACCAATGTTGAAGGTAGTGCTAACTCCTCCAAAGTCATCCGGTAATTGATGTCTTGTTTATTGCTTTACTTTTTGATCGCTTTTAGTTGGTATATATTATAGTTGTTTTTGAGTTAGTTTAGGCTAGTTTGTTAGCTATTTCCTTAATTTGTACAATTTTCCTCCTTGTATGCACTTTCTTTATGCGCTTTGTTTCATATTAGGACTTAGGAGCATGCTTGGAGGACACTTACACAACCCTAGATATTAAGATCGAAGAGGAAGGTCAAGGAAGCATCAAGGAAGCATAACTGAGTTCATGGGGACAATATAAGAAGTTTTGAAGGGTTTGTGCACAAGGGTCAACTTCAAATGGCCATAACTTACAGCAAACAAAATATTTTTGAGCGATTCAAGTTGGAAATGAAATTTTGGCTCAATAGATTTCCAACAAGTGGTCACAAGCTCAATTTCAATGAAAAACGAGTGAGATATGCCCCTTTGAAAATGACCTGACGAAACTGAAAACTGACCCGAGGGCTTGGGTCAACTGACCCGCCAGGGTCAATCTGCGGAAAACTGAAATTTCATTGTTGTTGGTCCGACCCGCCCGGGTCAGACTTGACCGTCCCGGGTGAACCTCAACCCGAGTGCCCGGGTCACTCCACCCACCCAGGTCTGGTTTTCCTGGAAAACTTTATTCTCTTATATACGGGGGTTTTCTTGTAATTTTACTTAGTTTATTTTAGGACTATTTAAGAGAAAATCCTCTTATCTTAGGTGAAGCTAATTTACATTATATTTGAATAAAGGGAGATTTGAAATTCTTAGAACCCTAGGAGAGAGAAAATCTCATCTTCTAGAGAGAGAAGTGAGATAAACTTGTTGAAAGCTTGGAATTTGAAGAATCTAAGAAGGAAACTTGAAGATTTGGAGACTCCTTGCAACTTTAATGAGAATTTCTTATACTATCTCATATTTTATTGCTTTATTTTCTTATTTCCATGTCATTCTCACTCTATTTACTTGTTCATCCTAGAGTATTGTTTTAGTTCATGTTAATAGTTGTTAATGTCTTTTAGTTTATAATTTTTCATGATTTGTGAGTAGCTATTTCTTTGGGAAGGGTTTGAAGCCATTAATGAGTTCATGAACCTCTAAATCCAACATTGGGTTTTGACTTGGGATAATTTTGGTTAATTGATTTGGCATTTTCATGAATGTTTGTGTGATTGGCCATCATAGGAGCATAATTTAGGTACCCTTAGTGAAGGATCGAGAGATGAAGTTAAGTGATTGCCTCAAATCGATTATTAGGCTTGAAGGACCATGAGAATAGGGACTACCTAGCCTAGGGGACTTAGTTTGCTTGTTTAAGTTCATCATATTTATGGATATGCTTGGTTGAATGCGTTAGCCATGAGAATATCGGTAAGAGACTAGGCCAATCTAGCTAGCTCGAGAGAGTGGTTAGAGTACCAATGGATGAACAATTCCCCTTAATTGATCCCCATTGTTGATTCCTATTGTGATTGCTTGGTTTGTGAATGAGTTGGTTGGTGGATACCCTTTCCCAAAGTCATTTTTCTTATTGTCTTTTCATCTATAATCTTCAAAAACCGATACTTATTGGTGCTTCCCTTAGTCCTTGTGGATTCGACCCTTTACCTGCCCTATATTGGGTAGTTTAGGTTTCTTTGACATGTTTACAACGAGCGTGTCAGCAATTCAACCTTCTATGCACTATCCCCAAAACGTTCCAATACCTTGAATGGACCATCAGCCCTAGGCATCAACTTATTCTTTCTTTTTCCAGGAAACCTTTCCTTTCTTAGATGAACCCACACTAAATCACTCGGTTGAAACATAGCTTATTTTCGGTGCTTATTAGCTCTCTCCTTGTATTGTTGATTCATCTTCTCAATTTTAGCCCTCACTTGATCACATGTTTTCTGAAAAACCTCAAGCCTCTTCTTTGAATCCACGTGAACAAGATCACCCCTAGGAAAAGGTAACAAATCAATAGGCACAAAAGGATTTATACCATATACTACCTCGAATGGAGAACGAGTAGTTGTTGTAGAATGTGAACGATTGTAGGCAAACTCAGCATGGCATAGCTTCACATCCCAATCCTTTTGAGTCTTACTTACCAATCCACGCAACAAAGTTTCCATAGTCCTATTAGTCACCTCCGTTTGCCCATCTGTTTGCGGATGATGAGAAGTGCTAAAAAGTAACTTTGTACCAACATGCTTCCAAAGAGATTTCCAAAAATGACTCAAAAACTTGGAATCCCTATCTGAGACTATACTCCTAGGAACACCATGTAATCTCACAATCTCTCTAAAAAGAAAATCAGCCACATGTTGCGCATCATCAGTTTTGTGCATGGAAACAAAGTGTGCCATTTTTTAGAAGCGATCTACCATAACCATGATATCATCCTTTCCCCTTTGAGTTCTAGGCAACCCCACTATGAAATCCATACTGACACTCTCCCAAGGCATGTTTGGAACTGGTAAAGGTGTGTACAACCCTTTATGAAAGGTACTTTTGGCTCGTTGACAACTAGCACACCTAAAACATCCTTGATCATACACGACAATAAAAATGCTCACTCAAAATATCCACGGTTTTATGAGCACCAAAATGAGCAGCCAACCCTCCACTATGCACTTCCCTCACAAGTAATTCTCTTACACCACAACTAGGAATGCATATCTTATTACCTTTGAACAAAAACTCCTCTTGGACAGAATAGTCATGACTGGGCTGCACTAACTCCTTAGCAAACACCGGATCATCCTTGTACCAAGCCTTGACATGTTCAAACCCAAGAACTCTAGCATCAACCATAGCTAACAAATAACTCCTCCTAGACAATGCGTCAGCTACTACATTGCTCTTGCCATCTTTGTACTTCGAAGAGTAAGTAAAAGATTGAAGGAACTCAACCCACTTAGCATGCCTATGGTTAAGTTTTCATGATCAGAATGAAGAATAAAAGGTTTAGGGCGCAAATAATGAGACCAATGATCAAGAGCTCGAACAATAGCATAGAATTCTCGATCATAGTTAGAATAGTTAAGCTTTGGACCACTCAACTTCTCACTAAAGAATGAAACAAACCTCTTCTCTTGCAATAGAACCACACCTATCCCCACTCCACTAGCATCACATTCTACCTCAAACAATTTATCAAAATTAGCCAAAGCTAGAACAGCAGCATCACATAGCAAGGACTTAACTTCTTCAAATGATTTTTGAGCACCCTTAGTCCACTCAAACTCCCCCTTCTTCATCAATTCAGTGATTGGCGCCATAATAGAGGAGAAATTGGGAATGAATCTCCTATAGAATGAGGCCCATCCATGAAAGCTTCGAACCTCATGAACATTCTTTGAAACCACCCAAGTAGATATGGCAGCAATCTTTTCAAGATCCACTCTAACCCTATCCCCAGCAACAATATAACCAAGAAAAGTAATGCTATGAGACATGAACGTGCATTTTTCTAACTTGCCATACAATTTCTGGTTCCTTAAAACTTCGAACAAACCCCTCAAATGTAAGAGATGCTCGTCTTGACTCTTACTATAAACAAGTATATCATCAAGATAAACAACAATAAACTTATTTAGGAAAGGGCGTAATACCTCATTCATTAGACGCATGAATGAACTAGGCGCATTGCAAAGGCCAAAAGGCATAACCATCCACTCATATAGGCCTTGCTTGGTCTTGAAAGCAGTATTCCATTCATCCCCTTCCCTAATCCTCATCTGATGGTAGCCACTCCTTAAATCAATTTTGGAGAAATACGTGGCTCCATGCAATTCATCCAACATATCTTCAAGCCTAGGCATAGGAAACCTATACTTGATGATGATGTTATTCACTGCCCTACTATCTATGCACATCAGCCAAGTTCCATCCTTTTTAGGCACAAGTAAAGCAGGCACAACACATGGACTCATACTTTCCCTAACATATCCCCTCTTAATCAACTCTTCAATTTGGCGTTGAAGCTCCTTGGAATCTTCGGGCTTAAACCTATAAGCAGGTTTATTAGGTAATGGGGCTCCAGGAATCAAATCTATTGCGTGTTCAATTCCCCTCATTGGAGGTAAACCTTGGGGTAATTCATCACGAAACACGTCCCCAAGGTCCTCCATAAGTTCTTGTAAAGGTGTGGATGTGGATTTTGAGATCAAGTTTGTGAATGCCGAATGAGCAAAGCATACCCTAGTCCCTCTTCCTCAATCTCTTTCTCCATCTCTTTGGCAGTCAAGAACATACTACTCTTAGACTCCTCACGTGTCTTAGGTTTGATTTGTGGAGGTAAAGGGTGGAGTATAATCTTCTTACTATGGCTCGTCACAGTGTACACATTAGTATCCCCCTCATGGCTCACTTTCCTATTAAATGGCCATGGCCTACCCAACAACAAGTGATACACACTCATAGGTACTACATCACATTATAATTCATCCACATAACTTCCAATAGAGAAAGCTACAAGCGCTTGCTTTTTAACCCTAATTCCAGCACTATCATCAAGACAGTTTAATATATAGGGTCTAGGATGATCTCTAGTAGGTAGTTTCAGTTTACATACCATGTTTGCCGAGGCTACATTAGTGCATGATCCACTAACTACTATGACGTTGCACGTATGATCCCCAATCTTGCACCTTGTGTGAAAAAGGTTCTCCCTTTGTTCTGCATTAGGAGCACTCTTAATGTGAAGAGTTCTCCTTATCACGCTACGCATCTTACCTTCATCCTCAGCAAAAGTGTCCACTTCTTCCTCCTCATCATTCATCTCTTCAGGAAGAAACTCGTACAATTCCTCCTCTCTCAACATCTCCTTATACTGCCTCATTGTAAGCGCTCTCCTAGTTGGACATTCACTTGCAATATGTCCCTTACCTTGGCACTTAAAACACTTCCTTCTATTTTCAAATTCTTCTTTTGGTACAAACACTTTCTGTTTTTCTCCCTTCGTGTCCTCCTTAGTTTGAGAACTTGAACTCTTGCTCCCTCCTCCAAACGTGGAAAAAGTGGCCTTGTAAGTGTTTTGGAAAGAACTTCCCTTGTAAGCACTACTCGAACCAGCTTTGTATCCCCCACCAAAGTTGGGTTTTTGTTGCTCCTTACTCCTATTTTCGAACTTCAAGGCTAGTTTGCACACATCATCGAAAGTGATGTAATGAGCTACACTATGGTACAACAAGCTTATTACACAGAACCTAAAACAGGAACTTTAGGAGAACAAATAGCATATTTACAAGCATGGTATAAAAATTATTGTATGGAAGTTAATAACCAAAAGGAATTTAGAAAACAAGCTAAATTTAATGACTGTTGTAAAAGATATGAAATACCTAAATTTGGATGTCACAAGTTAAACAAAAGATATAAAACAAAAAGACCTAAATTAATGCAAAGACGATATAAAAGATTCAAACCATATGTAAAATATAAAAATAAGAAAAGATCAAATAAAAATTACTTTATTAAAAGAAAAATTTATAAATATGCAAAAAACCCCCAAAAGATGTAAATGTTACAATTGTGGACAGATAGGTCATATAGCAAGAGAATGCAAAACAAAGACAAATAAAAATAATACTAAAAATATTAAAAATGTAAATTTCATTGAACTCCATATAGCAGAATATGAATTAGGTAAAACCAATATACCACCAGATGAAGAAATATATGTGCTCGAATATGAAACAGATAATGATGAAATCAATGGAATAGAAAGCCATGAAGAAAGTAATGAAGAAAAAGATAATATTGAAACTGATAGTGATGAATAAAGAACTACAACAAGTTGATTATGATGATGAAGATATTACGGAACAACATAGAAATCAAAGAGCTATTTTTGATTTGCAAAAATATAATTCATTAAAATATGAAGGATTTACTTTGTCACCCGATAAAATAGTAGATAAGAAAAAATTTGACTTCACAACTTTAACACGGTATTTTAAAAAGAAAAAGGAAGAATATTTAGTTATTGCAGATAGAGAACATGTTATCGACTTGATTTACATTTAGATTTTTTGTGGTTACTTCTGGGTTTGTATTTAGCTTATTGGCAATTATTAGGAAATTGGAAATATACGCTCGAACCTGGGGGTTCATGGTTTGTTTTGATCCAAGGGTTAATTTTTCTAAAAATGAGGTTGTATCTGGCACGAGGGTAGGAAATTCTATCTCGTTAAGAAGGGTTTTAGGTTTATCTTGGCATGAAAAATAATTTTGTAAAGACATATTTCTCCTGGTTGTAGGAGTATTAACTTTTCTTGTAATAGCTTGAGTTTTATAATTTTGGCTACTGCCAATATAGTTTTGGCTTCTGCCAATATAAACTGCTTCATATTCGTATTCTCTACTTTGAGAAGTAATTAAAGTGTTTAACTCTTTGTGATTTATCCACACCGGGGTTTTAACTATATTACACAGAACTTCATAAATTGTTTTGATCTTAACTGCTCTTTTCTCTCTGAGAATATATGAGACATCATTAAGGATTATTTCTGGCTAGGCCATTATCTTTTCAGGGATAATAAAATTTGTTGTACATCCCATTTTAATAACTCTAATACATTGTTTAATTTCTTGAAAAGTAACTTCACCAGGGGCTGCATAGCATCTAATAAAAATCATAGGTGATTTTGTAATTTGTAGATAGTTTTTAGCTGCTTTATATAGGGTGACAATAGAAGAATGTTCATCTCCATTCATTGTATATACTGAATTTAAAAGTCCATAGTCATATGCTGCTTTAACTAGGTTTGCATTACATCATGGCAATGCAATTAACTCATTTATCTTTTTTAGAGGGTTAGTGATATAACCTCTATCTATCTCTGCATTATTATCTTTAATAGTAACCTCAGGGGTTGTATTTAACTTATTAGCAATAACTAAGAAAATAGCGATATATTGTCGAACCATAGGGTTCGTAGTTTACTTATTCCCAAGGGTTAACTTTTCTTTGAAAGAAGTAGTATCTGGTACGAGATTGGGAAATTCAATCTCATTAATAATTGTTTTTGGACTAATTTGATTTGGAAAATATCTTTGTACAGACATACTCCTTTTGTTCAAAGGAGCATTAAATTTTTTGGTAATAGCTCTGCTTTTATAATTTTGGCTACTGCCAATATCTGCTTGCTCCTTAGCTGGATTAGAAGCCTCCTTTTTCAGGAGAGCTAATTCTTACAGTAGCTTTTTTATTTGTATCTTTTGTTCCTTATTTTCGAGAATCAGTTGTTGAACTAACTCAGGAGAGATAATCTACATAGCAATTTTCATTAGTTTTTAATAATTCAACAGAAAACTCATATTGCTTAATATCAGCAATAATTCTATTTATCTCCTTTCTAGTAATTGAATCTTGTAACTTTTGGGTTAACCAACTCTAACTGTTTTATTATCTGTTCGTATTATTAATTTTTTATAAACTATATAGGGTTCAAACTTTTTAGTACCATATTTTACTACTTTTAGTTCTTTTTTATTTATATCCCAATTAGTTTCATTGGCTTTAAACGTTCCTGAGTGGTATCTGCATACATATTCTTTTTTATCATTGTTATACTTGTATCTTAATACTGCACCATAACCATTGTTCGTCTCACTTGCATCAGTTTCTACTATCCATATAAATTATTTATCTTCATCGGGAAAACTTAATTTTGGTAATTTCTAACGAAATCTTTAATTTTTTCTAACGTTTTTGTATCAGTATCTGTCCATCGAAAATCATAATCTTTCTTTAGTTTTTTAGTCAGAGGTTCAGTAAATTTTGATAATTTTGGAACAAATTCTCTAACTTGGTTTACTATACCTAAAAATCTTTGTAATTCTTTCTTAGTATTAATTTCTTTTTGAAATTCTATAATTTTTTGTGCTATATGATCTTGCATTTTAACTCCTGCTTTATTTATTTCAAATCCTAAAAATTCAATTTGTGTTTTGAATAGTTCCATTTTCTTTTTACTTAATACTATCCCACTAGTTTTTATTATTTCTATAAATTGTTCTAATAATTTATAATGTTCTTCTTGTGTTTTCGAGTAGTTAGTATATCATCGATATATACTACTCAATTTGATAATTGATTTAAATATTTATCCATAAATGCTTGAAATCTTCCATGGGCATTTTTATATCCAAATGGTAACACATTCCATTCGTAAAATCCATTAGGTACTTTGAATGCAGTTAATTGTTTAGATTCTTCAGTTAATTTTAATTGATGAAAACCGCTTTTACAATCAAATTTTGAAAAATAATTATAGCCTTGTATTTGTCTCATTTTAAGTATTTCATTTGGTATTGGATAATTATAAGTAATTTTTTTTCATTTAAATTCGATAATCAATAACCATTTTTGTTTTACCTCTTTTTTATTCTGAATGATTATTAACTATAAATGCACTAATGCTATGTTTTGAATTACTAGGTCTAATTAATTTTCCTGCTAATAATACTGTTATATGCATCTTAAATTCTACTTCATCTCTTTGGGTATTATTAAAAGGTTTTTGTGATATTATACTGTTTTGATCTTTTAATGTAATTTGTATTTCAGTTTTATGTTTATGCTAATTTTCTAAAGGATTTTCATCACATAGTTCTTCTAATTTAATATTTAAAGAGGTAATTTTATCTAAATGTACTATTCTAATTTCTATTATTGCGAAATTTATATGTTCTTTCTTTGTTGTCATTCTTTGGACTAATTTTTCTTCTTCACCCTGTTTACATTTTTCCTATTCTTGAGATATTCGTTCTCTGTTTTTTACTATTTTAGCTTTCAAATTATGTTTACAAGGGGTAAATAATGTAAGAATTTTTTTATCTATACTAAATGGTTTATATTGGTTTAAGAAATTGTTCCTAATATTATATCTTTTCCTATTAATTCAAAGCAATATACTCTTTTAATATTTTATTCTAAATTTGTATTTGTACGTTAGTTTGATAAAGAGTAATTTTACTACTATTCTTATTAAATTCGTTTATCCTAAATGGTGTATTTAACTTTTTCCATTATGGTAAACAATTTTCTTTCATAATTGTAGTTTCTGCTCCTTTATCTACCATAGGTATATAGTATCTGCTTTTATATCCTTCAAAGTTGTTTTTATAAGTATATAAATTAAACTACTCATAGATTATTCTAGTTTTGAATTGTGTTTGATTATAAGTACACTCAAAATATTCTAAGCCAATTTTCCAAGGTTTAACTTTATTTAAGAAGTCTTTTCCTAATATAAGCTTGTTATTTAAGGTTACGACATATTCAATATTTATATCTTGTGTTGCTATTTTTGTTGCAAAAGTTATTCGTTCTCTTATCATTTTATCTGATAATTTTTCTATTAATATAGAATTATTTTCTGCATTTATGTCTTGAATCTGGAGAGCTTCTAGGTTGAATCTCTTAACATAACTTCTAAGAGCCTCCTTTAATCCTTGGACGACCTTGCCTAAGTGCATGCTTGTCTTTTGTTCTTGCTTGTTGGCAACAAAGTGACTAGTAAATAAGAAACTGAGTTCGGTGAAGTTGTTGACGGAATTAGGGGGAAGATTATTGAACCACTTATGAGCCACACTCTTTAGAGTAGCCGGGAAATTCTTACACCAGGTAGCATCGTCTACTCCTTGGACGTACATTTGGGGCTTGTAAGCAGACAGGTGATCATCTGGATCTGTAGTTCCATCAAAAGGCTCTATTGTCGGGAGCTTCACCTATGGGAAGGGAGTTGCCTCCATGATTTCGGCCGAGAAAGGAGTAGGCCAATTGATCTGGAGGGCTCCCAGCTGTCCCTCAATAGGTATGAATTCTTTTCGATATTCTCTTATCACTGGATTAGATGAAGTGTTGGCTAGTTTTGGACGCTTGTAGACCATTGATTGAACCACCGTCCTCTCTTGTCGTGGATGAACAAGAGAGTGACTTAAACTTCGTCCCTCCCCTCTGGACGACAACCTTAAAGGAGGGTCTCTCAGGTATGGTGTAGATCCGGTAGCTGATCGTTGTAATGCAGCAGCTTTCTTTGCTTCTAGATATTCTCTGGCATCTGTTTCCATTCGGTGCCCGCTTGGACGAACATGGTCTCGGGTCCTTCCTACCAGGTTCCAGTCCATCTTTCTTCGCTGATCACCATCCTCTGGCTGATTTCCTCTTGCCGTCCTCCTAGATTGTTCCTGACGAACAGGTCGACTAGGACCTGGACGATCTACTTGGGAACGTCCCCTAGGAGGAGGTGGATTGTTAGCGGCTGGCTCCAGATTATGATGAAAAAACAGCATATTGCTTTTGATCTGTTCCTGGACGACTGCTGCCATCTTAGTCTGAAAATCATTCAGAACATTCTCTAGATGGGCGGCAGTCATTGGTCGATCAAGATTCATCTGGATGACAGGTTGCTGACTTGGTCCAGGAACATTGACAATGGACGGGGGTCTATCTCTTCCTCTAGGTGGTCTTTCATGTTCCACCGTATCTTCGACATTAACTTGAAAACTTTGATTTCTGGCAATGTTGGATGATTGACAATCAGTCATCGTTGCGTCTCCCCATAGACGGCGCCAAAGGTTTTATCCACTTGTCCACCAAGTAAGCTGTAGGCCTAGCTTCCTTGTCGAGCAAGTAAATTTGTATCCCTTCGATGTTCTTCTTTGGAGACTTGTGCAACAAATGTCTGAATTTCTTTAGTCCAAGCCTGGGCTTCGTTCCCGAACCTGTAAGAAAGGGACCCACCCTGGAGGTTTGGGTGGTGGTTCCCCCTCCGAAGCTTAAGTCAGATATCAGGAGTTGTAAGAGAAAGTTGAGATAGAGAGAGAAATTGAGAGAGTATTTGTTCAGAGTAACTTTACACTGTTTTGCATTGAATGATCTTTCTCCTGATTTCAGGGGTATTTATAGTGATAGCAAGTTGACAGCTATCCTTAAAATCTGCCCTAGAATAGTGGCTTCTGATTGGCTGAGGAATCAGAGCAGGACACGTGGAAGGCCAAGATTGGTGAAGGTTTATTAACCACTTTCCTGCAGCCACCTTGTAGTGTTGAGTTCTGACTGTTGGGCCAGAAAATCAACCTTTTAACCCAACTGAGTATAGCCCAGAGATTAAGCCTTCTTTTTATATTAACTAGGGTGACACGTGTACGGCTCTGGTGAGCCCACGTGTCATTAAGAGAGCCGTAGATGTTAGGCTACAACAGGAGGCTTCCAATCCAGCTAAGGAGCATCAGATATTGGCAGTAGCCAAAATTATAAAAGCAGAGCTATTACCAAAATAGTTAATGCTCCTTTGACCAAATCAAATTAGTCCAAAAACAATTATTAATGAGATTGAATTTCCCAATATCGTACCAGATACTACTTCTTTCAAAGAAAAGTTAACCCTTGGGAATAAGCAAACTATGAACCCTATGGTTCGACAGTATATTGCTAATTTCTTAGTTATTGCTAATAAGTTAAATACAACCCCTGAGATTACTATTAAAGATAATAATGCAGAGATAGAAAGAGGTTATATCACTAACCCTCTAAAAAAGATAAATGAGTTAATATCAATGCTAGGATGTAATGCAAACCTAGTTAAAGTAGCATATGACTATGGACTTTTAAATTCAGTATATACAATGAATGGAGATGAGCTCTCTTCTATTCCCAGCCTATATAAAGCAGCTAAAAACTATCTACATATTATAAAATCACCTATGATTTTTATTAGATGCTATACAGCCCCTGGTGAAGTTACTTTTCAAGAAATTAAACAATGTATTAGAGTTATTAAAATGGGATGTACAACAAATTTTATTATCCCTGAAAAGATAATGGCCCAGCCAGAAATAAACCTTAGTGATGTCTCAGATATTCTCAGAGAGAAAAGAGCAGTCAAGATCAAAACAATTTATGAAGCTCTGTGTAATATAGTTAAAACCCCGGTGTGGATAAATCACAAAGGGTTACACTTTAATTACATCTCAAAGTAGAGCATACGGATATGAATCCGTTGAAACTATAAAATCATGGATATGGAGTTTACTTCATCCAGATGAAGAACCAGTGACAAGATATATTCCAAGAAACTTCATTACTTTAGATACCATGAGAAAATATTGTAGCTGGATGCAACAGGAAAATAACCACAAGTGTCAGATATGCAAAAGCAGACAAATTACTGTCCCAATAATTGAAGATATGGATGGCGAAGATAGGGCAGAATCCTCAGGAAGCATACCAGAAGTAGCATCAACGGTGGAAATTTAGCTACGTAAATACCTTGTAAAAGCATAAAGAAAATATCCTGTAAAGTAGAAAATAGTTGTAAACTTAATGCTTTGTAAAAGTTAGAAGATAAGTATCAAGCATAACAACTGTCATATGTTTTGATAAACAGCTGGAAAGCTAGGAATAGTATGAAATAGTATGTAAATATTGTACGATCCTTGTATGATCTTTTCCTATAAATAAGAAAGACCCGGATGCATCAAAGCATCAAGGCATCACTTGCCAAAACATCTTTCTCTCTCTTCTCTTTCTCTCAAAATATCACTTCCCATTTGATCCACGCTCAAGTTGAGCATGGATCAAATGGGAAGTGATATTTTCTTTATAACAAAAATATTACCTTAGTGGTAGAAGAGCGGATTAGTAATACTTATATGAAGGTTAATAGAACTATTATTCACTGATTGAAGTTTATTATAAATGAAGGTATTGAGTTCAACCAACGTTCAGAAGAAAATTTGCTATAAGATTTATTGAGTATGAAAAAACAAATAAGAAACGTTAAAAGAAATATAGAAATTAGAGAATTTGCTTTACAAATTAAAATTATGGAACTAAATAATAAACTAAAAGATTTTGATAACTATTTATATGAGGCATATAGAAGAAAAGATACTAAAACCAAAGATGCTTTAATTAAACTAATAAAAAGAAACCAAATTAAGATGAGAAAACTTTTAGAAAGAAAAATAGAGCTTAAACATTTACAAAATTCATTATACATATGACAATTAAATTACAAATTATAAAGGCTATAAGAAGAGCTAATAATAAATTCCTAATGTCAATTATAGAATCAGATATTAAAAGTTTAGAAAAACAAAATCAAAGAAGAATGGCTAGAACAAATAAAGGATAATAGAAAAGGTAAAATTAGGTGATGAAACTGATATAGAAGAAAAATTAAAAAACTTGGATGATCAAATAGAATTACTAAATATACAAATAAAAGATCAAGAAGATATAGGTGATAATGTAACAGAAGATTATAAGGAATATAAAGCAAATAGATCTATCTTATACTCCCTCCGTTTCTTTTTAATTTACTCACTTCACTTTGGGGGAGAACCAAGGAGAAAGTATAAAAAGCATGAGAGATAAACTCAAAAGGTGGAGAGAGAAATTGAAAAGTGAGAGAGAGAAACTAAAAAGTGGGAAAAAATATTAAAAAGTGGATGACATGGGTGGAAAAAGAGGAGAAAGTAGACGTGACATGTTACCAAAAATAGAAAAAGCAACAATGTGTATATTAAAAAGAAACAGACTAAAAAGGAAAGTGTGTAGATTAAAATGAAATGGAGGGAGTATATATGAGTGAACTAGAGCAAGAAGGTAATCTAGTAAATAATTTAAAAGTATTAAATACTAACATCTTATTAATTATACAATTGTTACAGGATAGTAAGACTAAGGATAATAAAATTGAGTCCAGTAATACAAAAGTACCGTTGGAACTAGAAGAGCAAGGCTATGAAATCATAGATAAGAAGATATTTAAAGAATATTCTCAGTTATTTCCAGAATTACTTTTAAGAAAAAGAATAGAGGCTGAATACCAAAAAATAATTGAGCAACTAGAATAATGAATAAAAATAAAAAGATTATTGATGAAGAGATAATACGATATCATGATGGTCCATTTAAAATATTTTAAACAAATCAAGATAGACAATTTACGGAAATAATGGAAGGAATATTATATTTAATAAAAAATAGAAAAGAAATAATATTAGAAACTGAATTTGATAGAGAAAGAAGACTAGTGAAAGAAAGTGATATAGTGCAAATAACAAATATAGATAGTAATGATCAAGAAAATAAAACAATAAATGACATATATAAAAAGTTAGATAAATTAGAAAGAAAATATGATGAAAGAATGAGAAAAATAGAAGAATCTATGAAAATGATACTTAACAATACTAAACAAATTTTAGATAAAGTTTATAGTGTAGAAAATAATTTAATGATGAAATACAAAATCTTAAAATAGAATATAATAATAGATTTGATAAAATAGAAGAACAACTTATACTTAATATAAAAGAAACAACTGAAATATCAGAGATTCATGAATTAGATTATGAAACAATAATGAATAACACATTAGAAACCATAAATATTGAAATAGAGAGACTGGAAGTAAATAATATAGAAGATGTAAATAATATAAATAAAACTAATGAAGACTTTAATTCAAATCAATCTAGTCAAGAATTTAGATACTCAAAATACTCAGAATCTAAATTTCTTATAGAAAAAGAAAAAGAATTTAATGTACTTACTGAAGATGATGAGTCTATTACATGGAGACTAATAGAAAATATAAACCTACATTTAGAAAAAGAACTTATAACCATAATAATAATAGATTAAATGAATATTTATGGAAATATCGAATTAAAATAGAAAATAAATGTATACCAAAACATATTCAAACTTGAGAAACTTTAAACTTAGATTGTTCGAAAAATGTTGATCACGATATACAAAATTGGGTAGGTAGAACAAATGCGAAGTTAATAGAAGCAAAAAAACCAGTTAATATGGCGTCTAATTATATTGAGGGAACTATTACAAGAATAGTTAAACATTGGTTAACTTATATAGGAACAATAGATAAGACAGAAATACGAAGTACTAAGATAGAAGGACAAGAAATGACATAATCAACATAAATGCTGAGGAAATATGAAATTGCAATGAGAATAGAATTTGGAAATTTAAATGCAGATTTAAAACATGTAGAAGCTAAGAAAGAATATAGTAAATCTCAATTATACAATATGGAAATATGTTCAATGTGTCCAGAAGACTTAAAAAGATACAATTGTGCATTTCAACTGAATTATTATGAATTAGGAACTGAAACACCTGACCAATTAGCAGTACTTAGAAAATTATATTTTGAAAAGTTACCAATACCTATAAATACTAGGGATTTTCTACATGGTAGCCTTCAAGTTTAGACTTTTCTATGTGGTGACAAGGCAAAAATAATATTATACAAAGTGACACTGTACTATGACTAATTACATTTAGTGACCTTAATCCACTTAAAATTGACTAACCCATTAATAAAACCTAATTTACTAACCTACCCTCCTAATTAATTACCCTATTTTCAAAACCCATCCCATTAAGTCATTAACCTACCCTCGTGAGTTTTGATCACTAACACCTCAATTTTCCCTGTTACTCACATCTCCTTCCATTCATCATATCTGCAAAAAAAAAAAATTCGCTCCATTGTCCATAATTTTTGTCTGCAATTTCTTCGAAATCTTGAGGGTTTGAAGGTTCTAATTTTGGCAAAGTTTGGATTTTTTACCCAGAACTCTACACCGCTATATTTCACGCTCGAAGCTGGAATTTTTGGTTCATAAGTTCTTCAATTCAGGTACACATCTACTCTTTTTTGTTGATTATGGATTTCGTGGTTTTTTTTTACAAGTTCTGTATTTTTTTTATGCTGAACGCGATTTCACGCTGGATGCTATATGGACTTAGTATTCGCTGTTTTAGTTCAAAAAATTAGGGTAATAGTGATTTAGCATGATGATTTTTCTCCTAGTAATTAGATGTTGCTGCAATAGTCAGAATATTAGGATTACAATTTTCTCAGATAACTTGTAATATTCATGAATTATGCTTGATTGTCTTCTGACAATAGTGTTATTGTTCTATTTGCAGTATGTGTAACAATGTTGATGAAATAAGAAACCAAAAAGACCAAAGAAACTGGCACCTAGAACCAATAGAAAGAAACAGGTTGCCACTACTGAAGTCACTGTGTTGTCTCAAATGGCCTCATTCTCAAATGCACCACCTGTCCTTCATGCTGACACCCCTATACAGCCTGCTAAGTCATCCACTACATCTTTATTCCTAAAAAAAAATACCTAAGACAACAGCTGCTAGGAAGGGACTTGTGATCCATCCTGTTTCCCAACCCTTACAGCAGCAGGAAGAGGATTGGGGGGTTTGGAGGATTTGGGGGATTTAGGGGATTTCACCTTGGAGATGGATGTTAGCGGCAGAACTAGGAAGGGTGGAGAAGACCCTTTAGATGGTCATGAAGATGGTGATCATGACCCTTTGGATTCAAATGGGGAAGAGGAGGACTATGGTGATGATGTTGCTATTGAAATTTTTGATAGTTATGACCCATATGCTGATGAGTACTGGCAACATGATGTTGATAATGATGAGTCTTATTTGATGAGAACCTACAAGAATGGAGAGTACTACAGAGGTGAGGAGGAATGGGGAAGGATTGTGTTGAAACCTTGGATTATAATTTAGTGACAAACAACATTTCAAAGGGGTGTTGAGGGACTATTGTATATAGCGTGGGTTTGGGATAGTGGTTGAGAGGTCAACACCAAGGAGGTTGACAGTGACTTGTCAGGACTTCAACTGCAATTGGAGGTTGCACAGTAGCATACTACCAGATGGTAAGACTTGGGCTATCAAGAGTATTAAGAACCTGGAGCACACTTGTAGGGGCTTGGATGAAAGAAATCATTTGGTGAATGTGGCTTGGGCAGTGGAGAAGTTGATGGATGATATTAGGGCTAATAATGACATCCTTGGGAGGACTTTGAATGAACTTTTATTTCAGAGGTACGGGGTTCAAATGGCAACTAGTACTTTGTACAAAATGAGAACAGTTGCTTTGAGGGAAATAAATGGTGGACATGATGAGTCCTATGCCTTCTTGCCAAAATACTGTGAAATGATAAGGACTACTAATCTTGGATCCACAGCAAACTGTGCATGGTACATAGGACCAGCACCAGAGAGGCCTTTAATCTTCTCCAATATATTCATAAGCTTCAAGGGAGCCCTTAATGGCCTTGCTTCGGGTTGTAGAAGTATTGTTGGTGTGGATGGGGCCCATTTGAAGGGCAACTATGGGGGGTACTTCTTTCTGCAGTTGCCATTGATGCAAACAATGAACTCTTCCCCATTGCATGGGCAATAGTGAGTGGAGAAGATGAAGAAAGTTGGAAATTTTTTATTTGGCACCTAAAGAAAGTACTGGAATCTTGCAACAGAGGTGATGAATGGTGCATCATTTCTGACAGACAAAAGGTATTGCATCAATTTCAGTTACATCAAATTATTACACTAATTAATTTATTTTAGTTTCTATATTACTACACTAATTTCAATTACATTATCTCCTATATGCAGGGTATTGCTGCTGCCCTAACTAAATTATGCCCTAAAGCAGGTAGGCGATATTGTTGCAAGCACATTGCAAAGAATTGGAAGGGAGCATTTCCTGGGCCCTTGATGTATTCACTGTTCTGGAAAGCTTGCAGTGCAACTAGCCCATTCACCTTTAGGAAAGCAATGGAACAAATAAAAGCAACCAATCCATTGGCCTTGGTGTGGTTGTCAAAGATTGGGGATCAAGAAAGGTGGTGTAGACACAAGTTTGATCCAAAAATATGTAGTGAGGAGAACAAAACTAACTTCGTGGAGAGCTTCAATGCAACTTTAGGAGTAGATAGAACAAGACATGTGTTGACTTTGTTGGAAGGTATAATAACAACCATGTTTTAATGGCTTTTGTTTATGACATTATGGCTTGTACACTAACAAACTTTACAAATGTGTTTGTATACTAACAACCATGTTTTGATGGCTTCTGTTTATGACATTATGGTTTGTACACTAACAAACTTTACAAATGTATTTGTATACTAACAACCATGTTTTGATGGCTTTTGTTTATGACATTATGGCTTGTACACTAACAAACTTTACAAATGTGTTTGTATATGCAGGTATAAGAAGGGTCTGTATGGTTAGAATGTCCAAAAGAAGACAAGCTTGTGCCACCTGGAATGATGACGAGCCCTGCCCCAACATTGTGAAAAGAATTCAAAAGCTCATAAAAGACTCAAGAATGTCCAAGGCATATGAGAGTGGGCGAAGGGAGTATGAGATTAGGGATGGGAGATCAGTCTTACCTGTTAGTTTGAATAGGAAAAGTTGTGTGTGTGGCTTGTTGCATATTTCAAGATTGCCCTGCAAGCATGCCATAAGAGCTCTCCTATATGCCAAAGAAGACCCCTACAAGTACACTAGCACTTGGTACTACGCAGGAGTGTATAAGAAGACTTATGGTCAGACCATCAGCAGTGTTCCAGACCCTGAAAATTGGCCAGAAATTGACCAACCAAGTGTCCTGCCACCGACATTGAGGAGGGGAGTAGGGAGACCACCAAGAAACAGGAGACGGGAAGAAGCTGAATAAGAGAAGGGCAAGAGGTCAACAACAATCAAGTGCACCATTTGTCATGAGTTTGGTCACAACAAGCTCACATGCAAAGGTGGACTTACTGCAAAGGAAAAGAAGATTCTTGCAGCAGCCAACAATAAAGGTGCATCCACTTCTGCAACTAAGAAGAGGAGTAGTGGGGATACTTCCACTTCTGGCACTAAGAGGAACAAAGTCATAAAATCTGCATCTCAACCTCCACCTGAAGTTCAGCATTCACAACCATCAGCTACGCATCCATCTGCTACACAGCCACTTAGAAGATCATTTAGACTAAACAGCCACTAATGGAGATTAGGATGCTCTGTACTGCAGAAAGGATTCCTTGTATGTGGGTACTGATGTAAATGATTTCCATTTGGGATTATTTCTCATTGATTAAGGTATGTTTGCTAAGGCTCAAATTATTCAGTCCTACCTTTCCTTTCCATGTATGTGACCTGATGCTCAGTTTAAGAAATTGCTTACTTAGCCTGGGGATATTTGCGGTTATGTTTTCATCACTAAGATGAGCTGCATATTATTTCTTTTTCAAGAAAAGGTGGCTATGAAAAAAGTGTAGACAAAATCACCAAAAGGAGATGTTGCGTCTGAAGAATAAGCCTAGATGGGCATAGGCTGGACATAATAGGGAACAACCTTGTTTCCATCTATTAGTAAGTGGGCTTAAAAGAGTAATTTCCACACCAAGCATAAATGTTTCATGTTCAGATGCAAAATGGACCTATAAAAAATGACTACTTTAGTTCATTGATAACATATTTTAGCTCATTCGCTGGCACCTCGCGGGATAGCTGCTTGCTTGTGCTAATAGTTTCTTAGCTATGCACTTTTTACAAGTTGTCATACTGAGTACTGACTGCTTTTGTCATGCTAAAAATTGATGCATTATGAGCACAAGTGTACTTTTTACAAGTTGTCATATTGATTCTCACAAGTGAAAGGATGGAAGCTGTCCCTCTTAGTATTTCATATTATTGCATTCTGGGTATCATATTATCCGGAAGCCATTCAAGGTATCTCTTGCCGTTGCTCAAAGTTCAGAGTTAACCTTGGGTGCTACTGCTACCTTGAATACCTTATTATCGGTTGAGTTATACCCTTGTCCTGTTTTTAATTGTAGCTAAAGTGCATAATGTTGACAAAATACAAAACATTTTATCCAGAAAAAACCAACTCTCATTCACAACCAAGAACAACATATCAGGGACTTGGCCATAACAATTCCCAATTTCATTCATATCAAAACTGCATCCCCCATTTAACTAAGACAATAACAAGAACCCAATTTCATAAATCACTTAACTAAAACAATAACAAGAACAACAATCACAGCCAAATCTTGAACTTTTCAACGCCCCAATTTCTTCAACCGCATCCCCCATTCACTAGTGGAAAAAAGCCCATCTGATGCGGTCAAAACCGGGCATACTGCTGCGGTTTTGGGCCGCATCAGGTGGGCTCGCAGCCGATGTCAATCATTTACTGATCCGGTCCTAAACCGGATCAGTAAATGATTTTCTGATCCGGTTTTTTAGAAAAACCGGATCAGATAGTTATATAATCTGATCCGATTTTCCTAAAAAACCGGATCAGAAAATTGCCATGGCGCCAATTTGGTGTATGCAAAGCACACAATCTGATCCGGTTATTTAAGAAAACCGGATCAGATTGTTATATATATATTTAAATATTATATATATATTTATATATATATATATATATAATATTTATGTATATATATATATATTATTATATTTATATGAAGCTTATATTTAAACCTGTTATAATTGGCAAAAAGTATCACGCACGCGTCGTATACAAGTCAAAATGATATTATATATATAATATTTTGAGAATTATAAATGTACTACAAATAAAGTTGAAATAAGTACTAAAATCAAAAATAAATATTTGGACCTATATAAGTAGCTAGTAACATAATAAGAACATAAAAACTCAAAGCCGCGACATCATCTTCACATGCAAAAGTCGGTAAGGTAGCGTGCTAGCAAATCCCGAACCTCGTCTATCTCGGCCGTGGTGAAACAACCATCCCTTGGTTTGCCATCGAGGAATACCTTATAAAACAAACATAAGGAAACACACATATATGACTTTAGTTGACTCT
The DNA here is from genome assembly GCA_947646795.1 of Beta lomatogona. Classification (NCBI taxonomy): domain Eukaryota; kingdom Viridiplantae; phylum Streptophyta; class Magnoliopsida; order Caryophyllales; family Amaranthaceae; genus Beta; species Beta lomatogona. The sequence continues at coordinate 147,786 of CANSNZ010000658.1, forward strand.
AAAGAGATTGAGGAAATAATATAATGTAAGAAGTTAAGGAAATCGAGCTTAAAATGTAACCATCGGCAAAAAATGACAATCATTTACCCATAATGGGTTTCAGAGCATGTGAGTGGACTTTTGTTTACTTTAATACTTACATATATACTTATTAGAACTATATATGAGCTTAAAATGAGAGTAAGTGCGGGAGATTAAGGAAAGTTGAGCTAAGAAGGCCAAAATCGGGCCAAAATGACAATCATTTACCCAAAATGGGTTTCAAAAGCATATGAGTGGAATTTACTTGAATCTAATGGTTATAAATGTTGTTATTAGAACTATACATGTCCTAACATGTGGCTACATGTAAGAAAATAAGTAAAATGAGCTTAGAAGGCCAAAATCGTCCCATACTTGGCATTCATTTACCCAAAATGGGTTTCAAAGCATGTGAATGGATTTTACTTAACTCTTATGGTTGTATATGTTGTTATTAGAACTATACATGTCCTAACATGTGGCTAAATGTAAGGAAATAAGCAAAATGAGCTTAAAAGGCCAAAATCGTCCCGAAATGGCATTCATTTACCCAAATTGGGTTTCGAAGCATGAAAAATTATTTTGCTTGACTCTAATGGTTATATATGTTGCTATTAGAACTATATATGTCCTAAAATGTGGCTATATGTAAGAAAATAAGTACAATGAGCTTGAAAGGCCAAAATAGGCTCGAAATGGCATTCATTTACCCAAAATGGGTTTCAAAGCATGTGAATGTAGTTTACTTGACTTTAATAGTTCTATATGTACTTGTTATAAGTATATATGACCTAAAATGTGGCTAAATGCGGGAAAGTTAAAAAAAATTGAGCTTACGAGGCCAAAATTGGCCGTATATTGAGCTACTTATTATTTATGTATAATAATACCTTCTCAAGATCCCCGGCTTCCTTGCAACTTGAAAATATATCGAACATGAACCTCAACACATAGTAGCCACACTCGGTTCCCCCGGGTTGTTGAGCACACTAATTATAAAATTACATAAAAAAAAATCATGTAAGAAACGTACATGTTTGTTTTTTATAAAAGAAAGAAGTAGCTTAAGTAATACTATTACCTTCATTGCTTTCCACTTAGGAACCTGTCTTGTTCTCTCAACTTTCTTCATACAACTGTAGTTATGTCAATTTCATGTGAGAAGTGGGCAAAGGATGAAATTAGTGAAACATGTTATGCAAATAAGCATTTTAAGTAACAAAAATACCTATTTATGCATGGTTTGAGGAGTAAGGATCGTGGCGGATCTTGAGCTGCAGAATCAAACTGATATACGGTGTTGTTTGAAGGACAAATCACAAAGAGCGACCAATGGAGACTAAAATCCCAAAAAAGTTAGGAATCAATCATGTGAGTACTTGTATTGTATAATAATAAAGTGACAAAAATGGATACAAAGTTAAGAATTATACTCTTCAAAACAAGGGGCAAATATGAACTTATGTTGTGCATGTTTAGCTGTTTTGAGACATAGCCAAATATACTCCTTAACCTCACTTGTGTTTTGCAAACAATTGTCAGCTCGAACAAAATTTGGACATAACCCCCCAAACTGATCGCGTCCACGAGGATCATCTTGGAGTAATCTTCAAAGCACAACCACGTACATAACATAGATATATTATTAGATATTGCAAAGAAAGTTCATATATTTGATAAGTACAACTATTATACCTGATGAAGGTTTGAATCAAGGAAACATTCAACATCTCTCCGCAAAGGAACTCCTTCACATCAACCTTAGACACCCATGTCGATGTTTCCTCGTGGTAGTTGAATTCCGTGGTACCCAACTTCACCTCCACAGGTGTATCATCCGGCATATCACGCACATTTGCATGTAGCCATAAGCATGACTTAGTGAGACACTGAAGCGTTGGTTTCTCAATCCAAGTATCTGTAGACGGGTTTAGTTCGCAACTTAAACCTTTGGAGTCTTGCGTTCCTTTACCCGAAATGGCCTTCTTTGGCCTACTTGTACTCTCCTTCTCCTTCGCCTTTTCCAGACGAGGTGAGTCCGCCTTGCTTTCCTTGGGCTTGCTTTCCTTGGGCTTGCTTATTCTCTCCAAAACCTATTAATTCAAATGGAAAAACATTTAACTTAGTTAGTTTATTTAAATAGGTATGAAATAAATCAATATGAATATGGATTTTAGTTTCTCATTTTACCTCGTCTGAAAACCTCACCCATGCCGATGGCCACAACACATAACCACCACGAGCGTCGATCAAGACATTTATATCAACTGACGGTTTAGGCAACGGAAGAGCAAAGTCTTCGTAACTAGGAGTGATGGTGACTACACTAACCGCCAAGTGCTCATTGTCCACACACTCGTGATGAACTATTGGTCGTTCACTTCGTGGTTGTGCATTTCCTTCAGCCACCACAATCAAACCCTCATCTTTTACATATAGTAAAAGCTGGCAAGGCGTTTCTTCCTTCCAAAAGTAAATGGATTGAGGTTAGTTTATATTACTTAGTTTTAAAAATTATAAGAAGGATAGTAGTTACCTCTAGCTCAAGTATAGATGGTGCTGATTTTTGTGTGTTAGGATGGCTAGCTTTGTCCTCCAAACGACGATCCAAAGGACGTATCGCCAATATACCAAACTGTGAAAGGACAGCGTTGAAACTTTCCGTGATTTTCGCCGTCACTTTCTCGGTAATTTCCTCCGTAAGTTTCTCCCGCATAACTTGTGACATAGATTCGTTAGAGCGTGATCTTCTACCCACGGAGGAATCTTTAGCATAGGCTTTTTTCACACCGAGACGAATACCACCAAAACCCCTCAAACGTCCATTGTGGTCCTTTCCAAAAGTCTCGTAAAGAACATCTTTGTTGCCTTCGGGAGTGAACTCGCCGCTAACCTCTTTTTGGTTGATCCCCATCTACATAGATTATAAAAGTAGTAAGTATAAAAAAATTACAAATTAACAAGGGGGTTGTGCAATGGGGGGGATTGTGCGGGGAGGGGGCAAGCAGGGGGAAGGAGGGTTCCGCAGAGGGGCTGCAGGGGGAGGGGGCAGCAGGGGAGGTGGGGCGGCAGGGGGAGGGCGGTAGCGGGGGAAGGGGGGTCTGCGGGGAGGGGGCGACGGGGGAAGGGGGGTCGGGGAGGGGGCAGCAAGGGGAAGGGTGGGTGTCTGCAGGGGGGGGAGCAGAGGGGGAGGCGGGGGGGGGCGAGGGCGGCGGGGGGAAGGGGGGTGTCCATAGGGGGAGGGGCAGCAGGGGAAGGGGGTGTCTACGGGGGAGGGGGCCGCGGGGGGAAGGGGGGCGGGAGGGGGGGGGGGTCGCGGGAGGGGAGGGGGGTCCGCGGGGGGTAGGGGAGGAGGGCCGGCGGGGGGGGGGCCCGGTAGAGGAGGGGGCCAGCGGGGAGGGGATCGGTAGGAGAGGGGGGCCAAGCGGGGAGGGGGCGGCAAGAGAGGGAAGCAGCAAGGGAGGGGGCCAGTAGGGGAGGGGGGCCAGGGGGGGGAGGAGAGTAGGGGAGGGGGCCGGCGGGGAGGGGGCCAGCGGGGGTGGGAGGCGGCAAGAGAGAGGGGCAGCGTAGGGGGAAGGGTGGCGGCGGGGAAGGAGGGTCGGGGGGAGGGGGCAGCAGGGGGTCGCAGGGGGGGGGCCAGCGAGGGAGGGAGCCAGAGGGGGGGGGCAGTAGGGGGAGCGTAGGGGAGGGGTCGCAGGGGGGGCAGTGGGATGGGATGGGGGTCGGGGGGTCGCAGGGGGGAGGGCGCGGAAGGGGGAAGGGGGGTCCGGGGGGGAAGGGGGCTCGCGGGGGCGTAGGGGGAGGGGGCCAGCGGGGATGGGAGCGGTAGGGGAGGGAGGCGAGGTGGGGAGGGGGCCAGTAGGGGGAAGGGGGTCTGCGGGGGCGGAGGGGGAAGGGGGTCGGGGAGGGGGGGCGGCGGGGAAGGGGGGTCGGGGGAAGGGGGCAGCAGGGGGTCGCAAGGGGAGGGGGGAAGCGGGGGAAGGGGGGGTGCAGGGGGTAGTAGGGGAGGGGCCGGTAGGGGAGGGGCCAAGCGGGGATGGGAGCAGTAGGGGAGGGAGCGGAGGTGGGGAGGGGGGCGTAGGGGGGAAGGGGGTCGCAGGGCGGCAGCGGGGGAAGGGGGGGTCGGGGGAGGGGGCGGCGGGGGGAGGGGGTCGGGGGAAGGGGAGCGGGGGGGGGGGAGGGGGGAGGGGGAGGGGGGGGGGGAGGGGGAGGGGGTCACGGGGGTAGTAGGGGAGGGGCCGGCGGGGGAGGGCGGCATGGGAGGGGGCCGAGCGGGTGGATGCAGCAGGGGGCGGGCAGGGAGGCAAGCAGGGGGAAGGCGGGGCATCGGGGAGGGGGTCCGAGGGGGGCCGGGCAAGGAGGGGGGGGTCCGGCGCGGGGGCGGCAAGGGGACGGGGTTCGGTAGCAAGGGGACGGCAAAGAAGCGGGGAAAACATGTGAATTCAATTACTTACAACGGCATTTGCTATCTTCAAGGTCCTCGTATCTGAAATGGTCATTTTATTGTTTGAATCACGCCCATGCATGGAGCACCACCAATCAGCGACACGATCAACTTTGACAGATTGGGCATTGGAGGTAGAAGATGTCGTTGTTGATGCATCGATAGAAGGGTAAAATTTATCGTCAATCCACACCTGTCTCGCTCTCGCATAAGTGTAGGAACCCATATGATGGTAGTGGTTCCTCTGTTTTGAACTGTGTGCATGTTTCTCACGCTTAGCCTATATAATCACATGGTTAGTTTGAAAACACATCTAATTGTATTAAAAGTAAATATACAAAGTCGAATTTGCGATAAATAGCACAATACTTACCACCATCTCCGGCGTAGTATTTTGGGCAACAAATGCCTCCCAATCCTCTCGTTTTATATGGCCCCAAATCTCATAAGGCATGTTATCCGGTTGTCGTGGCTCTTCCTCTCCCCCGTCATTTTCTGTTTCTATAGTCTCATTTTGCTTTGATTTTACAATTTTCCTCCTCTTTACATTCTTCTTTTCATTCCTCTTTCTCCGTTTTGTGATCCACCCACTAACTAGTTTGCTTTTGAAAGCTCTAAATCTTTCGGCCACCGCGGATAGGAACAACGCCTTTTTGGCGTCATTAGGAGTAATATGGAACAAATTCTATAGAAACAAGAAACCAACAAATAGTTATTTCCATATAGATATATATCAATGAAAATATGTTGTTATTAGAGCTATATATGTCCTAACATGTCCTAACATGTGGCTAAATGCAAGAAACTAAGTATTTTGAACATGAAAAGCAAAAACCGACCCGAAAATGCCTTCATTTACCCAAAATGGGTTTCAAAGCATAAGAAGTGATTTTTCTTGGCTCTAATGGTTGTATATGTTGTTATTACAACTATATATGTCCTAACATGTGGCTAAATGCGAGAAACTAAGTACATTGAACATGAAAAGCAAAATCGGCCCGAAATGGCCTTCATTTACCCAAAATCGATTTCATCTACCCAAAATGGGTTTGAAAGCATGTAAATGGATTTTAATTAACTCTAATGGTTGTATATGTTGTTATTACAACTATATATTTCCTAACATGTGGCTAAATGCAAGAAACTAAGTACTTTGAACATGAAAAGCAAAAACCGACCCGAAATAGCCTTCATTTACCCAAAATGGGTTTCAAAGCATAAGAAGTGATTTTTCTTGGCTCTAATGGTTGTATATGTTGTTATTACAATTATATATGTCCTAACATGTGGCTAAATGCGAGAAACTAAGTACATTGAACATGAAAAGCAAAATCGGCCCGAAATGGCCTTCATTTACCCAAAATCGGTTTCATCTACCCAAAATGGGTTTGAAAGCATGTAAATGGATTTTAGTTAACTCTAATGGTTGTATATGTTGTTATTACAACTATATATGTCCTAACATGTGGCTAAATGCAAGAAACTAAGTACTTTGAACATGAAAAGCAAAAACGACCCGAAATAGCCTTCATTTACCCAAAATGGGTTTCAAAGCATAGGAAGTGATTTTTCTTGGCTGTAATGGTTGTATATGTTGTTATTACAACTATATATGTCCTAACATGTGGCTAAATGCGAGAAACTAAGTACATTGAACATGAAAAGCAAAATCGGCCCGAAATGGCCTTCATTTACCCAAAATCGGTTTCATCTACCCAAAATGGGTTTGAAAGCATGTAAATGGATTTTAGTTAACTCTAATGGTTGTATATGTTGTTATTACAACTATATATGTCCTAACATGTGGCTAAATGCAAGAAATTAAGTACTTTGAACATGAAAAGCAAAAACCGACCCGAAATAGCCTTCATTTACCAAAAATGGGTTTCAAAGCATAAGAAGTGATTTTTCTTGGCTCTAATGGTTGTATATGTTGTTATTACAACTATATATGTCCTAACATGTGGCTAAATGCGAGAAACTAAGTACATTGAACATGAAAAGCAAAATCGGCCCGAAATGACCTTCATTTACCCAAAATCGGTTTCATCTACCCTAAATGCGAGAAACTAAACTAATTTAGTTGAAAAATAAACTTACACAAGTGTCTTCCCATAATGATTTCTTCATTCCCTCGGGCACATCTTTCCATTTGACCAAAATGTTGAGTTTGCGCATACAAAACCCAATATGCTGCCCATACTTTGCACGCCACTTACCACAAGGTTGACACAAATCATCATACTCGAGGGTCATATGGATATTTCTATCGACATTCAAACCCTTAGTCGCACCCCTTCCTTTTCGTTTCTTTGTTGCAACGATGCTTGGAGTTTTGGTGGTCCTATGCAATTCTTTCCCCGCATTATTGTGTGGCACAACGATGGATGAAATAAATGGATAATCTTCCCTAGCATTGTCGTCAATAGGGGGAGCATTATCGGCTAGCACCTCATTTATCTCCACCAAGCGAATTTCCCTTTCATGCAAGCACTTCTCCTCATCATCCGCTATGTCTTCCGGATCACCTTTATCCTCCTCCTTGTCCGCATTATACTCATCATCATCATCCAATGACTTATCATAATCATCATCGGTTCCTTCCTCCACAATCACATCATCTCGGTCCATGTTTGAAAGTCCTGAAATAATGTAAAAAAATTAATTAGAGACGCGCAAGAGTTAACAAAAAAACAATGGTATCAAACAAACAAAAAAAAATTTATCCTCCTCCCTGCTTGCCCCCCCTTGCTGCTCCCCCACCCCCCGCCGCCCCGCCTCCCCAGCCTGCCCCCCCGCTCCCCCACCCTGCCCCCCCCTCACCCCCGTTGCCCCCACCCCCGCCGCCTACCCCTGCTCCCCCGTTGCTGCCCCCTGTTCCCCCACACCCCGCTTGCCCCCTTGCTGCTCCCCCACCCCGCTTCCCCCTGCTCCCCCACCCCTTGCCCCCTAGCCTGCCGCCCCCACCCCCGCTACCCCCCAACCCTCTGCCCCCCCTGCCCCGCTCCCCTGCTGCCCCCCCCCTCAGCTACCCCCCAACCCTGCCGCCCCCTGCTCCCCCCAGCCCGTTGCCCCCCTCCCTCCCCCCCGCGCGCCCTACCCCCGCTACCCCCCCAACCCCCTGCCGCCCCCTTGCTGCGCCCCTTCTTGCTGCCTCCCCAACCCCTGCCCGCCGCCCTCGCTCCCCCTAGCCTGCCGCCCCCACCTCTCGCTACCCCCAACCCTGCTGCCCCCTCTCTGCTCCCCCCCCCCGCCCCCTCGCTCCCCCCACCATGCTGCTACCCCCAACCTGCTGCCCACCCCCTCGCTGGCCCCCCGTGCAAACCTCCCACCCACACAAGCCATAATTCGATCGGAAATATCTTTAAAATCATGCGACCCAACTTTAAGTGACTCTAATGGTGATACATATACCAATAAGAACAATACATACCTAAAATGAGGCTAAAAGCGATAAATTCAAGAAATTGAGCTCGAAAAGCCGAAATCGGCCCGAAATGACATTCACTTACCCAAAATGGGTTTCAAAACATGTGAAGCGAGTTTAGTTGATTGTAATACATATATTTATACCAATAAGAACTATACATGACCTAAAATGAGGCTAAACGCGAGAAATTCAAGAAATTGAGCTCGAAAAGCCGAAATCGGCCCGAAATGACATTCACTTACCCAAAATGGGTTTCAAAACATGTGAAGCGAGTTTAGTTGATTGTAATACATATATATATACCAATAAGAACTATACATGACTTAAAATGAGGCTAAAAGCGATAAATTAAAGAAATTGAGCTCGAAAAGCCGAAATCAGCCCAAAATGACATTCACTTACCCAAAATGGGTTTCAAAACATGTGAAGCGAGTTTAGTTGATTGTAATACATATATACATACCAAATTAAACTATTCATGACATTACAAACGACAAAAAGTGAGAAATTCAGTCAAATGACCTTGAAAAGCCGAAAGCCGGAATTTGAACTTGAGAAGTCGAGCCTTTTGTTTACTTTTACCACCTTCCTATGAAGTTTCAACCATTATCCCTTCTCCGTGATCTGCACGCATGTAATTTGTCGCTAACTCGACATCAGTGACATCGGACTTGGGAATGGTGAAAGGCGGGGTGTCTTCAAACGCATCATACTCCTCCTCATCCTCAACATCACCAACTCCAAGTATACTTCTTTTTCCAGGGACAACAATTGACCACTTTTTATCAGAAGGGGTCAGTTACGTAGAATACTTGCTTAACTTGTGATGCAAGCACGAATGGCTCTTCACTATAACGCAACCGACCCAAGTCTACATGAGTAAATCCACAAGGGTCATCTTTTCTTATGTAGCGCTGGTTATAATCAACCCACTTGCATCGAAATAAGTAGACCGTGAAACCAGAGTAGTCAAGCTCCCATATATCTTGAACCCGCCCATAGTATAACAATTTAGCATCAATAGCAGACTTGTCTTTGGCACTTGCATACTATGTAGATGATGCCTCTACTGAAACGCCACTATTCTGCAGAGATCTCGACTTTTGATCTTGACGATCTGTCCAAAATGTAAATCCGTTAACATCATAACCCTCATAGGAGTGCACAGCTTCTCGAGGACCAAATGCTAGCCACTTCAGAGTTTCAGAAACATTGGAATCTACCTCACGCATTATTCGGTTATGGAACCAATCAATAAACGTCTTATTATGCAACTGCATCAATGCTCTAGTCCTTTTACCTGGATTCTGATCGCGTAACTCCTCCATATGCTCATCCAAGTAAGGATGGACCTGTACCATATGCTGCAATACAAATAAGTGTGCTTGTATGCACCTTTCAACAGGAGGTACGATCATTTTGGAGCCAAGTGTACCTTTACCCTCGAGTCTGCCCTCGTGTCGAGATGTAGGAACTCCAATAGGATCAACATTAGGTAAGAACTCAGCCACAAAATTACTAACCTCTTCACTCACAATCCCCTGAATTATACTTCCTTCTGGTTGAGCAGGATTCCTTACCTTATCTTTCAAAGAGCCCATATGTCTCTCAAAGGGATAGCACCACCTCAAAAACACCGGACCACATAGCTTAATTTCTCGAACGAGATGTACAACCAAATGGACTATAATGTCGAAGAAAGCAGGTGGGAAATACATCTCAAACTTGCACAAAGTCTCTATCACACCAGCCTGGAGAGCATCAAGCTTCGACGGTTGTAACTTTTTGCTACATATAGTATTGAAAAACGAACATAGCTCTGTTATGGTGTGTCTCACGTGTTTCGGCAATATCCCTCGAATTGCAATCGGTATGAATACTTGCATCATTACATGACAATCGTGAGACTTCATACTCGATAATTTCAACTCACCGTCTAAGGTAACAAATCTTTTCATGTTCGATGAGTACCCTGATGGAACCTTAATGCCGTACAAAGACTCGCAAAAAAGTCGCTTCTCAGCTCTAGATAGAGTGTAGCAAGCCGGAGGCAAATAGTTCCTATCATCATCCTTCACCGTTTTCTTTCCTTTTCCTTCAATTCCTGCAGGCGACCCGTCTTCTTTTCCCTTTTCTTTTCCTTTACTAGGCACTTTTTCTTTTTTCTTTCTTTTCTTAGTGTCCCGCTTTTGAGCCCATAACTCTGGTCGAAGTCCCTCACTTTCCAGATACAGTCGAACCCCTTTGCTATCCTTTGTCTTATGTGGAATATTCATAAGTGTCCCCAGAATGGCGTCACATACATTTTTCTCTATGTGCATGACGTCGAGACAATGTCTAACCTCTAGATCTCTCCAATATGGAAGTTTCCACAGAATAGACTCTTTTCCAAAGTCCCTTATCACCAACACTCGCTCCTTTGCCGAATATCGTATCAATACCCTTGACTTGATCATAAACCTCAGTACCAGTCAATGGTCTACGAGCAACCCCTTCCTCAACTGTTCCATCGAATGCCTCCTTCTTATTACGATAAGGATGGTCGCGTCGAAGGAACCTTCGGGTGCGCATATAAACATCTTTGTGACAAGTACTAATGTATTTAGATGATGTGTCGTCCAGGCAAATCGGGCATGCTTTCTTCCCTTTGTTCTTGTACCCGGATAAGTTCCCATAAGCAAGATAGTCATTAAGAGTGATTAAAAGCATGGCATGCAATGTGAATACCTCATCAGCATGTGCGTCATACACAGAAACCCCTTCATCCCACATTTTTCTTAAATCATCAACAAGTGGCTGGAGGTAGACATCTATGTCATTTCCAGGCTGTTTCGGCCCTGAAATAAGAATCGACAACATGATGTACTTGCGTTTCATGCACAACCAAGGAGGTAAGTTGTATATAACTAGAAGAACCGGCCATGTACTATGTTGAGAACTAAGAGTGCCAAATGGGTTCATCCCATCCGTGCATAGGCCAAGCCTCAAATTTCTGGACTCGGCACCAAAGGGCTTATGCACCCGGTCGATACCTTTCCACTCAGGAGAATCAGCCGGATGTTTGATAAAACCGTCCTTCTTCCTTCGTTCTGCATGCCACCTCAAGTTCTTAGCATCTTTTTTAATTGAAAACATGCGCTTGAATAGTGGTATAGTCGGAAGATACCACATCACCTTTGCTGGAGGCCCTTTCTTATCACTAACCCCTGCGCGCCTGTAACGCGACTTCCCACATCGAGGACACTCATCCATATTTTCATATTCATTTCGATATAGCACACAATCGTTTGGACAAGCATGTATCCTTTAGTACTCTAAACTGAAGGGACACATCAGTTTCTTAGCATAGTAGTTCGACTTCGGTAGTTCATGGTCGTCCGGCAACATATCACCAAAGGCTTGCAACAAGGAAGTGAAACAAGAGTCACTTATATCGGCTTTCGTCTTGATATTATAGAGTGTTATCACGGCCGTCAGCTTCGTGTACCTCGTACAACCGGGATACAACGGTTTTCGAGATGCCTCGGTCATGCACTCAAAAACACGAGGCCGTTTGCCAGCATAATCATCCACCCCCTCCATCATCTCCTCTATATAGTCCCCTTCATCATCATCATCCTCTACTTCATGATCCTCATATTCGTCCTCGATGTTCTTGTCATTCTCAATGGCATCAAACTCACCTCCTTCACGCACATCGTTAACAATGGCATTCCCACCATCATATATACCCTCCTCACCGTGCCAAACCCATACATGGTAGTCTTGCCTAAACCCGCGACGAAAGATATGCTCCCTAAGCGACCCAATGCTACTAACCATGCCCACATTACAACAATCAACACAAGGACAATAAAACCCCTCGGTTCTCGTTGCAGCCTGATGACTTAATGCAGCATCACAAAATTCATAGACCCCATCCACGAATTCACACGTGTCGCGACTATCGTACATCCATGCACGATTCATTTCAATCAGACCTCTAATGAAACACAACCAACAAGTACCTCATGTCAATGACGAACTTCATTACATGATTAGAGTTTATGCACCATATATATTTAATGAAATTAGGCATGATTTCCAAGGGTCCTTATCACTCCAACCTAACCCATCCTTAGATGTCTAATCTCACTAGTGAATGTATGCCTTCTTTTCTATTCTACGGAAAATCCGGCAGCATTTCCCTACAGTTCTCCAAGTACACGATGTAGATATATAGTTACTTATATCTACATATGTACCCAAAGAACAAAAGTAGGGAAACGACGAGCTAAGATTTTGCTCTAGAATCGAAATAAAGGCATACATTCACCACCTAAGTGAGATTAAACATCTAAGAACAGTCCCAAACCGGGGACTATTCAAGACTTACTCCTAATGAGTAAGTCTCAAACGGGTATCTAGGCATATGATATGATGATGCATACATAGGTTTTTAAACAACAAAACATTTTACATCTAATCTCAATTCAACGAAAAATATATACATTTTTTCACGTATAAACCAATTTACTATATATGAAAGCAAGAAAGTTGAATATGAATGATAACATACCAATATCAAGGTTGTAAATAGGAAAATCGAACTCAACACTCCGTCACTAGCTAGCTTCAATCAACAACAAAGTGAAAGTTAACATTAGTATAAATTAGCAAATCAAACAAAACTAAACTAAACTAAACTAAACTAAACTAAACCAAACCAAACTAAACTAAACAAAACTAAACTAAACAAAATTAATTAAGTACAACAACAACACAACAACCACTACAACAACCACTACAACAACCACAACAACAACAACCACAACAACAACAACCCCACCAAGGCCCTAGTTGTTTAACCTAAAAAGCACACTAACTACTTAAACTAAAATCAAATTAACTCAAATCAATCAACTTTGAACCACCCTTTAACTATTATACAACCTAATTTCACTAACAATTATTCATAAAACTACAATGAATTATAAACTTGAAGTTTCAAATATGAGATTAAAATAAAAGTTATGAACTTTTAGTTACCTAGGAAGAGGTGAAGGAGGAATGTAGTTGTTTAGGGTGGGGTAGAGGACGAATGTAGTTGTTTAGGAGGAGGAAGGTGGAGGTGCGCAAGCTAGGGCAGTGCGCAACCTAGGGCGCCCAGCTTCGGGTGGAAATGAGTTAGACGAATGGTGGAAGCTTCGGGTGGCGTGGAATCAGGTGGTGGCGGCGGTTTGGTGGCGCGGAATCAGGTGGTGGCCGCGGAATCAGGTGGTGAAGGAGGAGGATTGAACTCGCTGAAGGAGGAGAACTGAAAATGGGTGGGAACTTAAATTGGGTGAATTAGCGAGGGAAAAAAACACAGGACTTTGGGCGGAAAAAAAAACTGAAAATCTGATGCGGTCTTAAGAACCGGATCAGATTTTTTAAAACCGCAGCAGATTATAGAATCTGATCCGGTTCTCTAAAAGACCGCATCAGATTCATTGCCCAGACTTCCCTCCCATTTTTTCATTGATTTTCGGATGCGGTTTTCTAAAAACCGAATCTGTTACTAAGTGTCAGATAAGGTTTTTTCCACTAGTGATTTCTACACTTATAATAGGGCTTGCGTGGATTTATTGTAGTTTCAGAGAACCTCACCTCAGCCAATTTAGGAGGTTTACATTCGCAATTCCTCATCTTCACCCAATTGAAGCTGCCATCAATTGCCATTTTCCTCCTTGGATTAACAAACATGGAACCCTAGGTGTGAGAGAGACAAATAACGAACAAGAACAAGTGAGAAAGGAAAAATGAGGGAATTTGAAGGCGGGATGTGGGCTTTTAAAGAGATTGGGGTAATTAATTAGGAGGGTAGGTTAGTACATTAGGTTTTATTAATGGGTTAGTCAATTTTAAGTGGATTAAGGTCACTAAGTGTAATTAGTCATAGTACAATGTCACTTTGTATAATATTATTTTTGCCTTGCCACCACATAGAAAAGTCTAAACTTGAAGGCTACCATGTAGAAAATCCCTAAATACTATGGTACAAGAAGCATATTTTAAAGAACCTAAATCAGGAACCTTAGGAGAACAAATCTCTTTCTTACAAACCTGGTATAGAAATTACTAACCAGAAAGCATTTAGAAAACAAGCTAAAATTAGTGATTGTTGTGAAAAAGATGAAATACGACTATGCATGTTACTTGGAATATATAAGGTACGCTTTGTGTGTGTGTGTATATATGTATGTTTATATATATATATATATATATATATATATATATATATACACACATATATACACATATATACACATATATACATATGTATACATATACATATATGTATACATATACATATATATATACATATGTATATATATATATATACATATATATATATATATATATATATATATACATATATATATATATATATATTACATTTTATATTTTTATTTAATGTCATAATAATAATGGATTCTATGAAAAAGATAAATCGGATGTGTATGAGTCAGATGTAAATTACACACGCTAATTGGATATGTAAATATTCATCTGAAGATATTGTTTGTGTTTAAATTAATAAATTTGACTAATAAAAACTATAGGTGAAATTGTATTAGTCATATCTAGTAAATAAAAAAGAATTAAAAGCAGTAAATATGGAATCAAAAAATTTGAATGTTACATAGTTTATAGTAAATTTATAATTAGAACAGATAATAGAACTGTTAGAAGCTGGTTAACCCAAAAATTGCAGGATTCCATTACAAGGAAGGAGATAAACCGGATTATAGCCGACATCAATCAATATGAGTTTAGTATTGAATTACTAAAAACTAACGAAAATTGTTATGCAGATTATCTCTCCAGAGCTAGTTCAACAACTAGTTCTAAAGAATCAGGCACAAGAGCTACAAATCAAAGAGCTAATGGATGAGCTAACTCTCCTAAAAAGAGAGAAAGCAGCTTCCAATAATCTTGGCAAGGAGAAAATGGATATTGGCAGTAGCCAAAGCAATATTGGCAAAAGCCAAAACTATATTGGCAAAATCCAAAACTATATTGGCAGTAGCCAAAATTATAAAACTCAAGCTATTACAAGAAAAGTTAATACTCCTACAACCAGGAGAAATATGTCTTTACAAAATTATTTTTTATGCCAAGATAAACCTAAAACCCTTCTTAACAAGATAGAATTTCCTACCCTCGTGCCAGATACAACCTCATTTTTAGAAAAACTAACCCTTGGATCAAAACAAACCATGAGCCCCCAGGTTCGAACATATATTTCCAATTTCCTAGTAATTGCCAATAAGCTAAACACAAACCCAGAAGTAACCACAAAAAATAGCCAATCAGAGATAGAGAGCGGTTATGTCACAAACCCTCTAAAAAGGATAAATGAGTTAATTGCCTTCCCAGGTTGTAATACAAATATGATTAAAGCAGCTTATGACTTTGGTCTTCTAAATTCAGTTTATACCATAAACGGCGAAGAGCTATCGTCAATACCCAAGTTATATAGAGCAGCTAGAAACTATTTAAATATCACAAAGGCTCAAATGATCTTTGTGCGATGCTATACAGCCCCTGGCGAAGTTACACATCAAGAAATAAAGCAATGTATACGAGTAGTCAAAATGGGATGTACCCCCAATTTCCTTATCCTAGAAGAGATAAAAGCTCAACCTGAGCTAAATATCAATGATATACCGGAAATCCTCCGAGAAAAAAGAGCAGTCAAAATAAAGACAATTTATGAAGCATTATGCAACATAATACAAACTCCAGTATGGGTAAACCATAAGGAGCTTAATACTCTTATCATGTCTCAAAGCAGAGAATATGGATATGACTCCGTAGAAGTTATTAAGTCATGGATATGGAGTTTACTCCACCCTGATCAAGAACCAGTTACTCGGTACATTTCGAGAAATTTCATGACACCAGATACTCTGAAAAAACACTGTAGCTGGATGCAGCAAAATAATAATCATATTTGCCAGCTATGCAAGACTCAACAAAATACAGTCCCTACAATTGAAGATATGGATGATGAAGATAGAACCGAATCCTCTGACGGACAGGAAGTTGTAACAAGATAAGATACTTTTGTATTATCATATAATCTTGTAATAGATAAACTTTGTACTAATTACTACAAGACAAAAGTTAGGCGGCTAAACGCATAAAATATGTAAAGTGAATAGTGAACAGTACTTTTACTGTAGCACTTTTCACTGTAGCTACAGTAGTATGAATAGTATTGTAAAAACCTACGACACTTGTAATATATTTGCCTATAAATAAATCAGCTGATGAAGCTAGAGGATCATCAGCAAGTATCCTCTCCATATTTTCTCTCTCTAAAAAACCTTTCTCTATACTTTCTTCACGCTTCACCCAACAACTGGTATCAGAGCTTACTATTCACAAGCCTACTATTCACCGTTTCATCGGAGCTATACAAATAGAAGATATTTCACAAGTAATTATGGAAGCAGATAAGGTAATCTTTTTCTCTATGAACTGAATTTAAATTCAATCCCCTAGTTTATAATAACACTAAGATCTGTTAAGATGATTCTATAATTTCATATAAGATGTATGCTATCTTAAATATGCTTTCCCCGATTAAGTAAACTCATGTTTAGAAACCAAGAGACAATTGGTAGCAGGAGCCCGTTTTGCCGTTGAGAATGAAAAGGCGTTGTAGGGCGTGATGCATAAAACCTATGTGGTGAGGTTGACAAAAATGAATTTATTTAATTATGCTTAAGTGCTTAAGGGTTGTCAAAGCGGATTAGCAGTACTTATATGAAAGCTGATAGAATTGTTATTAACCGATTAAGGTCTATTATGAGCAAAAGGGATTGAGTCTTAAAAGATGTTCATAAAGAAAAACGTCTAGATACCTAAATATTTGTTTATTTACTTACCTACCTGATTTATGAATTCTCAAATAACGAATGTTAAATTACATGTTGAATGGATAAATTATGCTTTACAATTTAAAATTGATAACCTAAAAGAGCAACTAAGACTTTCTCATATTCACGCAGCTAAAGAAGAAGATCTTGACTTAAGGAATATTTTAATTAATTTACTACAGGAAGAACACAACAGGATAGATAAACTTGTACAAGTGCAACTAGAAATTAGAAAATTATTAGATTTCTTAAAACAAATAGAACTCAGCCAATCATTAATAGAACTTGAACAATTAATAAATTCAATATGACTAAAACACAAATTAGAAAAGTCCTCGAAGATATTGAAATACGACAAAATATGTTAAATTTTCAAATACGGATCCAACAAGATAAAATAGATGAATTCGAAAATTATTTATATGAAGCCAATAGAAGAAAAGATACTGAATTAAGAGATGCCTTAAGAAAATATCTAACTAGTCTACAAAATAAAAAGAACCAAAAGCTAACCGCTAAACAAGACCTTAAAGATTTACAAAATTCATTATACTTATGAGTAAATCACAAGTAAACAGAGCAATGAGAAAGGCTAATTGGGAATATTTTATATCACTTATGCAATCTGATATTAAAAGTTTAGAATTAAGTAATCAAAAGCAGATAGCTATCATTAATAAATTACAAATATTAGAATTAACGTGCAACATTAAATGATAATTATGACTATGAAGATATTGACAAGGAGCTAAAACCTTTTGAAGATCAAATAGAACGGCTAGAAATACAAATTAAGGAACAGGAAGATGTAGCTAAGAAAATCATAACAGATTATAATAATTATAAGATAAATAGAAAACCAGCCTTATGCTTATGAGTGAACTAGAAAAAGAAGAACACTTAGGTACTAGTTTAAAAATAATTAATACGAATATTTTGTTAGTTATAAAATTACTAAACGAGAGTAAAAATAAATCAGACAAACCAGAGTCAAGTAATACTAAGTTACCAATAGAATTAGAGGAACAAGGTTATGAAATATTAGGAAAGAAGATCACTAAAGAATATTCACAGTTATTTCCCGAATTACTTTTAAGAAAGAAAATAGAAGTAGAATATGAACGAGTACTTAAACAAAAATAATGAATAATGAATAAAGACGAAAAAACCATTGAAGAAGAAATTATTAGATATCCAGACGGTCCATTTAAAATACATAAAACTAATCAAAATAGACAATTTGCAGAAATTAGTAATGGCACATTTTATTTAATTAAAGATCGAAAACAAATGATACTAGAAAATGAATTCGACAGAGAAAGAAGATTAGCGCTAGAACATAATTTAGTGCAACTGACAAACATAGAATGTAGCTATCAGGACAACAAAACAATTAACGATATTTATAAAAAACTAGAAAAACTAGAAAAGAAATATGATGAACGAATGAGAAAAATGGAAGAATCCATTAGAATAATACATCTTAATACCAAACAAATATTAGACAAAGTCTATAGAGTAGAGAATAATTTTAATGAAGAAATCCAAAATCTTAAAATAGAATATAATAATAAATTTGATAAAATCGAAGAACAATTTATAAGTAATATTCACGACAATAATGAAATATCAGAAATCCATGAATCAGATAGCGAGACCCAAAATAATACTGTTATAGAAGCCTTAACTACGGAAATTGAAAGACTTGAAGTAAACAATATAAATGTGTTACAAGACAGTGATGAAACTTGTTCTGAACAATACAGTCAAGAATTTAGATATTCAAATTATTTAGAAGCAGACATTGACTCAGATAAAGATGAAGAAGTTAACGTACTTACGAAAGTCTACAGAGATGGAGATTATGATTATATGGAAACTGATAGAAGTTATAAACCCACCTTTAAAAAGAAAAAATATGATTATAAGTATAAAAATAACAACTATATATGGAAATATAGAAGTAAAATAGAAAACGACTACATACCAAGAGATAATCAATCAGGAGAAACTTTACATTTAGATTGTTCTATAAATGCTGAAATAGACATACAAAATTGGATATCTAGGATAACTGCAAAATTAATCGAAGCAAAAATTCACGTTAGTGCGGCGGCTAATTATATTGAAGCTACTATAACAGGAATAGCTAAAAGCTATTTAACTAATATAGGCATACTAGAATTAACAGAACTAAGAAGTACTAAGATAGAAGGAACTGAAATGACAGATCCAATACAAATGTTGAAAAAATATGAGAAAATAATTCGAAGAGAATTTGGTAATCCAAATGCAGAATACAAATATGCTATAGCCAAAAAGGAGTATTGTATGTCCCAATTATATAATATGCAAATATGTTCTATGTGTCCAGAAGATTTAAATAAATACAATTGTGCATTCCAAATGAATTATTATGAATTAGGAACCGAAACCCCTGAGCAATTAGCTGTATTTCGAAAATTATATTTTGAAAAATTACCAAAACCTATAAATACTATGGTACAACAAGCTTATTACACAGAACCTAAAACAGGAACTTTAGGAGAACAAATAGCATATTTACAAGCATGGTATAAAAATTATTGTATGGAAGTTCATAACCAAAAGGAATTTAAAAAACAAGCTAAAATTAGTGACTGTTGTGAAAGATATGAAATACCTAAATTTGGATGTCACAAATTAAACAAAAGATATAAAGCAAAAAGACCTAAATTAATGCGAAGACGTCAAAGATTCAAACCATATGGAACATATAAAAATAGAAAAGATCAATAAAAATTACTCTATTAAAAGAAGAATTTATAAATATGCTAAAAACCCCAAAAGATGTAAATGTTACAATTGTGGACGAGATAGGTCATATAGCAAGAGAATGCAAAACAAAAACAAATAGAAATAATACTAAAAATTTTAAAAATGTAAATTTCATTGAACTCCATATAGCGAGAATATGAATTAGGTAAAACCAATATACCACTAGATGATGAAATATATGTGCTCGAATATGAAACAGATAATGATGAAATCAATGGAATAGAAAGTAATGAAGAAAAGGATAATATTGAACCGATAGTGATGAATAAAGAACTTCAACAAGTTGATTATGATGAAGATATTACGGAACAACATAGAAATCAAAGAGCTATTTTTGATTTGCAAAAATATAATGAGTTAAAATATGAAGGATTTACTTTGTCACCCGATAAAATAGTAGATAAGAAAAAATTTGACTTCACAAATTTAACAAGGTATTTTAAGAGGAAAAAGGAAGAATATTTAGTTATAGCGAGATAGAGAACATGTTATAGATATAACCCAAGTACAAGGAAATACTAGAGTTCCTTTAATAACACAAGAAGTGTTAAATGAAGAAATAACCAAAATTAACAATACATTAAAAAATAAACCAATTACATTTAGATTTGTAGAACTAGCAGCCATCGAAATAATAATAAAAGCATGTTTTAAAGAAGGAATAGATACTCCCTTAGAGTTAGAATTAGGCGATGACAGAATAAAAGAACCAGTAGAACAAGCTATTATAGCACAACTTAAAGGAAATCTTATTTATCAAAAGGTAAGGTTCATAATTAAACAAAATTATTCTATAAGTTTAACTGACCAAAACATAGAAAAGGCATTAGTATTATATTAGATGCTAACTGGAATAAACATGACCAATGGATCAAAAGTTATGACAGTACAATGTAAGAATGCTTATATATTAACCGACCAACATCAAGTCTATACCAAAAATAAATTGAGACCAATTACTATAGATACCCCTTTTACAGATCTTATTTTACCTATAGGAAAGGGATTAAAATTATATTCAAAACCAAACTATGAAGATCTAGAAATAGTAAAGAAACGATTAAGTATTTCTCGATCCAAACCACATTTAACTGATAATCTACCTATTCAACTAAAATCATATGAACATTATATAATTATACAAATAGGAACAAAACACCTAACAGCACAAATAGACACCAATATTGAAAATAATTATATTCCATTAGAAAAACTGTCTCTTAACATCAATGAGAATTTTAATCGATTAATTACCCTAACAACAAAGATTGCACTACAAGATATAAATATTGAATATGTTATAACTCTAAATAACAAAATAGTATTAGGAAAAGATTTCTTAGAGAAAGTTAAACCATGGAAAATAAACCAAGACTATTTTGAATTTACATATAATCAAACCCAATTTAAAACTAAAATAATGAATGAATAACACTATACCCAGTTTAATTGAACTAGTAAAATTACAAAAACAGTTAGAAATAGCAAAAGAAGAAAAGGTTTATCTAAGTCAAAGGCTAAACTACATTAGATTTGCAGGATGTCATCGCGATAGTATACGATTATATTCTAAAAAGGAACAAGAGAAAACTAGAGACATAGAAATATTAGAACAACGATTACATAAAATGAAAAATGACTTAGTAATTCTTAATCACCATGAGTAATTTAATCTATATACTTATAAAAATAATTTTTGAAGGATATAAAAGTAGATATTATACACCAATGGTAGATACAGGAGCACAAACAACAATAATGAAAGAAAATTGTTTACCAGAATGGAAAACCCTACGAACACCATTTCGAATAAATGGATTTAATAATAATAGCAGTAAAATTACACTTTACCAAACAAACGTAAAAATACAAATTTGGGATAAAATCATACTAATACCTAAGGTATATTGCTTTGAATTAATAGGAAAATATATAATATTAGGAACAAATTTCTTTTCTAGTTTTTCTAGTTTTTTATAAATATCGTTAATTGTTTTGTTGTCCCGATAGCTACATTCTATGTTTGTCGGTTGCACTAAATTATGTTCTAGCGCTAATCTTCTTTCTCTGTCGAATTCATTTTCTAGTATCATTTGTTTTCGATCTTTAATTACATAAAATGTGCCATTACTAATTTCTGCAAATTGTCTATTTTGATTAGTTTTATGTATTTTAAATGGACCGTCTAGATATCTAATAATTTCTTCTTCAATGGTTTTTTCGTTTTTATTCATTATTCATTATTCTTGTTTAAGTACTCGTTCATATTCTACTTCTATTTTCTTTCTTAAAAGTAATTCGGGAAATAACTGTGAATATTCTTTAGTGATCTTCTTTCCTAATATTTCATAACCTTGTTCCTCTAATTCTATTGGTAACTTAGTATTACTTGACTCTGGTTTGTCCGATTTATTTTTACTCTCGTTTAGTAATTTTATAACTAACAAAATATTCGTATTAATTATTCTTAAACTAGTACCTAAGTGTTCTTCTTTTTCTAGTTCACTCATAAGCATAAGGTTGGTTTTCTATTTATCTTATAATTATTATAATCTGTTATGATTTTCTTAGCTACATCTTCCTGTTCCTTAATTTGTATTTCTAGCCGTTCTATTTGATCTTCAAAAGGTTTTAGCTCCTTGTCAATATCTTCATAGTCATAATTATCATTTAATGTTGCACGTTAATTCTAATATTTGTAATTTATTAATGATAGTTATCTGCTTTTGATTACTTAATTCTAAACTTTTAATATCAGATTGCATAAGTGATATAAAATATTCCCAATTAGCCTTTCTCATTGCTCTGTTTACTTGTGATTTACTCATACGTATAATGAATTTTGCAAATCTTTAAGGTCTTGTTTAGCGGTTAGCTTTTGGTTCTTTTTAATTTGTAGACTAGTTAGATATTTTCTTAAGGCATCTCTTAATTCAAGCATCTTTTCTTCTATTGGCTTCATATAAATAATTTTTGAATTCATCTATTTTATCTTGTTGGATCCGTATTTGAAAATTTAACATATTTTGTCGTATTTCAATATCTTCGAGGACTTTTCTAATTTGTGTTTTAGTCATATTGAATTTATTAATTGTTCAAGTTCTATTAATGATTGGCTGAGTTCTATTTGTTTTAAGAAATCTAATAATTTTCTAATTTCTAGTTGCACTTGTACAAGTTTATCTATCCTGTTGTGTTCTTCCTGTAGTAAATTAATTAAAATATTCCTTAAGTCAAGATCTTCTTCTTTAGCTGCGTGAATATGAGAAAGTCTTAGTTGCTCTTTTAGGTTATCAATTTTAAATTGTAAAGCATAATTTATCCATTCAACATGTAATTTAACATTCGTTATTTGAGAATTCATAAATCAGGTAGGTAAGTAAATAAACAAATATTTAGGTATCTAGACGTTTTTCTTTATGAACATCTTTTAAGACTCAATCCCTTTTGCTCATAATAGACCTTAATCGGTTAATAACAATTCTATCAGCTTTCATATAAGTACTGCTAATCCGCTTTGACAACCCTTAAGCACTTAAGCATAATTAAATAAATTCATGTTTGTCAACCTCACCACATAGGTTTTATGCATCACGCCCTACAACGTCTTTTCATTCTCAACGGCAAAACGCGCTCCTGCTACCAATTGTCTCTTGGTTTCCAAACATGATTTTACTTAACCGGGGAAAGCATATTTAAGATAGCATACATCTTATATGAAATTATAGAATCATCTTAACAGATCTTAGTATTATTATAAACTAGGGGATTGAATTTAAATTCAGTTCATAGAGAAAAAGATTACCTTATCTGCTTCCATAATTACTTGTGAAATATCTTCTATTTGTATAGCTCCGATGAAAAGGTGAATAGTAGGCTTGTGAATAGTAAGCTCTGATACCAGTTGTTGGGTGAAGCGTGAAGAAAGTATAGAGAAAGGTTTTTTAGAGAGAGAAAATATGGAGAGGATACTTGCTGATGATCCTATAGCTTCATCAGCTGATTTATTTATAGGCAAATATATTACAAGTGTCGTACGTTTTTACAATACTATTCATACTACTTGTAGCTACAGTGAAAAGTGCTACGATAAAAAATCGCATTCACTATTCACTTTACATATTTTATGCGTTTAGCCGCCTAACTTTTGTCTTGTAGTAATTAGTACAAAGTTTATCTATTACAAGATTATATGATAGTACAAAAGTATCTTATCTTGTTACAACTTCCTGTCTGTCAGAAGATTCGGTTCTATCTTCATCATCCATATCTTCAATTGTAGGGATTTGTATTTTGTTGAGTCTTGCATAGGCTGGCAAATATGATTATTATTTTTTTGCATCCAGCTACGATGTTTTTTCGAGTATACGGTGTCATGAAATTTCTCGAAATGTACCGAGTAACTGGTTCTTGATCAGGGTGGAGTAAACTCCATATCCATGACTTAATAACTTCTACGGAGTCATATCCATATTCTCTGCTTTGAGACATGATAAGAGTATTAAGCTCCTTATGGTTTACCCATAATGGAGTTTGTATTATGTTGCATAATGCTTCATAAATTGTCTTTATTTTGACTGCTCTTTTTACTCGGAGGATTTCCGGTATATCCTTGATATTTAGCTCAGATTGAGCTTTTATCTCTTACGGGATAAGGAAATTGGGGGTACATCCCATTTTGACTACTCGTATACATTGCTTTATTTCTTGATGTGTAACTTCGCCAGGGGCTGTATAGCATCGCACAAAGATCATTTGAGCCTTTGTGATATTTAAATAGTTTCTAGCTGCTCTATATAACTTGGGTATTGACGATAGCTCTTCGCCGTTTATGGTATAAACTGAATTTAGAAGACCATAGTCATAAGCTGCTTTAATCATATTTGTATTACAATCTGGGAAGGCAATTAACTCATTTATCCTTTTTAGAGGGTTTGTGACATAACTGCTCTCTATCTCTGATTGGCTATTTTTTGTGGTTACTTCTGGGTTTGTGTTTAGCTTATTGGCAATTACTAGGAAATTGGAAATATATGTTCGAACCTGGGGGCTCATGGTTTGTTTTGATCCAAGGGTTAGTTTTTCTAAAAATGAGGTTGTATCTGGCACGAGGGTAGGAAATTCTATCTCGTTAAGAAGGGTTTTAGGTTTATCTTGGCATAAAAAATAATTTTGTAAAGACATATTTCTCCTGGTTGTAGGAGTATTAACTTTTCTTGTAATAGCTTGAGTTTTATAATTTTGGCTACTGCCAATATAGTTTTGGCTTTTGCCAATATAGCTTTGGCTATTGCCAATATCCATTTTCTCCTTGCCGGGATTATTGGAAGGTTGCTTTCTCTCTTTTTAGGAGAGTTAGCTCATCCATTAGCTCTTTGATTTGTAGCTCTTGTGCTCGATTCTTTAGAACTAGTTGTTGAACTAGCTCGGAGAGATAATCTGCATAACAATTTTCGTTAGTTTTTAGTAATTCAATACTAAACTCATATTGATTGATGTCGGCTATAATCCGGTTTATCTCCTTCCTTGTAATGGAATCCTGCAATTTTTGGGTTAACCAGCTTCTAACAGTTCTATTATCTGTTCTAATTATAAATTTACTATAAACTATGTAACATTCAAATTTTTTGATTCCATATTTTACTGCTTTTAATTCTTTTTTATTTATATCCCAATTGATTTCGTTTGCCTTAAATGTCCCTGAATGATATCTGCACACATTTTCCTTTTTATCATTTTTATATCTATATTTTAATACGGCTCCATAACCATTATTGGTTTCACTAGCATCTGTTTCCACTATCCATGTGAATTCTTTATCTTCATCGGGAAAACTTAATTTGGGTAATTTTTTGACTAAATCTTTGATTTTTTCTAAAATTTTTGTGTCAGTTTCTTTCCATCTAAAATCATAGTCTTTCTTTAGTTTCTTAGTTAAAGGTTCAGTGTATTGTGATAATTTAGGAATAAATTTTCTAACTTGATTTACTATTCCTAGGAATTTTTGTAATTCTTTCTTAGTATTAATTTCTTTTTGGAACTCAATAATTTTTTGAGCTATATGATCTTGCATTTTTATTCCAGCTTTATCTATTTCAAATCCTAAGAATTCAATCTGTGTTTTAAATAATTCCATTTTCCTTTTACTTAAAACTATTCCACTAGTTTTAATTATTTCTATAAATTGTTCTATTAACTTATATTGTTCTTCTTGGGTTTTTGAATAGATTAGTATGTCATCAATGTAAACTACACAATTTGATAATTGATTTAAATATTTATCCATAAATGCTTGGAATCTTCCAGGGGCATTTTTATATCCAAAAGGTAATACATTCCATTCATAAAATCCGCTAGGGACTTTGAATGCTGTTAATTGTTTAGAGTCTTCGGTTAATTTTAGTTGGTGAAAACCACTTTTACAATCAAACTTTGAAAAATAATTGTAACCTTGTATTTGCCTCATTTTAAGTATCTTATTTGGTATAGGGTAATTATATGTAATTGTTTTTTCATTTAGAATTCGATAATCTATAACCATTCGGGTTTTACCTCTTTTTTGTTCAGAGTGATTATTAACTATAAATGCACTGCTACTATGTTTTGAGTTACTTGGTCTAATTAATTGGCTAGCTAATAGTTCTGTTATATGCATTTTAAATTCTTTTTCATCTCATTGGGTATTATTAAAGGGTTTTTGTGATATTATGCTATTCGGGTCTTTTAATGTCATTTTTATTTTTGTTTTATGCTTATGCCAATTTTCTAATGGATTGTCACTACATAGTTCTTTTAATTGGTTTTTCAAAGGAGTAAGTTTATCTAAATGTAATATTCCTATTTCTATTATGTCAAGAGTGTTACTTTCTTTTTAGTATGTATTTTTTGGACTATTTTTGCTTCTGTACCTATTGCACATTTTTCCCACTCTATTGGTAATCTTTCCTTATTAGTAACTACCTTGGCTTTTAACTTATGTCGACAAGGGGTAAACAGGGTAAGAAATTCTTTATCTATACTAAATGGTTTATATTGGTTTAAGAAATTTGTTCCTAATATAATATCTTTTCCTATTAATTCAAAGCAATATACCTTAGGTATAAGTAAGATTTTATCCCAAATTTGTATTTTTACGTTTGTTTGGTAAAGTGTAATTTTACTGCTATTATTATTAAATCCATTTATTCGAAATGGTGTTCGTAGGGTTTTCCATTCTGGTAAACAATTTTCTTTCATTATTGTTGTTTGTGCTCCTGTATCTACCATTGGTGTATAATATCTACTTTTATATCCTTCAAAAATTATTTTTATAAGTATATAGATTAAATTACTCATGGTGATCAATAATTACTAAGTCTTTTTTCATTTTATGTAATCGTTGTTCTAATATTTCTATGTCTCTAGTTTTCTCTTGTTCCTTTTTAGAATATAATCGTATACTATCGCGATGACATCCTGCAAATCTAATGTAGTTTAGCCTTTGACTTAGATAAACCTTTTCTTCTTTTGCTATTTCTAACTGTTTTTGTAATTTTACTAGTTCAATTAAACTGGGTATAGTGTTATTCATTCATTATTTTAGTTTTAAATTGGGTTTGATTATATGTAAATTCAAAATAGTCTTGGTTTATTTTCCATGGTTTAACTTTCTCTAAGAAATCTTTTCCTAATACTATTTTGTTATTTAGAGTTATAACATATTCAATATTTATATCTTGTAGTGCAATCTTTGTTGTTAGGGTAATTAATCTATTGAAATTCTCATTGATGTTAAGAGACAGTTTTTCTAATGGAATATAATTATTTTCAATATTGGTGTCTATTTGTGCTGTTAGGTGTTTTGTTCCTATTTGTATAATTATATAATGTTCATATGATTTTAGTTGAATAGGTAGATTATCAGTTAAATGTGGTTTGGATCGAGAAATACTTAATCGTTTCTTTACTATTTCTAGATCTTCATAGTTTGGTTTTGAATATAATTTTAATCCCTTTCCTATAGGTAAAATAAGATCTATAAAAGGGTATCTATAGTAATTGGTCTCAATTTATTTTTGGTATAGACTTGATGTTGGTCGGTTAATATATGAGAATTCTTACATTGTACTGTCATAACTTTTGATCCATTGGTCATGTTTATTCCACTTAGCATCCAATATAATACTAATGCCTTTTCTATGTTTTGGTCAGTTAAACTTATAGAATAATTTTGTTTAATTATGAACCTTACCTTTTGATAAATAAGATTTCCTTTAAGTTGTGCTATAATAGCTTGTTCTGGTAAACAATTTTCTTTAAGTTCTGGTAAACAATTTTCTTTCATTATTGTTGTTTGTGCTCCTGTATCTACCATTGGTGTATAATATCTACTTTTATATCCTTCAAAAATTATTTTTATAAGTATATAGATTAAATTACTCATGGTGATTAATAATCATATTTGCCAGCTATGCAAGACTCAACAAAATACGGTCCCTACAATTGAAGATATGGATGATGAAGATAGAACCGAATCTTCGACGGACGAGGAAGTTGTAACAAGATAAGATACTTTTGTACTATCATATAATCTTGTAATAGATAAACTTTGTACTAATTACTACAAGACAAAAGTTAGGCGGCTAAACGCATAAAATATGTAAAGTGAATAGTGAACAGTACTTTTTTCTGTAGCACTTTTCACCTGTAGCTTCGATAGTATGAATAGTATTGTAAAAACGTACGACACTTGTAATATATTTGCCTATAAATAAATCACTGATGAAGCTATAGGATCATCAGCAAGTATCCTCTCCATATTTCTCTCTCTAAAAAACCTTTCTCTATACTTTCTTCACGCTTCACCCAACAACCGGTATCGAGCTTACTATTCACAAGCCTACTATTCACCTTTTCATCGGAGCTATACAAATAGAAGATATTTCACAAGTAATTATGGAAGCAGATAAGGTAATCTTTTTCTCTATGAACCGAATTTAAATTCAATCCCCTAGTTTATAATAATACTAAGATCCGTTAAGATGATTCTATAATTTCATATAAGATGTATGCTATCTTAAATATGCTTTCCCCGGTTAAGTAAAATCATGTTTGGAAACCAAGAGACAATTGGTAGCGAGGAGCGCGTTTTTGCCGTTGAGAATGAAAAGACGTTGTAGGGCGTGATGCATAAAACCTATGTGGTGAGGTTGACAAACATGAATTTATTTAATTATGCTTAAGTGCTTAAGGGTTGTCAAAGCGGATTAGCAAGTACTTATATGAAAGCCGATAGAATTGTTATTAACCGATTAAGGTCTATTATGAGCAAAAGGGATTGAGTCTTAAAAGATGTTCATAAAGAAAAACGTCTAGATACCTAAATATTTGTTTATTTACTTACCTACCTGATTTATGAATTCTCAAATAACGAATGTTAAATTACATGTTGAATGGATAAATTATGCTTTACAATTTAAAATTGATAACCTAAAAGAGCAACTAAGACTTTCTCATATTCACGCAGCCTAAAGAAGAAGATCTTGACTTAAGGAATATTTTAATTAATTTACTACGGGAAGAACACAACGAGATTGATAAACTTGTACAAGTGCAACTAGAAATTAGAAAATTATTAGATTTCTTAAAACAAATAGAACTCAGCCAATCATTAATAGAACTTGAACAATTAATAAATTCAATATGACTAAAACACAAATTAGAAAAGTCCTCGAAGATATTGAAATACGACAAAATATGTTAAATTTTCAAATACGGATCCAACAAGATAAAATAGATGAATTCAAAAATTATTTATATGAAGCCAATAGAAGAAAAGATGCTGAATTAAGAGATGCCTTAAGAAAATATCTAACTAGTCTACAAATTAAAAAGAACCAAAAGCTAACCGCTAAACAAGACCTTAAAGATTTGCAAAATTCATTATACGTATGAGTAAATCACAAGTAAACAGAGCAATGAGAAAGGCTAATTGGGAATATTTTATATCACTTATGCAATCTGATATTAAAAGTTTAGAATTAAGTAATCAAAAGCAGATAACTATCATTAATAAATTACAAATATTAGAATTAACGTGCAACATTAAATGATAATTATGACTATGAAGATATTGACAAGGAGCTAAAACCTTTTGAAGATCAAATAGAACGGCTAGAAATACAAATTAAGGAACAGGAAGATGTAGCTAAGAAAATCATAACAGATTATAATAATTATAAGATAAATAGAAAACCAGCCTTATGCTTATGAGTGAACTAGAAAAAGAAGAACACTTAGGTACTAGTTTAAGAATAATTAATACGAATATTTTGTTAGTTATAAAATTACTAAACGAGAGTAAAAATAAATCAGACAAACCAGAGTCAAGTAATACTAAGTTACCAATAGAATTAGAGGAACAAGGTTATGAAATATTAGGAAAGAAGATCACTAAAGAATATTCACAGTTATTTCCCGAATTACTTTTAAGAAAGAAAATAGAAGTAGAATATGAACGAGTACTTAAACAAGAATAATGAATAATGAATAAAAACGAAAAAACCATTGAAGAAGAAATTATTAGATATCTAGACGGTCCATTTAAAATACATAAAACTAATCAAAATAGACAATTTGCAGAAATTAGTAATGGCACATTTTATTTAATTAAAGATCGAAAACAAATGATACTAGAAAATGAATTCGACAGAGAAAGAAGATTAGCGCTAGAACATAATTTAGTGCAACTGACAAACATAGAATGTAGCTATCAGGACAACAAAACAATTAACGATATTTATAAAAAACTAGAAAAACTAGAAAAGAAATTTGTTCCTAATATTATATCTTTTCCTATTAATTCAAAGCAATATACCTTAGGTATTAGTATGATTTTATCCCAAATTTGTATTTTTACGTTTGTTTGGTAAAGTGTAATTTTACTGCTATTATTATTAAATCCATTTATTCGAAATGGTGTTCGTAGGGTTTTCCATTCGGCAAACAATTTTCTTTCATTATTGTTGTTTGTGCTCCTGTATCTACCATTGGTGTATAATATCTACTTTTATATCCTTCAAAAATTATTTTTATAAGTATATAGATTAAATTACTCATGGTGATTAAGAATTACTAAGTCATTTTTCATTTTATGTAATCGTTGTTCTAATATTTCTATGTCTCTAGTTTTCTCTTGTTCCTTTTTAGAATATAATCGTATACTATCGCGATGACATCCCGCAAATCTAATGTAGTTTAGCCTTTGACTTAGATAAACCTTTTCTTCTTTTGCTATTTCTAACTGTTTTTGTAATTTTACTAGTTCAATTAAACTGGGTATAGTGTTATTCATTCATTATTTTAGTTTTAAATTGGGTTTGATTATATGTAAATTCAAAATAGTCTTGGTTTATTTTCCATGGTTTAACTTTCTCTAAGAAATCTTTTCCTAATACTATTTTGTTATTTAGAGTTATAACATATTCAATATTTATATCTTGTAGTGCAATCTTTGTTGTTAGGGTAATTAATCGATTAAAATTCTCATTGATGTTAAGAGACAGTTTTTCTAATGGAATATAATTATTTTCAATATTGGTGTCTATTTGTGCTGTTAGGTGTTTTGTTCCTATTTGTATAATTATATAATGTTCATATGATTTTAGTTGAATAGGTAGATTATCAGTTAAATGTGGTTTGGATCGAGAAATACTTAATCGTTTCTTTACTATTTCTAGATCTTCATAGTTTGGTTTTGAATATAATTTTAATCCCTTTCCTATAGGTAAAATAAGATCTGTAAAAGGGGTATCTATAGTAATTGGTCTCAATTTATTTTTGGTATAGACTTGATGTTGGTCGGTTAATATATAAGCATTCTTACATTGTACTGTCATAACTTTTGATCCATTGGTCATGTTTATTCCAGTTAGCATCTAATATAATACTAATGCCTTTTCTATGTTTTGGTCAGTTAAACTTATAGAATAATTTTGTTTAATTATGAACCTTACCTTTTGATAAATAAGATTTCCTTTAAGTTGTGCTATAATAGCTTGTTCTACTGGTTCTTTTATTCTGTCATCAGCTAATTCTAACTCTAAGGGAGTATCTATTCCTTCTTTAAAACATGCTTTTATTATTATTTCGATGGCTGCTAGTTCTACAAATCTAAATGTAATTGGTTTATTTTTTAATGTATTGTTAATTTTGGTTATTTCTTCATTTAACACTTCTTGTGTTATTAAAGGAACTCTAGTATTTCCTTGTACTTGGGTTATATCTATAACATGTTCTCTATCTGCTATAACTAAATATTCTTCCTTTTTCCTCTTAAAATACCTTGTTAAATTTGTGAAGTCAAATTTTTTCTTATCTACTATTTTATCAGGTGACAAAGTAAATCCTTCATATTTTAACTCATTATATTTTTGCAAATCAAAAATAGCTCTTTGATTTCTATGTTGTTCCGTAATATCTTCATCATAATCAACTTGTTGAAGTTCTTTATTCATCACTATCAGTTTCAATATTATCCTTTTCTTCATTACTTTCTATTCCATTGATTTCATCATTATCTGTTTCATATTCGAGCACATATATTTCATCATCTAGTGGTATATTGGTTTTACCTAATTCATATTCTGCTATATGGAGTTCAATGAAATTTACATTTTTAAAATTTTTAGTATTATTTCTATTTGTTTTTGTTTTGCATTCTCTTGCTATATGACCTATCTGTCCACAATTGTAACATTTACATCTTTTGGGGTTTTTAGCATATTTATAAATTCTTCTTTTAATAAAGTAATTTTTATTTGATCTTTTCTTATTTTTATATGTTCCATATGGTTTGAATCTTTTGTACCGTCTTCGCATAAATTTAGGTCTTTTTGCTTTATATCTTTTGTTTAATTTGTGACATCCAAATTTAGGTATTTCATATCTTTCACAACAGTCACTAATTTTAGCTTGCTTTTTAAATTCCTTTTGGTTATGAACTTCCATACAATAATTTTTATACCATGCTTGTAAATATGCTATTTGTTCTCCTAAAGTTCCTATTTTAGGTTATGTGTAATAAGCTTGTTGTACCATAGTATTTATAGGTTTTGGTAATTTTTCAAAATATAATTTTCGAAATACAGCTAATTGCTCAGGGGTTTCGGTTCCTAATTCATAATAATTCATTTGGAATGCACAATTGTATTCATTTAAATCTTCTGGACACATAGAACATATTTGCATATTATATAATTGGGACTTACAATACTCCTTTTTGGCTATAGCATATTTTAAATCTGCATTTTGATTACCAAATTCTCTTCGAATTATTTTCTCATATTTTTTCAACATTTGTATTGAATCTGTCATTTCAGTTCCTTCTATCTTAGTACTTCTTAGTTCTGCTAATTCTAGTATGCCTATATTAGTTAAATAGCTTTTAGCTATTCCTGTTATAGTAGCTTCAATATAATTAGCCGCCGCACTAACGTGAATTTTTGCTTCGATTAATTTTGCAGTTATCCTAGATATCCAATTTTGTATGTCTATTTCAGCATTTATAGAACAATCTAAATGTAAAGTTTCTCCTGATTGATTATCTCTTGGTATGTAGTCGTTTTCTATTTTACTTGTATATTTCCATATATAGTTGTTATTTTTATACTTATAATCATATTTTTTCTTTTTAAAGGTGGGTTTATAACTTCTATCAGTTTCCATATAATCATAATCTCCATCTCTGTAGACTTTCGTAAGTACGTTAACTTCTTCATCTTTATTTGAGTCAAAGTCTGCTTCTAAATAATTTGAATATCTAAATTCTTGACTGGATTGTTCAGAACAAGTTTCATCACTGTCTTGTAACACATTTATATTGTTTACTTCAAGTCTTTCAATTTCCGTAGTTAAGGCTTCTATAACAATATTATTTTGGGTCTCGCTATCTGATTCATGGATTTCAAATATTTCATTATTGTCGTGAATATTACTTATAAATTGTTCTTCGATTTTATCAAATTTATTATTATATTCTATTTTAAGATTTTGGATTTCTTCATTAAAATTATTCTCTACTCTATAGACTTTGTCTAATATTTGTTTGGTATTAAGATGTATTATTCTAATGGATTCTTCCATTTTTCTCATTCGTTCATCATATTTCTTTTCTTGTTTTTCTAGTTTTTTATAAATATCGTGAATTGTTTTGTTGTCCTGATAGCTACATTCTATGTTTGTCAGTTGCACTAAATTATGTTCTAGCGCTAATCTTCTTTCTCTGTCGAATTCATTTTCTAGTATCATTTGTTTTCGATCTTTAATTAAATAAAATGTGCCATTACTAATTTCTGCAAATTGTCTATTTTGATTAGTTTTATGTATTTTAAATGGACCGTCTGGATATCTAATAATTCTTTCTTCAATGGTTTTTTCGTTTTTATTCATTATTCATTATTCTTGTTTAAATACTCGTTCATATTCTACTTCTATTTTCTTTCTTAAAAGTAATTCGGGAAATAACTGTGAATATTCTTTAGTGATCTTCTTTCCTAATATTTCATAACCTTGTTCCTCTAATTCTATTGGTAACTTAGTATTACTTGACTCTGGTTTGTCTGATTTATTTTTACTCTCGTTTAGCAATTTTATAACTAACAAAATATTCGTATTAATTATTCTTAAACTAGTACCTAAGTGTTCTTCTTTTTCTAGTTCACTCATAAGCATAAGGCTGGTTTTCTATTTATCTTATAATTATTATAATCTGTTATGATTTTCTTAGCTACATCTTCCTGTTCCTTAATTCATGTTTGTCAACCTCACCACATAGGTTTTATGCATCACGCCCTACAACGCCTTTTCATTCTCAACGGTAAAACGGGCTCCTGCTACCAATTGTCTCTTGGTTTCTAAACATGAGTTTACTTAATCGGGGAAAGCATATTTAAGATAGCATACATCTTATATGAAATTATTGAATCATCTTAACAGATCTTAGTATTATTATAAACTAGGGGATTGCATTTAAATTACCCCTGTATCTTTTTAATCACCATGAGTAATTTAATCTCTTCTGGGATAAGGAAATTGGGGGTACATCCCATTTTGACTACTCGTATACATTGCTTTATTTCTTGATGTGTAACTTCGCCAGGGGCTGTATAGCATCGCACAAAGATCATTTAAGCCTTTGTGATATTTAAATAGTTTCTAGCTGCTCTATATAACTTGGGTATTGACGATAGCTCTTCGCCGTGAAAAACTATAGGTGAAATTGTATTAGTCATATCTAGTAATTTGGGGTTTAGTTAGATTTAACATGTGAATGTTTAAAATATTTGACTTGTGAATTTTTTTTTTTGAAATATTTGACATGTGAATTATATTTTCTTTTTAATAATAATTTCCTGTTATAATACTTGACCTGTGAGTAAAGAATGCTATGCATCTATTTATTCAATTTAGGGTTTAGATTAATTTTCTTAAATATTTGACCTGTGAATAATATTTTCATGTTCTTAGATTTATTACTAAGACAATATCATTAAAAGTATGAACTGAAATTGTTTTAAACATTTCTTGTAACAAATTGTAAAATAGATATTGAAATACAGGGATACAAAATTGGAACATTAGTAGATAAAAATATGAGAATAGTAGAGATAAAGAGTATTTGGGTCATAGTTTTTTGATTAATCTTATTAATATGACATGTAAAATTTCTTGTTCCTTTTATTATTTTTTCAATATCAAATAAAACTTTCAATACTATTTGATGTATATGATTAAAGAGAGCTAAAAGGTATTTGAGAGTTAATGCTAGTTTTTTATTTATTCTAAAACCAATTATAGGGTAAGGATCTTTTTTCCTTTCATTTTGATCGTTCTTTTGTTAGCTACATGAACTTTTCCTTTTTTTCTCAACAAAAGATAAGAGAAAGATAATAATATGTTATAGACCTTAGACTAATGTACAAATTTAATTCTAAGAAAATTAGTAAGAGTATAATAAAGCAAATCATTTGAACACAATTTGGAATGCAATACATATGGCCCTTAGCCTCACAAAATTTTGTCATTGGATGTTGGTTGTTGCCATTGAATTAGATCGCTAATTTCAAGACTATTACATCTAAATAAGTTTTTGTTAAATGCATAGTTATGTCCATTTTTGTGTTACATATTTCCCGAATTTTTGAAAAAAATACTAACAATATTCACTAACCTTTTCATTCTCTTATTTTTTGATTGCATTGAAAATGGAGAATATGTATCATCAAGGACAAAAGTAAGATCGATTATTCCATGTGCCAAGTAAGTTGTGTCTATCTCTTTAAATAAAAATGAGTTTATCCTTATATTACGAAAATCATACTTTTATAATTTTTACTAATATACAATTAAAGATATTAGTGATTAAGACGTTCATTGGAAAACATAAAAAGGAGAAATGAAAAGTCTATTGGTGGACGGAGGGAGAAGATAAGAACATATATATATTACTAGTGGTTATATATATTTATATATATATAATATAGATTACTAAAGGTAACAATGAAGAGGAACACTAATTAGTAATTGTTGGTCATATATAAAACTTGTGTAACGATTTGTGAAGGAGAGCCCTAAATCTTAATGTTGTGAAGAAAACACTAAAAACTAATTGTTTAGTGTTCCTCAAACAAAAGAAATAGTATAACAGCCGCACTTTCGAACTGTTAGCTAATCACAATTAGCATTTACAAATCCCAATTATATATCAATTAAACCTTTATC
The DNA here is from genome assembly GCA_947646795.1 of Beta lomatogona. Taxonomy (NCBI): domain Eukaryota; kingdom Viridiplantae; phylum Streptophyta; class Magnoliopsida; order Caryophyllales; family Amaranthaceae; genus Beta; species Beta lomatogona. The sequence continues at coordinate 184,165 of CANSNZ010000658.1, forward strand.
AACATTTACTTGCAGTGGAAACATCTCAAAAGTTAAAACCAAACTTGTGGCTCAAGGCAGGGGTGTTCAGAAAAAACCGAAAAACCATACCGAAAAACCAAAAAACGGGTTAAAATTGGCGGTAACCGTGCCGAAAAAATAGGGGTTAAACGGTACGGTAACCGAACCAGTAAAAATAACAGCTAATCGGTACGGTTACGGTTATGATTTTTTATAAACGGTTAACCGAAAAACCGAACATATTTATTTTATTTTATTACTCTTCTATTTTTATAATAATCTAATTAATTTGTTAGTAGTTATTACGAAATGTATTTTGACTTTCAATTTTTAGTCTTGTTACTATTTTACTACAAAACAATTGTTATGCTTTGTTAGCCTTGTTACTGTCTTAATTACTACATATTGACTTGAAGTAAACTAACAAATTAACTACTGTCTAGATTCTAGTAACTACAAGAAAGGTGGATATCAGCTATCAAGACAGTTTACTTAGCTTAATGACTTAACAAAGTGACTACAACACACTTACTACATAATAGAATCTCCTAAGTCAGTATGTAGCATAGTAAGACAGTAGTTAGTGATTCTATATATAGTTAGGGCCTGTTCTCCCCAGCTTATTTTCGGTTCGATTCGGTTCGTTCGGTTCAATTCGATTCGGTTCGGTTCGCTTCGGTTCAATTGATTGGTTCGGTTCGATTCGATTCGGTTCCTAAATGATAATCATTACTATTAATTAGTTATAATTTAATTCGATTCGGTTCGGTTCGGTTCGGTTCAATTCGGTTCGGTTCAATTCAGTTCAGTTCAGTTCAGTTCAATTCAGTTCAGTTCAGTTCAGTTCAGTAGTTTTATGCCGAAGAGAACAGGCCCTTAATAGTTAGTTAGTATATGGTAAACTAATAGTCTAAAGTCAGTATGTAGTAAGTCAAGCTAAAGTACTAAGTCAGTAAGTCACTAAACTCTAAAGTACTACTCACTTAGTAGTCTAAAGTAGAAACTAGAAAGGATAGTAGTCTATTAGGATTTTGTAATAATGTTGTAAACTTATAATAACTCTCTGCCTCTTGTAACAAATGATTTTATCATTTTCTATTAATATTATATTTTTTATGTCGAGAAAAAGTGAAAATTAAATATATAAATTAAGTAAAATAAATTGTCAGTACTTGAGTAATGGTTAATGGTTAACCGGAAAACCGTACCGAAAAATCGGTTAACCGCTTAGGTGGTTACCGGTTTGAACGGTTACGGTTACGGTTCACAAAAATCGCGAACCAAAATTTTCGGTTACTAAACCGAAATGCCATTTCGGGACGGTTAACCACCCATGAACACCCCTAGCTCAAGGCCCACGATATAACAACCCAAAGTATATATATACAATGAATTAAACTAAAACAGGTCTCCAAGACGATACAATAATATACAGTATATACCATAAGAATTCTTTCAGCTAAACTATATAATTTCAATTATTGTTCATCCGAAAAATCATTTCATTGCAACCCTTATGATCCAGTGTCCGTTGCATTCCGGAAGTTTTATAATAACTGCAAAATTGCTAACAATGAACGCTGCCCCCACCAGGATAGGTTCCAAGAACAAAATTAGTGAGACTGAGTACACACTGTCCAACTAGAAACTCTTTTTAGTTGCTTAAAACATACTTAAGTTGTTCAACATATCTTCCGAGACGTTTGAAATCAAGATATAAAGAAGTCATAATAGAATAATAATATAACAAATGCTTGCACGTAACTTACAATGTTAGTTGTTTAAAACAATAATATGAGTATCTCAGAAAATAACTAGTATATACTATCAATTGGAGGAACCATAGGAATTCCATATAATCTAATGCAATCTTCTAAAATACTATCTGATTCTAACATAGTCTAAAACATAATAACATATCCCACTTTTTTGTGTCAAATATAATAACCTCTACTCCAATTATGTATAACATAACTAATCATAAATTCCTAAAGAGTTTCTTACTAAATCATTCCCATACTCGGCGCATGAATTCCATAGACTTGGGCGACTAAAATATTACTTCGGAAATAAAGTTTGAAATATCCATGAAACCACTTGCATATTCAAATACATATTCTAGTTTCTTTCAGAAATCATATTACACTGGGGAAGAGAACACGAATAGAGTTGCCATGCAGGTGAATTCTCTAAACTTTTATAAGGGACGTCTCCCTCTTTCGTTATATACTGTTTGCAAGACTTTTCAGAACATGTCATGAGAATACATAATATACAAAATACAGAACATTGTTCATGACTGCTCTGACAACTTCTAAAACTCAAAAATAGAATCAAAATACATAATTTATAATTCGGTTTTTTCACCATATACCCCTGACAATTTTTTTTTTTGCACCGTATACCCACGCAAGTTTCCAAATTCACCATATACCCCTCACGTTTCAAAAAATACACCGACATGCCCTTATGACTAACGGTGTTAGAGTTCCGTTAGTCATTAGGCCCTAATCCTACCCTAACCCTAATTAACTAACCTAAATCTACCCCTAATCCTAACCCTAACCCTAATCTAATACACTAAAGATAACCCTAACCCTAACCACCCCTCTCCCACCCCTTACCCCTACTGCCACATCACCCCCTCACCACCACCCCCCCTCACCACCACCACCCCTCCCCTTCCTCGCCGACCCCCTCCTCTTCCCCGCCGACCCCCTCCTTTCTCCTCCCCAATTGCCGCGAACCCCACTTCCCTTGCGAACCCCACTCCCTCCCCTCCCCCCGCGAACCCCACTTCCCTCCCCCAGTGCCGTCGCTAACCCCCCATCCCCTTCCCGGGTGAACCCCCCGTCCCCTTCCCGAACCCTAAACAAAATTCGAAAATCTTGGCTTTTGTTTTATTTGTGAAGAATCGGTGGTGTGGAGGGGGTGTTTCAAAAATGCGGGTTTAATTTCGAAATTCAAAGTGGAGCGGCTGGTGGTGCCCCGGTGTGATGCGAGCAGGGGAGGGGGGCTTGCGGCGAGGGAAGGGAGGGGGGAGGGGGTGGTGGAGGCTGCGAAGAATCGGTGGTGGAGAGGGGGTTACGGGTTGCGGGGAAGGGGGTTACGGGTTGTGGGGGAAGGGGGAGGGGGGAAGGGGGAGGGAGGGGGGCTGGTGGTGCGCCGGTGCGATGCGGGCGGGGGGGGGGCTGCGGCGGCCGGGGAAGGGGTGGGGGCGGGGGCTGGTGGGGGCTGCGAAGAATCGGTGGTGGAGATGGGATTACGGGTTGCGGGGGAAGGGGGAAGGGGGAGGGGGGGGCTGGTGGTGCGCCGGTGCGATGCGGGCGGGGAGGGGGTTGCGGCGGCCGGGGAAGGGGAGGGGTGCGGGGTGGTGGTGGTGGTGTAGTGGGGGGGCGGGGTGGGGCTGGGGTAAGGGGGTGGTGGGGTGGGGTAGGGGTGTTAGGTGTTAGGGTTAGGGTATTAGGGTTAGGGTTAGGGTTAGGGTTAGGGTTAGGGGTAGATTTAGGTTAGTTAATTAGGGATAGGGTAGGATTAGGGCCTAATAACTAACGGAACTCTAACACCGTTAGTCATAAGGGCATGTCGGTGTATTTTTTGAAACGTGAGGGGTATATGGTGAATTTGGAAACTTGCGAGGGCATACGGTGCAAAAAAAAATTTGTCGGGGTATATGGTGAAAAACTCAAATTTATAGTTCTAAAACTCAAATTCATAGTTCTGGAGTCAAATATATCGAATCTCATAACATAATCGCATTTGAGTATTTCATATACAAACTCAACTTGTTGATAAAACAATATACTCTAATTTCCAATACCTTAGTATAAATGATCTTTTATAAAATATATGTGATAAAACTACGCAAAAACGGACTTTAAGGAAAATATAATCCAATTCTGTAAGTTTATCATACGAGTTCAAAACATAGTTTACCAATCAGAATCTTAATTTACAATGTAAGGCTCATATATTTTATACCTAAGTTACAAAAGTTCTCTACGGACTATTATTTTTCCATTTAATCTTACTTAAAAACCTGTACAGCTTATAACCTGAGTAAAAATCGAAGTTTATACCTATGTTAATCACACTAAATATAGTATTCTTGTCAGATCCCAATAGAACTTTTATTATCCTTTTTAAATACTCGTTCTATAGTCAAAATCTAATAGTACTAATAAATTATAGGAAAAATTGATAGGAACAGTCCCAACTATGGGGGTTCCGCCATTTTCAGTACCAACTAAGGATTATTTATGAGCGGTTCCAACTATGCATCATTTTTGCCTAAATTGGTCATTGACCTGCTACAACAGGTAAAATGCGTTTTTTATCCTTTTTCTTTTTCACCACCACCTATTCAACATCACCCCACCGGCCACCACCCAACACATCACCCACCACCCAACACCACCAACACTTTCTCTCTCCATTGCAGAAACCACCACTCAGATTCCCTCCTCCACCATTTCCCACCTAAATTCCACATTCTCCAGCAGCCAAACGTCCCCCTTCACCCTCACCCACCTGTGTCGATGAACCTCCACCCCACCTAGTATCAATGCCCCATGGTGTGAACTCTTAAATGAAATATGGTGTGTAACTAATGGAGCTGCTACGAAGGAACACTTTAATTAAAAAGACTAGTTTGGGCCAATTCTCTCGAGTTAAGCATAAATACAGGACTTCACATTTAGTATTTTTCACCTTTAAGGACCTCCCACTTTTTTTTTCACCTTTGAGGACCTAACATTTAGTTTCAGGCCATAATTAAATAAAAATAACCCAAGCGTAGTTAAGCCATGGTTAACTGACATAAAGTAATAATTACGTGTCTTGGGGAGGGCGCCTAATGTACAGAACTGCAGTCATTTTCACGTAAAAATATTGGCGCCCTTTCATTTCTTCTCCCCTGCTCCAAAACGAAACCCACCATTGTTGAAGGAAAAAGCAAGGCGATTACACTCATCTTGGAGCGATTTTGAAGCGATTTCCAGAATTTAGCAAGGTACATTCATAATTCCCTTATTACAATTGTTTTTTTTCGATTTAATGAGAATTTTTTCTGGGTAATGATAGGGTTTAGGGTTTTGTGATGATCATGTGAATTTTTTTGTCGAATTGTTACTTTGTTGTTAGTAAACAAGTTGTAATTTGCGTATCGTGTTTAAATGATTAAATATCGTTTACATTTGCTGTGAATTGATGAACTGAAACCCAACAAGTTCGATTAAATAAGAGTCAAACAGGGGATAGTGTAGTGGTGGTTTGAAATTGGTTTTATGCTGACTGTTGGTGTTTTTTCGAAGGAAATATATGGCTTCCCTTGATGAACTTCACCCAGTCCTCTCCATGCCTGAGATTTTGCGATTCCACGTTTTCCCTCGACTTAGAGACCCAAGGGACAGAGAGTAACAATATAACCAATCTGTAAAATGCTGTCATTTTCTTGTTCTGCACCTCTGCTTCCTCAAGGAATTCATTTCTCTTTATCAACTTGATCATCTCATGTTTGAGTTCCCAGTCATGGTCTTCATCAATCCATTCCCAGAAGTGGCAGGCATTTGATTGCTTGTAGTTCCTGCATGTGATGAACCTTCTAAAAGGATTTTTAGTTGTTTTGGAAACCCTTTTTACCACAACCTGGTTGCACCCACATAATATAACTGACTGATGATAAATTTCTTCTCCAAATTATTTTCAGATAACCAGTGCAGATGCAAAGAATTGGAGAAATGGGATGGCTGGGCTAAAGATTTCTTTTGTAGAGATCAATTATGTAACGGCTACTTTTTTTAATTGTTAAAAAAAATCTCCATGTTGCAGTTAAACAGCAAAAAAACTAAGTTTTTGGTTATATAAATGTACTGAAGGACCTAAGTTTTTTATGTAATTAATGCAATGAAGGACTTAACTTTTTTTTTTAAAGGACTACAACTTTTCGCTGATCTCAGGTGAGTTAAATGGCCTGAGATTTAACTCTAGGTCCTTAAAGGTGGAAAAAAAAGTGGGAGGTCCTTAAAGGTGAAAAATACCAGTCCTGTATTTATGCTTAACTCAATTCTCTCTCAAGTAAAAGACAAGATAGTAGTTCTCTCTCAAGTAAAAGACAAGATAGTAGTTTCCTCAAAACAAAAAGAAGTCAAAAATCTCATATAAATACCACAAGATTCGGGAGGTGAAATCACAAATAAAACCAAACAAAGAAACAAGAAGAAGAATTGCAGAAAGCTCAAATTTCAGTCGACTTTGCCGCATATATTCCAGGTTTCGATTCTTCCACCACACTTTCTCTATAATTTATCTTTTCATCTTTTAACTTTTCGTTATTGAAATATGAAAAATCAGGAAATTAACATCATCTATTAAGATTGTGAACTCTTGTATACAACAATATTTGTGATCTGATATTACATTTTGTAGAACATATGTGTATGTTATTTGTTATGTTTATAACAGTACTGAAATAGGTACAATGGGGGGGGTGTTTGAGTTATTTTGAGGGAGGACTGAAATTATAAGTATAATACTAATTTGAAGAAAGATGTTGAATTTAATACAAAGAATGGAGGTGGAGGGATGGCAGGGGAGGGGTATGGGATTTCGGGGGTTAGCTGGGGAGGTGGGTGGGAGGGGGAGGGTTGCAGGGGATGTGGGTGGCAGGGGAGGGGAGGGAAGATTGGGAAGGGATGGCATGGGAGGAAGGAGATATGAGAGAGAAAAAGAAAAAAGAAACTGACTTAAGAAATCAAAAAAAAAAATTAACCTGTTAAACAGGTAATCGCTCACCTGGGACTAATTTCAGCAAAAATGATGCATAGTTGGGACCGCTCAGAAATAATCCTTAGTTGGGACTGAAAATGGCGGAACGCCCATAGTTGGGACTGTTCCTATCAATTTTTCCTAAATTATACATCGCTTATAACCATAGATCTCAAAATTTGTAATACATATGCATAAAGCTCATGATGTAAAACGTCTAATATTTTATTCCTGTAATTTAGATACACAAAAACTTATAACTTCTAGAGTTTTGACTTATACTTATAATAATAGTTGATGCTTCCTCCAACATTAATCCGACATCTTAATGATTGAACCCTTCAAACTTGAACTTCCTATCTTCTGGTAACTCAACTAGTATAATATCTGGAAACAATCTCAAGTTCAATATTACACAAATCTTGTTTGTATTCCAACCTTATTTCTTATCATGTCTCAATTACTTGTTTGAACTTTGTAATCCCAATTATATAAACTTATATCCAAATTAATCTTAGATCTAGATTTCCATCATCATTAAATCATATCCCTAGTTCCCAACACTCCACTGCACAAGATCTATATTTCTCCGACTTTCCATTCTTTAACCTTTTCTTTTCTAGTTAGAAAATGATATCTCCAAACTCTTTTATTTATCCTAGTTTGATACTCATAGCATAAGATTTCTAACTTGAATATAGTTCATCACAACTTAAGTAATATACACTGTTTTGCTACTCCTTTGATCCAATTTTCATTTCCTAAGATATTATATCCCTCCAATAAACTTCACATATTTAGTTTTACTTCCATATTACAACCCTAATTGCCAGACTTACCTTTCTTACATGACAACTTACATTTCAAAATAGAACCCCTCAAATGAACAATTTATCTTACAATAACCATTCCAATCTAGATTTCCAGTTTTATAAAACCCAATTCCAAAGATTTGTCGAAAATACCTCTGAATGATATAATTTAACTTTTGATTTAAACTTCTTTTCTTTATAAAAATAAAATCATAAATCTTAGGACCCGTTCGGCATCACTATAAGTTTCCAGTTTTTGGTTTTATGATATAAGAGGGATAATAAACTTAAAATTAGTCATACTTATACTAAGCATGTCACTTTTTGAAAACTGACAACTGAAAACTGGAAACTACTTTTTCTGGTTTCCATATTTTTGTTTTTGGTTTTCAAAAAAACTGAAAACTGGAAACAAAAAATGATAATGAACGAGCCCTTACCTTATAAATTTATCAATTTGCACTCCATCTAATACCCCAAAATATTTATGGCTAACTCCAGTAATTATCATATATCCAAACATATAACTAAACCTAATCGCTATTAACCGTCCGTATTTACTTAAAATCGTCCGTATTTTTTTCTTTAAATACCTCCCATGCCCCTCCCCCTTTCACCCCACTCTACTCTCTCAACTCTCATCAAACTTTATCCCTCTCTCTACCATTTAGCACTACCACCACCACCACCACCACCACCGAACAACCACCACCGACGCACCACCTCCGACGAACCAACTACCCACATGGACCAAAACCACCGGGGAACTACCAACACTGGAGCACCACCTCCGCCACCGGTGCACCACCACCGAAACTACCTCTACCGGAGCACCACCGGAGCGACACATCACCTATTTACCACAATATCCGATGAAGAACCGTCAACACCACTAGAACGGAATGTGGTTAGTTTTTAATTTTTTTTCCGCCACCAGTGCACGATAATGGATGAAAATTCCGTTAGCCCAATGGAGGTAACAGATGAAAATTCCGTTACTTCCATGGAGGTAACGAAAAAGCAGTCTGTTACCATGTTAACGGACAAGAATTCCGTTGCCTCCATGGAAGTAACAGAATTATTGTCCGTTGCCTCCATGGAAGTCACGGAATTTTCATCCGTTACCGTGTAATTTATCCCGAATATTATTTTTCCATGATAATTAGTATTGATTTTCTAATTAGCGAATAATAATTGGTGTATTTTTGTTAATTTTGTTAATGAATATTTAGTTAATATTTATAGCTTTTTTTTCCAAATATGTATCCATGTTACTGTTATTATTTTGATAAACAGTAGTAATTCTATATAATAGTCGTTGCAAAAATTTATTGATGAATGTTTGTTATTAAGTTGAGAAATTGAATATCTAATTAATAATAGTTGTAATTGGTAAATAATAGTCATTATTAGTTACGACAAATAAGTAAATAATACTCCCTCCGTCCCAGAAAGATCTGAACACTTGTTTGGACACGTAGTTTAAGGTGATTAGTTGTGGTGTGGTTATCAAATGTTATTTTATTTAGAAAGTAGATGTGATAGGAGTTGGTAGGGTATTTTTTATTAGAGGAGAGAGAAATTTGGATAACTTTTTAGTGATAAAAGGTAGAGTGTGGGCCAAATATGTATAAAAGAAATAATATAAAAGAAATTTGGATAACTTTTTAGTGATAAAAGTGTTCAAACTATTTTGGAACAAACATAAAAGGAAAGTGCTCAGACTATTCTGGGATGGAGGTAGTAGTGATTAATATTATTGATTATATGTTGTCTAAATGGTAAAATGTTAAACATTATAGGTTTATTTGCCGGATTTTGGGGGTGATTATATAGATTACGGTTTTTTCACCAAATACCCCTAACAAATAAATTTATTCACCAAATAAACCCACTTTTTTCAAAATTCACCAGATAACCCTGACCTATGAAAAAATTCACCCGATATCCCTGGCCTATGAAAAAATTCACCAGATACCCCTCACTTTTAAAAAAATTACCCAAAATGCCATTTTGACTAACGGACGTTAGTGTTCCGTTAACTAATTAACCTAAAAAACCCTAATTAAACCTAACTAGACCCTAAGTAAACCCTAAGTAAACCCTAAACACCCTAACTCTCTCTCTCCCTATCCCAACCCCTGGCCCCCCAAATCCTAGACCCACCAGCCCACCACCCAACCCTAGCCCCACACCCTCCCCCTTCCCCGCAACAGCCCACGCAGCCCCCCCCCTCCCCTCCCCTCCCCCTCTCTAGCATCCCCCACACATGCCCCCTCCCCCTCCCCCTCCTCGCGGCCCCCCACGTCAGACCCCCCCACCCCCCAGCCCCCTCCCCCGCAGCTCCCCCTCCCCTATGCAGCCGCGCTTCCCCCTTCGTCACTAGATCCGCTGAGTCCCCCTCCCACTCGCAGCGCATCCCCCTCCCTCACTCTATCTCGCACTAGATCCACCATTAGCGTTTAAGAAATCCGAGTCATCGACCGAGTTCGAAGGGGTGTGGGGCTCGGGATTCACGATTTTGCGGTGGAGGAGGGGGGAGGGGAGCTGCGCGCTATGCTGCACGGGTGAGGGGAAGGGGGAGCTGCGCAGCCGCCTGTACGGGGGGGGGGGGGGGGCTTCGGGGGGAGGGGGGGGGGGGAGGAGGGAGGAGGCGTGTCGAAGGGGGAGGGGGGAGGGGGAGGGGGAAGGGGAGGCGCGTCGAAGGGGGAGGGGGAGGGGGAGTGATTTTCCGGCGGGGGAGGGGGGAAGGGGAGGCGCGAGCTTCGAGGGGGACGGGGAGGGGGGGGTGGGGTCGGGGTTGTTGTGGGGGGTGGTGGGTGGGGGTGGTTTTGGGGGGGGTGGTGGGCTTTTAGGGTTTTTAGAGTTAGGGTTTTAAGGGTTTCATTAAGGTTTTGAAGGGTTTTTTAGGGTTAATGACTAACGGTGTTAACCGCCGTTGGTCATTTGGGCATCTTGTGAATTTTTTTAAAGGTTAGGGTAATTTGGTGAATTTTCAAAAAAGTGAGGGTATTTGGTGAATAAATTTATTTGTCAGGGGTATTTGGTGAACAAATCATATAGATTATAATCACAAGTTTTATAATGAAACAGTTTGGGCTGAGAAAAAGGAACTACAAGATTGGGTTAAAATAAGGGCACGTGAAATCGAGTTTGTGATGGTACTTATGTCAAATCAGAAACATGATCCTAGTGGTCGACCATATGTTTATATGAAATGTAACCGGGCGCACCATATCGGGGTGAAGGTAGGGATCTTAGTGTAACAGAACGTGTAGCTACAAAGTCAAAAGCATGTGGATGTAGAGCGGGAGTTAAGATAGAGTTTTTGGAGTACCCTAATCGAAAACGATGGGTGATCATAGCAGAGCCAGGGATTAGGGGCATGCACAATCATGAGTTCATTCATTACCGTGAGGGCCACCGACCCATTAGCGGCCTTAGTTCGGCGGCTAAGGTTTTCGCTCGCGATATGATTAAGTCGCACGCTAGGCCTGCTAGTATCATGAAAGCTCTTAATGAAAAATTTCCCGATGATCATCCAAATATGAGACACTTTTATAACCTGAAGGAAAAGGATAGAAGGGAAGCAATGGATGGCAGAGACGTGATGCAACACTTCCTTCACCTTGCTTGAGAGAGCCGCTACCTTCATTGGATTAGGCAAAACGAGGAGACAAATACAATGACTGCGGCGTTCATGGTGCACCCTCGTTCGGCAAATATCCTCCGCACTTATCCGCTTGTTGTTGATATGGATGCAACATATAAAACCAACAAATATAACATTCCTTTTCTAGAGCTCATTGGGATGACGCCTTGTAACAAGAATTTTATGGTTGGGTATGCTCTGATGGCAAATGAAACATATGATTGTTACAATTGGGTGTTGGACAAGTTTAGGTTGCTTATTGGAGTGAATGTTGCCCCTGTTACACTCATATCTGACCGTGATTTGGGCCTTATGAAAGCGGTCCGGGAAGTGTTTCCTAACTCTACACATTTTCTATGTAGATGGCATATCAACAAAGATGTGCAGGCTAGAGTGAATAACATCATGGGCAACACCGATGCGGGTCCGAGATTCGTGAGCCGAACTTGGTATCGAATAGTCAACGCGACCTCTGAGCGAGCTTATGAGGCTGAGGTTGAGAATATGAGAGACGTTTACAGAAAGTGGCCTAAAATCATCCAGTACGTGGAAACAACTTGGCTTGTGTACAAAGAGAAGTTTGTGCGGGCATGGACGGACAATGTACTTCATCTTGGGAACACGTGTACTAGCCAAGTTGAAAGCGCACACTCTGCACTGAAGTCTTTGGTTTTTAGTAGCACAACTGCGTTGTACGCCATCTTTTCTATTGCTCACAGTGAGATAGAAAATCAGGTGGAGAATGACTTGGAGGAAAGTCGGCGTCGACACAGGATTTTGTACAAGACTCAGGTTTTGTAAAAGTTAAATGGTCGAGTCTTTACTGTTTAGAACTATTACTGCAGGAGGAAAATCGTATGCGGGAGTTGGCCAATGAGGTCTATGAGTGTTGTGGTTTCTCGTTGAGAACCACACATGCCATCCCTTGTGCATCCGCCATACGCAGACTATTAGAGGAGAAGGAGAGTCTGTACCTGACAGACTTACATCCTTATTGGCCTACTTTAATCCTTGGTGATGGTGTTAACAACCCTGAGTTTGTATATGAGGCAACACAGGATTCTCAGTACTTCTTAGAGTTGGTTGACCATGTTCAAAGTAGTGATCCTGCCGTCTTGCGGAGCGTTACCCGGGTTCTAGAGGAACATATACGTAATCCTGATGATTTAGCTTTTGAGCCCGACGTTGTCGAGATCCCCAAAGGGAGACCACGACGAAAGAATCACCCAAGTACAAAACGAAAGAAGAGTGGTTTTGAGCACACATCCAATAGGTCTTCAAAGAAAAGTAGCAGATTAGTAGGTTCAGTTATGAGCATGTCAACTTCTACAGGTAATATATGTTTGTTAATTGTATGTATTGATTATTTTATAACTTTGATAGATATGTACTGATAATTTTAATGGTGAATAATTTGATTGTTGTAGGTAGGCAAAGCGTGGATGAAGAAGACGGTTCTAATGGATTTCCATTTTACCGCAGGATTCCTGCGCTTGTTGGGCCATTCATTACTAGATGGACAAATGTCCAGGCGGACGGTAACTGTGGATTTCGAACTGTTGCAGACTGTTTTTTCCGCAGTGAAACCCATTGGGTTTTTGTCCGCCAAAATATGGCAAATGAGATTGCTGCTCATCGGAATGTTTACACACATATTTACTTTGATGGTATTGACGCAACAATAAGGCGCATTACTTGGAGTGGGGGGCCAACATCGCAGGCTCATTGGATGCATGTTTCGCAAGACTTGTTTTCTATTGCCCAGATCTTCAATGCCGCAGTCATTTTGGTTGGACTTGGGCCGGGGGGAACCCTTTAATCAGTGTGTCACTGTCCTTCCTTGGCGTGCTTCTGAATACACAACCGGTCCAACTAAAGACATCGTGATAGCACATCTTGATACCTTTGAGCATTATATTAGACTAGAGTTACTTCCCGAATCACCAGTACCACCAATTCATAACTTATGGCATAACATGCATGAAGATAGTGTTGATGGTTGGGATCAGTTGTATGCTGTGAGACGCGCTTTATGGGACTACTTACTTTCTCCTGAGTATATAATACAGTATTTTGTTAGATCTATTCATTATAATGTTTTATGTATTCTATTTGGTAACTTTTAGTCAACTTTTTGTAATGATTAGTATAATGATATGATATTAATATATAATGTTGGATAATAATAAGTTGCAATGATTCAAACTGAAATAATAAGTTGCAATTCATTATAATGTTTTATGTATTCTATTTGGTAACTTTTAGTCAATGTTTTGTAATGATTAGTATAAGTTAATATGATATTAATATATAATGTTGCATCATAAAACCAAAGTTCTAGTACATAACTAAATAATATCCGCATGAAACGTTAGTTCTAGTACATAACAATATAATACATGCGTAAATAGTACATCAATTGAAAAACTGATCTAAACTAGTACATATAATCATCACCAGCATGATGATCAGGGTCATGTGCCCGATCTAACCGCAATGCATCATCCCAATCCCGAGCGAGGGCATCCATTATCTCATATGACGAAGCAGTGTTGGGTCGCTGGTCATTGTGCCTAGCCTCCGTCAAAGCTCTCATAGAGTCAAAATGTCGGGCCATCCACTGCAAAAAGTAAGTTAGTTATGTTATGTATCAATAATTAACAACGAAATGCTAAACATAGAATAAAAATTGCACACGTAGTGGGTGTTTGTAGTGTTGGGTCGGGCCGGAACAATCGTCCTATCTGCAACAATAAGGGTAGGATGAGAATATGTACAATACCAATCCATGTACTCTCTCGAACAATCTCCTGGACGACCAACACGTCTCAACTGTGAAACATTGAGACCCCCATAATATGGCATGAAACGCTGCCATGATGACTCTGCTGCTACTACCGGCAACTGAACCTCATACTTCTTCGGATTTGTCGGTCTATATGCAAACTTAGGCTGAGGAGGAGGGGAAGGAAAGACCTGAACATAACCCAACTGTCGCAGTACACGATCTGGGTTGTACGGCTCAATGATACCTCAATATCGTATGCAACCGACATACAACGTCCTTGGAACCATGTCAGCCGGGTCATCCCCTTATCGCGTCCAAATGACCTGAAATAGGATAAATGTAATAATTTGATTAGTTTAATGTACTAGTAATATATGACAACATAATAATAATAATAATAATAATAATAATAATAATAATAATAATAATAATAATAATAATAATAATAATAATAATAATAATAATAATAATAATAATAATAATAATAATAATAATAATATTTGATTAATGCAATAAATTTCGTACCTCTGAAGCCTGAAGGGTGTCCAAGCGTCTGCGAATCGACTCCAGTCGGATGAATTCCTTGCCGATGATGTGATAATCCCACTTTCTAGCCCGGGGATCGTGATCAGTGAACGCTAGACCATCTCTTTGAGGCCGGAAACATGGGAAGTACTCGTATATCCAACACTGTAAAAGCGTGAGACACCCAGTAATTTGTTTGCTATCCGCTCTACTCGCCACCCCTAGCTGACAATATAGATATTCCAAAGCCGATGACCCCCATGAGTAAGTATATACTGAATCAAGGTCATCCCACTCAATAATGTTCTACGGCAAGAGCCGGGAACCACTATTATCAGTGAAGAGCGTACACCCAAGTGTGAGGAGCAGCCAAGCGCGAACATGCACATCACCTGGACGACCAACAACCTTGCATCTATCAATAATCTCCTGAACGGTAACGCCACCATTCTTCCAAAGCAGTGAGTTCTCCTGTAATAACTCATCACGAGTACACTGGAGGAGCTCCTCAAACCGAACATACAAATCAGATTTCTGCAAAGCAGCATTCATAGTGCGACCATCAACTGAAACACGTATAATCTGCCAAATGTCATGCAACATGATCGTCATCTCTCCAAAAGGCAAGTGAAACGTGTTCGTGTAGGGCTGCCAACGCTCTACAAACGCTGTAATCAATGGCAAGTCTAGGTGGCCAAACATAATCTGCGGCAGATGGTTAAGACGAGATCTATCCAAGAGCTCCAACGACCGCTGCTCGAACGCCCAAGTAATCAACACATCAAAGGCACCCGAATGATTATGACACAACATAACCGCATGAGCCTCCGGATCGTGGTATATAACGGCGCCGACGTGACCCCGCCAACTAGGAATCACGCTATCGTCAAGAGGTCCCCCAGGCATAGCCTCGGTAACTAACCAGGAAGTATCCCTAGCAGCTCTAGTCTTTCTCGTCGTCCGACTACCTCAAGAACTTGACGATCCCGAAACAAACCTCCCTCCTCTACCCTTCCTCACAGGTACACGGGAGGAGGCTTCACCCACATCATCTGCAGTACCACCACTCATAACATTTTCTAACTCCTTCTCGTCTGCAGTATCCCAACACGGAATATGAGGCGCATCCTCAGGAATAGGAATCGGCCTAGCCTGAACTTCAGCCCTCGCCCTCCTACTCGATGTAACAACACCACGAGATCCAGTGTGTCGCGGCGTCGATCCCTCAAGACCCTAATTATCAATTATGTTAATTACTTATTATTTAATATCTACGTACGTTCGTCATTACTATATTGTAATTACTAGTAATCTATAACCATTGACATTCTAAGAATTAATTAACTAAAAATTAAAAAAATAAATAATACTAACATGCTACTAACATGCATTGACATACTAACATGCTAATATCATTAAATATTATTATAACATATTAACATGCTCAAACTAATTAAATTAATTTATAACTATTCACTTTCTAATAATTAATTAACTAAAATTAAAACAAATAATATTAACATGCTACTAACATGCATTAACATACTCATATGCTAATTTCATTAAATATTATTTGTACATATTAACATGCTCAAACAAAATAAATTAATTTATAACTATTGGCAGTCTAATAATTAATTAGCTAAAATTAAAACAATAAATAATACTAATATGGTACTAATATACTACTAACATAATAACATGATAATATCATTAAATATTATTATAACATAATAACATGCTCAAACAAATTAACATAATTTTATTAACTATTGACATTATAATAATTAATTAAATAAAATTAAAACAATAAATAATACTAACATGCATTAACATAATAACATCCTAATATCATTAAATATTATTGCAACATAATAGCATACTCACACAAATTAACATAATAACAATTAAAATTAAAATAATAAATAATATTAACTATTGACATAAATTATAAAAACCGAAATAAACAGAAAATATTTGAATTAAAAAATAACATAAATTATACAAAATATAAAAAAAAAAACGAAACATTTTTTTTTCCTAAAAATCCCTAGTAACGGATTTTCCATCCGTTACCGTGGGTTTTTCGAAAAAAAAAATTTATGGGTTCATGCATGTTTTCCGGCGACCCATTTCAGTTTACCACTACAAAATTCCGGCAAAGGGTGGCTTTTAACCACTACAAAGTTCAAAACTAAACTGAGTTGATGATTCTCTGGTTTCTTTCACCTTCTTCCTTGGGCCCATCCTTTTTTCGGCGAGTTGTGGTGGTGGTGGTGGTGGTTGTCACGCTCGTGGGTCTCGATGGTGGTGGTTGCGGTGGTGGAGGTTGTGGCTATGGTGGTGGTTCCTATGGTGGGAGTGAGTGAGGAGTGAGGAGTGAGGAGTGAGAGTGAGTGAGGAGTGAGGAGTGAGGAGTGAGAGTGAGAGTGAGACTGATGGGGTGAGGAGTGAGTGAGTATTTACCCATGTATTTGTAGGGGTAGTTTAGGGGTATTTAAGAAAAAATACGGGTGATTTTTAGTAAATATATGCGGTAAATAGTAATACCCTAACTAAATCTTCCATTAGCCATAATTTGTACTATACCTAACATCTCCAAATAATAGTTTACTTTTGGAATCTCTATCATCGCAACTTTTCATGACCCAAATAGTCCCAAGTCGGCAAAACTCATAATAAGACATATCCCGAAATGCTGTATTATAGTCAGACTTTCAAACTCATAGTCGAGTCCATATTCCTCAGAGTTCCTAACCAATATATTTAAATTCTTTGTATCGTGAACATATTTCGGAATTTCTATAATGAACTTGAATCACAAAACACTTGACTATTACAATATACCCAGGTTCTCAATAACATTTTATAAATGAATCTCTTGGTGTATATATATATATATATATATATATATATATATATAGGGGTAGGATCACATGAGAATGCTTCTTACATGAGAAATGAGAATGAATCTCAACCACACGATTGGATTAGAGTTACAACACTTGTTCATTAGAGTTATACCCCCGAAAAAAAAAAAAAAATTTCGAATTTTTTTTTCTAATTTGTTTTTTTGGAGTTACATCACTTTTTCATTAGAGTTACATCACTTGTTCATTAGAGTTATAGCGTGTAAAGTTCATTCTCATTTCTCATGTAAGTATGCATTCTCATATGAACTCACTTCTATATATATATATATATGTATATATGTATATATGTATATATATCATAGAACTATATATAGACGAATTTCAACAAAAACCTGATTAGGTTCCATAAACTTATAAACCTAATTAACTTAAGTTTATCCTTTGTTGCAAAGTATACGAAATCCCTCAGAATATCATACTTATAAACACATTGGGAATTACATCGACGATTCTTACTTACATACTTATAATTAAATATCCATAACTTTCATATAATATCTTAGAATATGGATCATCGAGTAACTTATAGTCTATTAGGTCTCAGAAATCAAAATATTCTTCAATATAAAACAAGATTAACTCAGTGTAGTATAAGTTGATATCATTGGATATCTTTTCCTTCAAAATTTTGAATAAAACATATAACTATCTTCCATAGCCAAAACTTATAAACATATCTCAAATCATTATTAGGAAATTAATGCTAACTTTATATAATGACATACTTGGCGTTAAATCATATGCTAAGGAAAATCAAAAAAACTTAGCACTTAAGAATCACACTTTCAAACAAGCTGAACTTTATAATATAATCATACATCCACAACAAGTTCAGGTCAGAACTCTAGTTTCTTTTAATAAAATCATGAAATCCATACAACTTGAGATTGCGCTGGATAAGTTTAGTTATAAGGTGGAGGGACAATGTGTACCTTGCTCGAATTCCAAATGTAGCTTTAACTCCAAGATCAACATCCGGTACCCCGCGAGCTTGACAATAATTTACCTCCAAAAACAATAATAACTATTATCACTCATTCTCAATGATCATCAACCATTCAGACTAATCTAATGGGTCCTCCTCAACATTATTTCATCAATCGAAGTCTCATGAGTATGATCACCAAAATTAAATTTTAACTCACTAACATATAGAAATTTCTTATTGTCAAATACCTATAAAAAGTTATTAATGATACTCGTTTGATTCAATGTCACAAATTTTACCAAGTAATTTATAAAACATATAACTTTCTGAAAACATAACCACTAAGATGTTGTACAAACTGAATTGTTTATGGAAATCTTAACAATATAATGTACCAAGTATCAGCTTCTTGAATGTTTTATTATAAAACGTTAAGTATTACCATAAATAGCAATATATAAATTATTTTATATTTCAAAAAATCAAAGAGTATTCCTTTTGCCACCAACCTTGATTTGAAAACACTAATGTTTCCATCCTTGTCTGTTTTCAACTTGAAAATCCATTTTGCATCTAATGGGTTTTAACCCATCAGGCAAATCAACCAAGTCCCATACTTGATTTTCAGACATGGAATCCATTTCAGATTTCATGGCCTCACGCCATCTTTCGGAGTCTTGTCTATCCAAAGCATCTTTGTAGCTAGCAGGTTCTGATTCTAAAATCGTTATTTCATAACTTTCAGTCAAAAGGAAATCAATATATCTCTTTGACGAAATGATGGTCCTACTAGACCTACGTTGGGGAAAAACAGAAGAAGTTTGTACCTCATTAGGTTGAGTGACTTCGCATGGAGTATCTCCAAGTGGGACGGTAGGAGGTACGTGAATTGAATGCACCGCCTCTTGAGCATTTTCATGTTGGGCCGCCTCTTGATGAGGTGTTAACCTCATCTGTTGAACCCTAGTTTTGATGATGACAAAGGAACAAAGATGCAAACTAAGTATTGGACTAACAAGTTGTTTAAGTGAGTGAATTTCAAGGTATCAATGAAAGGAACAAAGAGAATACTAAGTCAAGGAAGAAATCAAGTTTGGATTTTAAAGACTAAGTAAAGATGTTTCAAGATTTGATACTGGAGCAGCATTGGAGCAAGAAGACTAAAGCGAGGCTTTTTGTTTCTAGTTCCATTGTAAAGGAACGAGTAAGAATGGTAACGAACTATGGCAATTTAGAATGAGAATGAGCGTTTGTTCCTTTGTAAGGAACAGACGAACTGGCTCTGAACTAATAAGTTAAAGGAACTAACTATTAAAAGGAACTAGACATAGAATGAAGCATTACAACGGTTCATTTATGTTAATTGAGTAAATTATGCCTAGATTCTAGGTAACCGTTTTTATTTAAGGAAAAATCTGATTTTAAGGAAAATCTTTTTAAGGAAAAGATTTTATTTTTCTAAAGATAATAAAAACTCTTTTCGGTTTTTATGGAAATATATTTTAGATAATATTTTTGGTAAAAGGATTTTATTTTGGTATTAATAATTATAATGTTTTTAATTAAATCAGATTTTCGAATTAATGCTTAAAGTGGTTGCTAAAATTAAGGAGCAGTAACTTAATTCTCTCCCACGTTTAACAGTGATCATGGAGATCATTAGATGATTAAGGAACGTGTTCCTCCGGGTAAGGAACATCATGGGATAATAGTTCTACCACTAATACATGTTTTAATCCCACGTTCTAAGTTATTACCACTATAAATACTAATGTCTAATTAAGTTCCAATTTGTGTCTGACCAAGTGATTTAGTGAGTTTAAGTAAGTAAAGTGTCAGTGCCTTCATTCTCTCATAAAAGCCATTTGTTCTTTGCCTTCTTACTCTAAAATCCACTAAGTTTAATTGATCTATTGTATTTTGGTTTTTGGGGAAAGGGGACTTTGAGTGAAGTTCTGAAAGAGAGAAGCTTTGAGTAAAGCGAGTTAAAGTGAGAAAATTTCAAGTGAAGTTGTGAGGAACAATTGTTAAAGGAACAGTTGTTCAGGAACTTGAGTTTAGGAACTCAAGGTGTGGTCCGTGAGTAGAATTAGGTTGTAACAAAGTTGTTTGGCCTAATTAGTGAAAGAGTTGAGTTTTAAATTCCTAGTGGCCGAGGTTGTTTCTTCTTGTTGGGCCCAAGAAGTTTTTCGTCGTAAAAATCCCTTGTGTTCCTTTAGCTTGTTTCTTTGTTCAAGTTTAAAATTCCGCAAAAAGTTACGTTTATTTCTACACATACAATTCACCCCCCTCTTGTATTGTTCCTAGTGAAATAACATTTGGCATCAGAGCCAGAACTCACAAAATATAGGAAACCCTATTGAGAAAAACATCCAAGGAACAATGAATACCACCGAGAAACTTGAGGAAGGTTACTCTACGCAAAGGCCTCCCATGTTCAACGGGAAGTTCTATTCCTACTGGAAGAACAAAATGGAGATATTTATCAAGGCTGAAAACTACCAGGTATGGAGAGTTATTGAAGTTGGTGATTTCGAGGTCACAACTACTAATGACAAAAATGAGGTAATTCCAAAACCCTTCTCTGAATATGACAAAGCTGCTTTCGAAAAAATGGAACTAAATGCAATGCTTTTAAATTGTTGCATTGTGGACTTGGACCCCATGAACACAATTGTATCATAGGATGCAAATCCGCAAAGCAAATATGGGATTTACTAGAAGTAACCCATGAAGGAACTAATGAAGTCAAGAGATCTAAAATTGATTTATTAATGAATCAATATGAACTGTTCTTCATGAAGACTAAGGAAAGCATACAAGAGATGTTTACTAGTTTTACTAACATTATTAATGAGTTAGCTTCTCTTGGAAAGTTTATTTCATCAGAGGAACAGGTTCGAAAAGTTCTTAGGAGTCTTCCTAAGGATAGATGGATGGCTAAGGTCAATGCTTTACAAGAAACAAAAGACTTCACTAAGTTCAACTTGGAACAGCTTGCTGGATCACTTATGACTCATGAGCTTCACCTTGATACTGAGTATGGTGAAAGCTCTAAGTCAAAATCCATTGCCCTCAAAGCAGATGATGAAGATGACTCTGACTCAGAAGAAGAGGAAGCATCACTCATGGTCCAAAAATTTCGTAAGATGTATAGGAACATGAAGAACGGGAACTTCAAAGGTAAAACTAAAAAGTTTTCTAACAAAGCTGCTTGTCATAAATGTGGTAGTACAGATCACTTCATCAAGGAATGTCCACTTTGGGAAAATGATAAAACCAAAGCAAGGAACAAGGAACGCTTCGCTGAAAGGAACAAGGAAACTAAAGCACCTTTCTCTAAGGCGAACGTTCGAAAGGCAATGATAGCTGCTTGGGGAGATTCAGAGACAAAAGAGGAAGAAGAACAACAAACTGAAGAAACTGCAAATCTTTGCCTCATGGCAAACAATGACGAAAAAGAAGAAAATGTTGAGGTAAGCCAACATGGACTTGAATCAGACTTAGATGGCAAAACTAGGCCTGAAATTTATGATCTTCTTTATGATGCAATTCTTGAATGTAGAGATGAACGTGAAAAACGTGAACAAACTGAACAAGCTCTTAAAGTTTGTAAAGAACATATAGAATGGGTTAAGAAAATGAGATCGGATGTTGAAACAAGGTTCTTTGATTTGTTTGATAAAAATTTAAAAATCAAGGAATCATATGAGAGAGTGAAGAATGAAAATTATCTAATTAATTTAGAAATTTCACACTTAAAGGAATTTGTCCCTGTTCTAAGTTCCTTTGAAAGGTTACAGAACTGAGATCGAAAATTTGAATAAAGAGAAAAATGTTTTAAAGAAACAGATCTGTAATCTCAAGAGGGAATTAGTTGTTGCAAGGAACAGAGGCAAAACGATGGCTGTTCCTAAATAGATTGAGAGACCACAGACTAAAAGAAAAGAAGGCCTTGGTTTTGAAAACTACAAGAAAAGGAACAAGAACAAGAAATATGTTGACCTACCTATTGATAAAATTTGCATGTACTGTGGTAAGATAGGTCATTACATAAATCAATGTCAACTAAGAACTGTCATGATTGACAAAAATGTGAAGATGAGTAACAAGAAATGGTTATCAAATCAAGTCCTAGTCAAGAACAGGAACCCACGAAACAAGGGGTTCCTACAACTAACAACTAGTTGATTTTTGCAGGTTGGAGTGAGGGGGAACAACACTTGGTATCTTGATAGTGGTTGTTCTAAGCATATGACAGGAGACAAATCTAAGTTTCTCTCACTCTCAACCTATGAAGGTGAAAATGTGACTTTTGGTGACAATAAGAAAGGTAACATAGTTGCCATGGGTAAGGTTCGTAAGTAACCATCACATTCCATTGATAATGTATTTTTAGTTGAAGGTTTAAAACATAATCTGTTAAGTATTTCCCAATTCTGTGATAAGGGAAATGTTGTTAAATTTAATAGTGAAAAATGCTTTATCATTAACATTAACTTGAAGAATGTGATCTTGGAAGGAACAAGGAAAGGGAACACATATATTGTGGATCTTGATCTTGTTCCTAAAAACAATCTGACATGTCTTAGTGTTATTGAAGATGATCCACTCCTATGGCATAAGCGTCTAGGACATGCTAGCTTTTCTTTACTTGACAAACTTCGATCAAAAGATCTTGTTTTGGGATTACCATCTATAAAATTTCATATTGATCAAGTTTGTGATGCATGTGCCAAAGGAAAGCATATTAGATCCTCTTTCAAATCTAAAACTGTTGTGAGCACCACAAAACATTAGAATTAATTCATATGGATTTGTGCGGCCCTATGAGAATTCAAAGTAGAAGTGGAAAGAGGTATGTGTTAGTTATTGTTGATGACTACTCTAGGTATACTTGGGTTATTTTTCTCTCTAGTAAGGATGAGACTTATGATGAATTCCTTGTCTTTGCTAAAAGAGTTCAACATTTGAGTGGTCACAAATTAATGCATATTAGATCCGATCATGGTAAAGAATTTGAAAATTATAAATTTGATGACTTAAGCAGAGACCATGGCCTAGATCATAATTTTTCTGCCCCTAGGACACCACAACAAAATGGGGTTGTAGAAAGGAAAAATAGAATTTTGGAAGAAATGGCTAGGACCATACTAATTGCTAGTGAACTTCCAAGGAACTTTTGGGCTGAAGCTGTTAATACTGCTTATCACATAATAAATCGTGCCATGATGAGACCTATCATTAACAAAACTCCTTATGAGCTTTATTTTGGAAAGAAACCCAATATTACTCATTTTAGAACATTTGGTTGCAAATGTTTTTGTTCATAACAATGGGAAAGATAATCTTGGAAAATTTGATGCTAGGAGTGATGAAGCAATATTCTTAGGATATTCATCACGTAGTGAGGTTTATAGAGTTTACAATAAAAGATCTATGTGTGTTGAATAAAGTGTCCACATAATCTTTGATGAATCTGACAATTTTAATCCAAGCAAATAGGTTGATGACTTTGAGATTGGCTTGGTACAACCAAATGAGAAAGATGCAGATTCAATTGAGGAAGAAGAAATAAAAGAGGAAAGGAACGAAGTAAATGAAAACATTCATAACAATGATGTTCCTGTTCCTCAAGATGATGGAGATGTTCCTGTTCCTACTAAGGACGAAAATGTTGGAGGAACTGATTCAACCATTGCTGAAAGAGGAACAACTGATCAAAGCTCCTCATCCACTCATGGAACTCAAGAGGAACAACCTGTTCCTATAGGGGAGTTTCAACCAAAACCTTGGAGACATCAAAAATCACATCCAGTGGAACTCATAATAAGTGACATATCCAAAGGTACGCAAACTAGATCTCATTTAAGGAATTTTTGTGCATTTCATGCATTCTTATCAATGATAGAGCCAAGAAATCATGAAGAAGCCCTAACTGATTCTGATTGGATCACTGCTATGCAAGTTGAATTAAATGAGTTCGAAAGAAACAAGGTATGGCATCTAGTTCTCCCTTCTAAATAACAAAAAGTGATTGGCTTAAAATGGGTGTTTAGAAATAAATTAGATGAGTATGGAACAATTGTAAGGAATAAAGCTAGACTTACAGTAAAAGGTTATAATCAACAAGAAGGAATTGACTATGAAGAAACCTTTGCTCCTGTTGCTAGACTTGAAGCCATTATAATACTAATTGAATTTGCTGCTTATATGGGATTTAAACTATATCAAATGGATGTTAAGTGTGCATTTCTAAATGGCTATTTAAATAAAGATGTATATGTTGAACAACCCCCCTGGATTTGAAAGCAGTGATCTCCCAAACCATGTCTACAAGCGTGACAAGGCTCTTTATGGGCTTAAGTAAGCACCTAGGTCAGGGTATGAGAGATTATTAAAGTTCCTTTTAGAAAACAACTTTAAAAGAGGAAAGGTGGATAAAACCTTATTTCTAAAATCGAAAGGAACTGACATACTACTTGTTCAAATATATGTTGATGACATCATTTTCGGAGCAACAAATGAATCATTGTGCAAAGAATTCTCAAATCTCTTGAGTAATGAATTTGAGATGAGTATGATGGGTGAGTTAAATTTCTTTCTTGGATTACAAATTAAGCAAACTGAAAAAGAAATAATTATTCACCAACAAAAATACATAAAGGAACTGCTAAAGCAATATCGCTTTAAAAACTCAAAGATAAATCACACTCCTATGGGAACTTCAACTAGATTAGATGAAGATTCCATAGGAACAAGTGTTGATCAACCAAAATATAGAGGCATGATTGGTTCACTTTTGTATCTGTCTGCTAGTCGTCCAGACATAGCTTTTAGTGTTGGTTTGTGTGCTAGATTTCAAGCTAATCCCAAGGAGTCTCATCTAACTGCCGTGAAGAGAATTCTTAGATATCTTAAAGGAACAGATGATCTTGGACGTTTCGATCCAAGAAGTGATACATTTGAGTTAAGAGGATATGCTGATGCTGATTATGCTGGGGATCTTGTAAATACGAAAAGCACCTCAGGTATGGTTCAATTTCTTAGTCATAGTTTAGTTTCTTGGAGCACCAAGAAACAAAACACAGTTGCTTTATCCACTGCTGCAGCAGAATATGTAGCTGATGCTGGATGTTGCTCTCAAATGCTTTGGATAAAACAACAACTTTGTGACTATGGAATAATCTTTAATTGTGTTCCTACTTATTGTGATAATACTAGTGCCATTAGTATTTCAAAAGATCCAGTGCATCATTCCAGAGTTAAGCATATACATATCAGACATCACTTTCTATAAGAAAATGTGGAAAAAAGGTTTTATTAAACTTGAGTTTTGTCAAAATGAAAATCAGATTACTGATATATACTAACTAAACCTCTACAAAGAGATAGATATGAAAAATTAAGGCTTGAGTTAGGTTTAATAAAACTAAAATAATTGTTCCTATTCCAATTCCCCATGTCTGAATTGATTTGTCTTACTCTATGTGATATTAACTCACAAATGTTTTAGCATAAGTTGTTCCTATAGCACAAGTTCCTTAGAGTTTTTTTTCTTTCCATAAATTAAAAAAGTCCATAAAAATCAAAAATCCGAAAATCCCAAAAATATAGGAAACAGATTTAATCAAGTCATGATTCTCTTTTTATCTTTTCTTTTCTTTTATTTTTATCTTTTATTTTTGTTTTTATCCTTTAATTTTCACGCGTGTAACTCTTCATTTACTGTTACATGCATCTTCTTCTTTCTTCCATCCCAAACCGTGTTCCTTAATCGTTTCACCTTCACCATTATTCATCTCCTTCACACCTCTTCGCACACAATAAAACCTCAAATTCTTTTCACCAAATGGCAAAAACCTCACTCAATTCACCTTTTCCAAAAACAAAATCTCCCAAAACCTCTCAAATGGAAAACCCCTCTTCTCCATCCAAAACCCTAGAAATCGAAAAATCTCAAGAAACAACAATGGCGGTAGAAGAGCAAACATTGGAGTCACCTAGGAGAAGTGTGAGAAGAAGAAAACTAATTGGGGAAGATGATGAAGAAGAATCCCCGGAACAAGTTAAGGGGGAAGAAGAAGCTACACCTGTTCCTTCCAAAGGAACTGTTGCTTCTTCCTCCAAGAAACGAGTGGAAAGAAGTGATTCATGGTATGTCTTAGGATTTTGTGTTGATTTGGAGTGGGCCAAGAAAGTAAGATTCAATGAATTAACCGACATGCTAAAGGAACAGGGTATGGAATACCTTTTTGAAACCGCAATTAACAATGCCTTAGTTCCTTTAGCCATGGATGAATTTTGTGCAAACTTCATCAACACTGATGGAGTATGTTAGAAGTTAGGGGGAAGAAAATAAAATTTTCTCAAGAAAACTTAGCGAAAATATGGGAAGTTCCTTGCAAAGGAACTGATCTGTATTTTAAGAGGAAAGGAACTGTCACCTATCCCAAGATGAAATTGTTGAATCTTTTGGGGGAACTGCTGGCCAAAACAAAATAAATCACAATCTTCTTTCTCCCGTCCACAAAATTCTGTTTAATCTTGTTTGGAGAGCACTCATTCCTCGAACTGAGAAGAGGAATGAGGTGGGTCTCTTAGATATCTGTTACATGTTTTGCCTTGACCACCACATTTAAATAAACTTTCCTTCTCTCTTTATCCAACATCTCATGCATTGCATTGAAAATCATTGTGTTGTTGGCTATGGTGCATTGATCACCTCTCTTCTTTCTCACTTTAAAGTGAAGACTACTGGTTGGCCTACCTTGGGAATAAAACAAGGAAATATTCTCAATGAAAAGACTTTGTATGGTTTGGATCTCTCTGTGCAAGAGGGAGTGTTAACTCAAGGGAGGATTGCTCCTAGTTCCTCTCACAAGAGAAAACCGCCCAGGGCAGTGGAAGTCATACTGGAGAAACAAGTTCCTACCCCCACAGAACCAAAGGAACAGAAACCTAAGAGGCGCAAGACTGTTGCTAAAAAGCCTTCCCCTCCTGTTCCTAAAAGAGTTAGACAAAGCACTAGATTGAAAATTGCTCAAACTGTCCCTGTTCCTTCAGATAAGGACTCTCCTTTAGTCCTATCTGATGCAGAGGAACAGGATCACAACTCACCTAAGGAACCTACTCCTCCACCCTCACCCAAAATACCAGTAACCCTCACCAACATCTCTTCCATCTCTCCCTCATCCTTCTCTGTTCCTTCCAGCTTTGAACAGTTGAAGGTTGAGATGAATGAACCAAACCCTTTCTCCTCTACCTCTACTGACCTTCCACCACAACCACTTTTTCTTCCTTACATTTACACTACCACCTCACCATCTGTTTCTCTTCCAGGAACAGCTGGTCCTTCACAAGAAAACACCCCAGTTCTTCCACCTAAACCATCTCCTGTCTCTGGTTCTAAGGGAAAGGAATAAGTTCCTTCAGATGAGTTTGGTTGGGTTAATGAAGTGTGTCTCCCTACTCAACATATGATTAAGTTTTACAATCACCTTCACTGGACTTTAGATGCTAAAACTGATAAAATGATGGGTTTAATGAAAGTTCTTAGTGATATCGTTATTGAACAACAAAAGAACATGGAGATGATGGCCCAAGCCATTAACAGTTTGAAGCAGCAACTTGATGGGCAACATGGCAAGGTGATGAAGAAGTTGGAAGAAGTGGTTGAGGAAGAAGTAGTTGAGGAACACCATTCCCCTTCCCTTCCCAATGTCTAGTTCTTGTTTCTCTTCAAGGAACAAGACTTCTTAGCTTTTGTTTCTTTTCTTTTCTTCTTTTTCCTTTTGTACTTTAATGGAACAAGTGCTATAAATAGATGACTTTTGCTATATTTGTCTTCGTTTATGATTTTTGTGCATAATTTCTTACTTGGAATGGCTAGTATTTTGTGATTGATGTTTGAGCTAGTCAAACCTTTGAAATTCCTAACTTAACCATTTTTTGGTGCTTGTTAATGGTCTCAAGGTATTGTACATATCAGTCTTCCCTAAATCACCAAGAGTTTGATCTTTTTGACGATGACAAAGGGGGAAAAGATAAGGAACAAACTATGTTTGTTCTTGGAAAAATTGAAAAAATTAAACATCATGAAAAAAATGAAAAATTTAAATCCTTAATCTGCCTTAATTAAATTATATAAATTATTATTTTATCTTTTTATCTCTTTCATTCTCTTATGTTATTTGCTGTTTTCCTTAGTTTGTAACTTTGTTGTCATCATCAAATAGGGGGAAATTGTTGAACCCTAGTTTTGATGATGACAAAGGAACAAAGATGCAAACTAAGTATTGGACTAACAAGTTGTTTAAGTGAGTGAATTTCAAGGTATCAATGAAAGGAGCAAAGAGAATACTAAGTCAAGGAAGAAATCAAGTTTGGATTTTATAGACTAAGTAAAGATGTTTCAAGATTTGGTACTGGAGCAGTATTGGAGCAAGAAGACTTAAGCGAGGCTTTTAGTTTCTAGTTTCATTGTAAAGGAACGAGTAAGAATGGTAAGGAACTATGGCAATTTAGAATGAGAATGAGCGTTTGTTCCTTTGTAAGGAACAGACGAACTGGCGCTGAACTAATAAGTTAAAGGAACTAACTATTAAAAGGAACTAGGCATAGGATGAAGCATTACAACGGTTTATTTATGTCAGTTGAGTAAATTATGCCTAGATTCTAGGTAACCATTTTTATTTAAGGAAAAATCTGATTTTAAGGAAAATCTTTTTAAGGAAAAGATTTTATTTTTCTAAAGATAATAAAAACTCTTTTCGATTTTTATGGAAATATTTTACAGATAATATTTTTGGTAAATGGATTTTATTTTGGTATTAATGATTAAAATGTTTTTAATTAAATCAGATTTTCGAATTAATGCTTAAAGTGGTTGCTAAAATTAAGGAGCAGTAACTTAATTCTCTCCCACGTTTAACAGTGATCATGGAGATCATGGGATGATTGAGGAACGTGTTCCTCCGGGTAAGGAACATCATGGGATAATGGTTCTACCACTAATACATGTTTTAATCCCACATTCTATGTTATTACCACTATAAATACTAATGTCTAATTAAGTTCCAATTTGTGTCTGACCAAGTGATTTAGTGAGTTTAACTAAGTAAAGTGTCAGTGCCTTCATTCTCTCATAAAAGCCATTTGTTCTTTGCCTTCTTACTCTAAATTCCACTAAGCTTAATTGATCTATTGTATTTTGGTTTTTGGGGTAAGGGGACTTTGAGTGAAGTTCTGAAAGAGAGAAGCTTTGAGTAAAGCGAGTTACAGTGAGAAAACTTCAAGTGAAGTTGTGAGGAACAACTGTTAAGGGAACATTTGTTCAGGAACTTGAGTTTAGGAACTCAAGGTGTGGTCCGTGAGTAGAATTAGGTTGTAACAAAGTTGTTTGGCCTAATTAGTGAAAGAGTTGAGTTTAAAATCCCATGTGGTCGAGGTTGTTTCTTCTTGTTGGGCCCAAGAAGTTTTTCCTCGTAAAAATCCCTTGTGTTCCTTTAGCTTGCTTCTTTGTTCAAGTTTAAAATTCCGCAAAAAGTTACGTTTATTTCTACACATACAATTCACCCCCCTCTTATATTGTTCCTTGTGAAATAACATCATCTATCTGTTGCTCATCTTTAATTTCTTCGAGATATACATTTCTCCCACTTGTTTTTCTGGAAATAAACTCCTTCTCTAGAAAGATACCATTACGAGCAACAAACACTTTGTTTTCGCTTTGGTTGTAGAACTAGTATTCCTTAGTCTCTTTGGGTAACCCACAAAGAGACATTTATCGAATTTGGGTGAAAGCTTATTAGAGAGTAAACATTTTACATAGGATTCACAACCCCATATCCTTAGAAAAGAGAATTTGGAAACGTTTCCAGTCCACATTTCATATGGTGTCTTTTCCACTGCTTTGGATGGTGCTCTGTTAAGTGTGAATGTCGCTATTTCAAGCGTAAATCCCCAGAATGAAATAGGAAGATCAGCAAGACTCATCAGGGATCGAACCATATCAAGTAGAGTCCGACTCCTTCTTTTAGAAACGACATTTAACTGTGGTGTTCCTGGTGGAGTCCATTGTGAAAGGATGCCACAATCTTTCAAATGATCAACAAACTCTTGAGATAAATATTCACCATCACGATCGAATTGCAATGCCTTAATTTTCTTCCCGAGTTGGTTTTGTACTTCATTATGGAATTCCTTAAATTTTTCAAAGTATTCCGACTTATGCCGCATGAGGTAAACAAATCCAAATCTGCTCACACTAACGGTAAAAGTAATGAAGTAATTGTCCCCTCCCCTAGCCAACGTACTTATAGGTCCACACACATCCGTATGTATGAGGGCTAAAAGTTCATTGGCCCTTTCACTTGAACCTGTGATAGAAGACTTTGTCATTTTCCCCATCAAGCAAAACTCACAAGTATCAAATGATTCTAAATCAAATGATTTGAGAATTCCATCTTTATGAACTTTCTCAATGTGCTTTGAGCTTATGTGGCCTAATCGACAATGCCATTGTTATGAAGGGTTTAAATCATTTGCTTTATGTTTCTTGATGTCTATGTTATAGATGTGGGTTTCTAAGTCTAGGACATATAAACCATTTGACAACTTAGCGAAGACATAGAACATACCATTCAAATACGCAGAAAAATAATTGTTCTTTATGGTAAATGAAAAACCTTCCGAATCCAAAACAGGAATCAAAATAATATTCTTTGTTATAGCAGGAACATAATAACAACTAATCCTGAAGGTCAAAGTAGGCTATATACTCCCACTGCCAATGTAGCAACTCGTGCTCCATTGCCAATGCGAAGATCTACCTCTCCCTTTCCTAATGTTCTACTTCTTTTGTGGCCTTGCATATTACAGATAATGTGCGAACCACAAGCTGTATCAAATACCCAAGAAGCACAAGTTGCTAAGTTAACTTCTATAACATGCATATCTGAACTAGAAATTAAACTCCTTTCTTTTGATCCTTCAAGTACTTGGGGC
Source organism: Beta lomatogona (assembly GCA_947646795.1). Classification (NCBI taxonomy): domain Eukaryota; kingdom Viridiplantae; phylum Streptophyta; class Magnoliopsida; order Caryophyllales; family Amaranthaceae; genus Beta; species Beta lomatogona. The sequence continues at coordinate 215,576 of CANSNZ010000658.1, forward strand.
AACTACTCTTCCAATGACCAACCTTCCTCTCCTTGCATGTGAAAGTTGTTTAACTTTTCAGTTCTGAGAACGATTCTCATATCCCTTTCACTTGCAATGAAACATTCAGCATTCAATTCATCCTTCGAAAGGACGGAGCACAATTTACAAGTAGAATTGTTGTTGTTGTTGTTGTTGTTGTTGTTGTTGTTGTTGTTGTTGTTGCTAGACATGATTACTACAACAAATAATAAAGTAAGATTCAATCAATGTTTATCAAGAAAGCAGCAATTAAAAAATATTTTAATTAACTACTACCCTTTATTCAAAAAGAAAGTCCCCTATGAATAAAGAAATAACTAAGATCCCCTCCCACTACAATCAAACAGACTTTGGCCCTGCCTTCATAGTAGTGGAGGTAAGTAAACACTTTACTAATTATAATTCTTGGTAGATAGGTTAACAACTCCTTGTTTACTCCTATCTCTTAGCTTCAAAACCCAAAACTTTGTCTTTTGATGATTTTGTTGAGTTAAACCAAACATTAACATGTAAGTTTCAAAAATCTACCCTAGTATCCCCGGAAATACGAGCAACACCCTACTTTGGCAAAACCTATTACTCATGATCTAAGGCTTTATAGGTGTTGTTTGGAAAGCAATTAAACTCAATATTACTTTTGGGACCTAAGTTTACTAATATGGTCAATCAATAGTAAACACATGAATCAATTAACTACAAACAAACTTAGAAGCAAGCATTTAAATAAAATAAATGCAAACACTAATAAAAACAATAATTAAAATGATCTAGTATGGCCCCTAAACTTAGGAAAATAACTAATCTTCATGAATCTTCCCTTGAATCTCCATGGATCACCATCCTTGAAACTGGTTGGATCCTCATGCTTGATTACAAAATTTGAATTAAATAAATAACGAAAAATTAAAGTTACAAAAATACAAACGAATCGCAGATCGTTTAATTTACATTCAAATATAACGATTCGCAGATCGTATTTACTATTTTAATTTGGGCCGTACTAGTCATAAAATGCAAAATATAATAACATACATATTACATTAAACATCCACGCATTTATAATATCAAAATAAAATAAACACATACTATAAACTTATTAACAATTAATAAGCAAATAAAACTTTCTATAATAATTATAAAACTTAAAAAATTTAAGCTAGAAATTATTTAGGAAACTTTATTATTTTAATCCAATTACTCATTCATATATGGCATTAATCAATATTAATAACTTAGTTTGCATTAGCTAGTAGGTTCTTCTGATTCTAAAATCGTTATTTCAGAACTTTCAGTCAAAAGGAAATCAATATATCTCTTTGACGGAATGATGGTCCTACTAGACTTACGTTGGGGAACAACAGAAGAAGTTTATACCTCACTAGGTTGAGTGACTTCGCATGGAGTATCTCCAAGTGGGACGGTAGGAGGTATATGAATTGAATGCACCGCCTCCTGAGCATTTTCATGTCGGGCCGCCTCTGATGAGGTGTTAACCTCATCCATTTGTTGCTCATCTCGAACTTCTTCGAGATACACATTTCTCCCACTTATTTTTCTGGAAATAAACTCCTTTTCCAGAAAGACACCATTACGAGCAACAAACACTTTGTTTTCGCTTTGGTTATAGAAGTAGTACCCCTTAGTCTTTTTTGGGTAACCCACAAAGAGACATTTATCGGATTTGGGTGAAAGCTTATCAGAAAGTAAACGTTTTACATAGGCTTCACAACCCCATATCCTTAGAAAAGACAATTTTGGAACGTTTCCAGTCCACATTTCATATGGTGTCTTTTCCACTGCTTTGGATGGTGCTCTGTTAAGTGTGAATGATGATGTTTCAAGCGCAAATCCCTAGAATGAAATAGGAAGATCAGTAAGACTCATCATGGATCGAACTATTTAGTAGAGTTCGATTCCTTCTTTCAGATTTGCCATTTAACTGCGGTGTTCCTGGTGGAGTCCATTGTGAAAGTATTCCACAATCTTTCAAATGATCACCAAACTCTTGAGATAAATATTCACCACCACAATCGGATCGTAATGCCTTAATTTTCTTCCCAAGTTGGTTTTGTACTTCATTTTGGAACTCCTTGAATTTTTCAAAGGATTTCGACTTATGTCGCATGAGGAAAACAAATCCAAATCTGCTCACATCATCGGTAAAAGTAATGAAGTAATTGTACCCTCCCCTAGCCAACGTACTCACGAGTCCGCACACATCTGTATGTATAAGGGCTAAAAGGTTATTGGCCCTTTCACTTGAACCTGTGAAAGGAGACTTTATCATTTTCCCCATTAAGCAAAACTCACAAGTATCAAATGATTCGAAATCAAATGATTTGAGAATTCCATCTTTATGAAGCTTCTCAATACGCTTTGAACTTATGTGGCCTAATCGACAATGCCATAGGTATGTCGGGTTTAAATCATTTGTTTTAGGTTTCTTGCTGTCTATGTTATAGATGTGGGTTTCTAAGTCTAGCACATATAAACCATTTGATAACTTAGCCGAGATATAGAATAAATCTTTCAAATAAGCAGAACAACAATTATTCTTAATTTGAAATGAAAAACCTTCCGAATCCAAAATCGGAATCGAAACAATATTCTTGGGAATAGTTGGAACATAATAACAATTATGAAGTTCTAATACTAAACCAGAAGGTAAAAGTAGACTACAATCTCCCACAACCAAAGAAGCAACTCATGCTCCATTGCCCACGCGGAGGTCCACTTCTCCTTTGCTCAACGTTCTACTTCTTTTTAGTGCCTGCACATTACAAATAATGTGAGATCCACATGCAATATCAAATACCCATGAAGTAGAAGTAGAAGTAGATAAGTTAATTTCTATAACAGAAATACCTGAAGTTGAAGCACCACTCTTCTTCTCCTCCAGATACTTGGGGCACTTCCTTTTCCAGTGGCCAATCTTATGGCAGTGGAAGCACTCATGTAGTGCTGCCACTTTTCCTTAGGAGTGGCCTTTAGTTTACAAGTATCACCCGTGGCAACAGCCTTGCTTTTATTCTTCTTCAGAGGTGCCCCTTTTTCTTGAATTGCTTGCCCTTCCTAACCATAAGAACATCCTTATGTTCAGGTTCAGCAGGCAAGCTCCTTTTAGCCTAAGTAAGCATACCATGCAGCTCATGCAAGGTAGCCTCCCCTCCTTGCATGTAAAAATTCAACTGAAAGTTTTGAAAATTATTAGGCAAGGATTTGATCCCAATATCAGTTGCCGATTCTGGGGGATAAGGGAAGCCCAATTTTTCCATGATCTGAAAATGTCCAATCATATTGAACACATGCGGACCCACAGGTTTTCCTTTTCCCAACTTGCACTCCAGCAGCTTACAGTGAGCTTCAAACCTCTCCAACCTAGCATTCTTCTGAAACATAGTTTTCAGCTGTTGGAGGATGGAGTAGGCATCCAGACCATTAAAACGCTTTTGAAAGTCTAGTTCCATTCAAGCAAGCATCAAACATGTTACTTGCACAGAATTAGCCTATAAGGTTTGCCTTGTTCTCCGTTCAGCTGCAGTTGCATTTTTTGGCAAGGGTTCAGGGATAGGGTTATCAAGAACATTTTCCCTTCCTTCGGCTCTGAGAACGATTCTCACAGCCATTTCCCATTCTAGGAAGTTATGTGCATTTAGTTTGTCCTTTTCGAGTAAATAGCGCAAATTAAAACCGGGGTGGTTATTGCTGTTTGAACCAGACATGATAACTACAACAAAAAGAATAATAAAGCAAGATTCAATCAATTTTTATCAAGAAAGCAACAATTAAACAAATTTTGATTAGCTACTACCCTTTATTCAAAATGAAAGTCCCCTATTGATTAAAGAATAACCAAGATCCCCTCCCACTACAATGAAACGGACTTTGGCCCTACCTTCAATTTATAGTAGTTGAGGTAAGTAAACACTTTACTTATTATAACTAATTATAATTCTTGGTAGACAGGTTAACAACTCCTTGTTTACTCCACTAGGGGAAAAAAAAGGAAGGGCTGCGCTGGAAGGGCTGCGCTGGAAGGGCTGTGGTTTTAAAGAAAAACGCAGCCCTTTTGGTGAAGGGCTGCGGTTAACAAGAAATCAACAAGAAATCACAGCCCTTCATACTGTATGAAGGGCTGCAGTTTTGAGGCTAACCGCAGCCCTATTAGTGAAGGGCTGCGTTTTTTAAAAAAAAATTTGAAACGAATTCGCGGGCTTAAAATGTTAAGCGGGCTAGGGTTCTCACAATTTCCTCTCCCTCATTCTCTCTCCTCTCTCACGTCCTCCTCTCCCTTCTCTCCTCCTCGGCCTCCCTCCTCCTTCTCCTCCTCCCTTCACCCTCCTTCTCTTTCACCCTCCCTTCTCTCTCCTCTCTCACGTCCCTTGTTTTCACTCTCTCTTTCAGCAGCAGCAATGGCCGGTTCACATCACCTCGAGTTCACAGCGGCAATGGCCAGAATTTCGGACTTCACAGCGGCGGGGAAGTTGCCAGAAATCACCTCGTCTTCAGCGGCAGTTGCCAGAATTTCGGAGTTCTCTTCGTCCTCCTCGTTCGTCCTCTTGGTTCGTCATTCGTTCACCCTTGCCGTGCCTTGCCGTGCCGTGCTGCGCCGGTGCTGTTCTTCCTCGTCGTCGAACTCCGATAGCAATTCAACAAGTGATAAATTTTTCGTTTTTCAAATCTATAATTTCTTGATCTTTGTTTTGATTAATGTTTATGCAATTTCAGATCTATAATTTCTTGATCTTTGTTTTGATTAATGTTTATGTAATTTCAGATCTGTAATTTTTTCTCTTTTGTATTTTCGTTTGCTTTTTTTTCATTTTTGTTCGTTTTTTATCATTTTCTTGCCGTTTTTTTTTCATTTCGTTCTTTTTTTAAATTTTCGGTCTTTTTTTTAATTTTCGTTCTTTTTTTAATTTTCGTTCTTTTTTTTTTTAATTTTCGTTCTTTTTTCATTTTTGTTCTTTTTTTTCATTTTCAGATCTATAAATTTCTACTGTTCTTGTTGATTTCCCCGTTGTAAATTTCTTGATATATTTAGGACTAAAAAAATGACAAAAAAATTAATTTTTTTTTTTTAATTTTTTTGGGTCAAAAGGGCTGCGGTTTTGGTCAAAACCGCAGCCCTTTGTACAAAGAAGGGCTGCGTTTTAGGCCCAAAACCGCAGCCCTTCCAGTATGGAAGGGCTGCGTTTTTGGGCCTCAACCGCAGCCCTTCGTTGTGAAGGGCTGCGGTTTAAGAACGCAGCCCTTCACTTTTAGTGAAGGGCTGCTACGGAAAGGGCTGTAGGCCAAAAACGCAGCCCTTAGGGCTGTTTTGACCGCAGCCCTTCCGTTTTTTTCCACTAGTGTTCCTATCTCTTAGCTTCAAAACCCAAAACTTTGTCTTTTGATGATTTTGTTGAGTTCAACCAAACATTAACATGTAAGTTTCAAAAACCTACCCTACTATCCCCGAATAAAATGAGCAACACCCTACTTTGGCAGAACCTATTACTCACTATCTAAGGCGTTATAGGTGTTGTTTGAAAAAGCAAATTAAACTCAATATTACATGTTGGGGACCTAAGTTTACTATGTTGGTTAATTAAAAAAGAACACATAACATTAATAATCACACATATAAACATAAGCAAGCATTTCAACATGATAAATGAATAAATGAATATAAGCATAATGAAAAGTGATCCTAGTATGGCCCCTAAACCTAGGAAAACTAATCTTCATGAAAACATCTTTGAATCTTCATGGATCTCCATGCTTAATTCTCCGTGGAACTTCATTCTTGATTACATAAAAATTTATAATTTAAATGATTAAAATTTAAATTACAAAAATACAAACGATACGCAGATCGTATTTAATTTACATAAAATTTAACGATGCGCATATCGTATTTTCTATCCTAGTTTTGGGTCATACTAGTCACAACATGTAAAACATAATATCATACATATTATATTAAGCATCCATGCATTTATAATATCATAACAAAATTAAAATTAAAATTACTCATTAAAAATTAATAAGCAAATAAAACATGTGATTTACAAATTAACAATTAAAAGTAAACATGTCAATTTAGTTAAACTTAACAAATTTAAGAAATAACTAAAGCAAAACGCTTCCATATTAGTTAAATCTAGGAAACTCCCTTATTTTAATTCAATTAGGACATATTATGGAATTAATCAAATTAACATTTAATTTGCATGATTGAAAAATAATAATAATGCTCAAATTAAAAAAAATAAGAAAAATAAGAAAAGGTGCTCAAGTAACTAACTGCACAAAACTGCAGTCATTGAAAAAATATGAAAACGTTTAAATTCCCTTTTCCTTTTCCTTTTTTTTTTTAGTTAAAATTCTGCAGCAACTAACTGCAGAATTCTTAGCCAACCAAACTGGAAAAATCGGCCATTCTTCCTGATGGTTAGCCACGAATCATCATCTCCAACAACTTGAAGATCTGACTCGAAACCACGCTAACGACAAGATCTTCAACAACTTGAAGATCTGCCACAGCAGTGGGGGATTTATCCCACCACCGCAGCAAGCGCCAGCAGCTCGAGGCCGCCTAGGACGAGGCCAGCCAGCCGTGACTGCCGCCCAGTGCAGTCTACATCTGCCCAGGCTACCAAACCTACAGCCACGACAGTAGGGAGCCACCCTACCATCGCAGCTGCCCGTTACCGCGAACACCAGTGTCACCGCGACAACCAGACGGCCACCGCACGCCGGCAGCGGCTTCTGCTGTCGCGTTATTACCAACAACACCGCACTTCTCTTCGCTCCCTTTTCATACACCACCACCTCAGCCACCGTGGCTGCACCGAAATTCGATGCGCCACCCAGTCGTGGTTGATGGTACAGAGTTCTCCTCAAGATTCGTAACGGTTACAAATTTTATGATTTGTGGTTCGAAATTAGTGGGCACTGGGCAATTACCATGAATCGATTCATCAAAAGAAATTTTCTTTATTTGAAACGAGATTTTGTCTTTAATCTTTATTGAACACAAAAGGACAATCAAAATCAAAATCATGCATGTTTAAACAACAAACAAACATGTTTTAAGATTTCCGAAGGAGAAATTCAACGACCCTTATAAATTAAAAACAGTTTTTAACAATTTCCAATCAATTAATATCACCATATTAATTGTGCAAATTAATTCATAAATGAATCACTTCCTTAATTGAATAAAATAATCATAAAAACATATGAACATGATCATATAAACATTATGCAAGAGGCAAAACTGATACCACTATAGGAATATAGATGAATATATAGCGGAATTTCAGGAAACAAATTTCCTAATATCTATCACAAGATCGCATGCATAACATAAATATGATTCATATTATAAGGAAAAGAATGTACAACCTTTGCAGCGTGTTTTCCACCGGATTGCAAGTGCTATAGATCAAAGAACAGCAATTGATGTCCCTCTATTTAGTCCACGAGCACCAATTGAATTCCCACGTTTGCTAGAACGGAAGAGGATGAACAGATTTCACTCTCTTACTTTTTAGGGAGGATGGCCGAATTTTCCAAAGGGAAAGAATAAGGTTTTTCTCTCTCTTTTTTCAGTTTGAAAGTTACTGACAAATTGAACGCTATATTCCACTCTTCTATTATAACCTTTTATAATAGAAGGAGAATAAAATAAGAGAGAGACCTAACCTAACCGTAATTTCTCCTATTGGCCGGTTTCCTTACTTCAATTAGTTACTACAATGTGTGACCTCATAGGATTAGGTTAACTTAGTTGTAGGTTTAATCAATATTGTCCCACTAACCAACATTTATTCTCTAGCAAGTAAATTTGATTACTAAACTAATGTAATTAATTATCTCTATAAAAATTCCTTTTATATTTAGTAATTGCCGGGATATCTAAGGACGTATTCCTTCAGTTACTTCTCCTATTATATAATAAATGTCAAAGTGTAGCAAGCTACTAGCTCCAAGCTCAAAGCAGGGTAATTGCCAGGATGTCCATCTCAAGTTGCATATGTTTATCGTTTGTTTTTGAATTCAGAGTCTGAAGATTGACAGAATTGGCATCATACGGGAATATTACTCGAGATTATTGTAGAAGCAGATATGTTTATATTGATCTTTAGGTTCTGTAAGGAGGGATTTTGAGAACGATTTTTTAGATATAAACCCTTCAAAAACCTGATTAAGAAACAAATTTTGGTTCGCTTCACTTGTACTTGACACGGATGAGAGAGATAAGAACATGAGAGCAATATTCTTGCTTTCCCTAAGCAAGCAACGGAGAAACACAAATAATGGGCAATGGGTTATCTCTCTCTCTTTTTATAAATAAAATAGAAGCCCAACATATATTTACATAGTAACTGAAAAAGAGATGCTCAAGCATGATACTAACAATTACCTTTGTTTAAATTCCATAATTCTCAAAGTGATTTCCTTAAAAACATAATAAATAACTAAGCCATATAAATATGATTCACTCTTAATTAAAGAGGTTAAAAGGTAATTCTCCAATCGGGGATAATTAACTAAACTCCATTGCTCGCAATTATCAAGCAATTCTAGAGCACTATAAAGCAAAAATTCTCCAATCGGGTGTCCACGTGGCAATTAAACATTTAGGACATATTGTTATCCCCGTATAACAAGTAATTTTTTACATTAAAGGGGTCACTTTTATATAAGCCATTCATTTAGGAAGAAAAGTTACCCTCACTGTACAATATAATACAATACACCAGTCTCACACTTGAATTTGTGTATAATATTGTATGGATAAAGGGTATGCCTGGCACAAAGGAGCATTGGAACGGTCTTAATCCTTAAATATTTCGACAATAAAAAGAAAAAAGGAAAAGAAAAGTGATTGAAACAGTTATGAATTCCATTAAGTTTCTAGTACTTGATCGAATAGCCAAAAATTCAATGAACGACACAAATTGAATATAGGGTGATGCAACTTCTTCAAACAAATAGAAACACACGATATTCAGAAATCAACAAATCAAGGAAGATACTGATACATGGGGTCATACAAAGTGTTAGCTGCTAACGTAGGGTAATGATGATGCAATTGTGGAAAAAAAAGGGTTTCTGATTGAGAATCAAATGATCAAGTTAAGAAAAATCCCCTTGATTATGCCATTTGGTTTGATCGATTACATTGGAACATCAAATTTGGCATGAGTTTCACTAACATTAGGCTCAGTAAAATATTAGAGTTTTACTTATGAGTTCTACCTAGTGCATATCTTTTGTGAAAAACGTATTGAGTGCTATTTAAACTTCTGTTGTTAAGTCAGTAGGAAGTGCCTAAATGTCATATTACTTTGATATTCACAGTCCTACTTGGAGCTTTATTCAATTGATACTATTTAGCCAATAATTCAAGCAAGATGGAATCATTAGTGGAAAAACAAGGAAGGGCTGCGGGCAAAACAGCCCTAAGGGCTGCGTTTTTGGCCAGCAGCCCTTTCCATAGCAGCCCTTCAATAGATATTAACCGCAGACCCTTCACAACGAAGGGCTGCGGTTCGAGGCCCAAAACGCAGCCCTTCTAAGCTTGAAGGGTTGCGTTTTCGGCTTAAACCGCAGCCCTTCTCTAAATGAAGGGCTGCGGTTTTAAGCCTAAACCGCATCCCTATTAAAGTGAAGGGCTGCGGTTTAGGCCTAAAACCGCAGCCCTTCACATTCAATTTTTTTTTTTTAAAATTAAATTAAATCTGCCAAAGCCCCCCCCCACCCCCGCCACCCCAAGACCCCTCGCCACCCCCTGCCCACCACCCCGCCACCACCCCCCGCCCCCGCACCACCCCTTGCACCACCAAGCACCCCCACCCCCAAACACCCTCGCCACCCCCCCCCGGCCCCCCACCCCCCACCCACCGTTAGCCCCCTGCACCCCCAAAGCCCCCAGCCCGCCCCGCACCACCCCCGCCACCCCCGCCACCCCCCGCACCACCAAGACCCCCACCCCCAAGAACCCCCGCCACCCCCAGCCCCGCCCCTGCCACCCCCACCCCCCGTTAGCCCCCCGCACCCCCAAGACCCCCCTGCCACCCCCAGCCCGCCCCCCGCACCACCCCTCCCACCCCCGCACCACCAAGCACCCCCCCACCCCCGTTAGCCCCCCGCACCCCCAAAGACCCCCCCGCCACCCCCGGCCAGCCCCCGCACCACCCCCGGCCCGCCCCCCCGCACCACCCCCGCCACCCCCCGCCACCCGCTGCACCACCAAGACCCCCACCCCCCAAAGAACCCCCGCCACCCCCAAACCCCCCCTACCACCCTCGCCACCCCCACCCCCGCCACCCCCAAAGACCCCTCGTACCACCCGGCCCCCCTGCCACCCCCACTCCCTGTTAGCCCCTGCACCCCCACCCCACCCTGCCACCCCGCCCCTGCACCCCCCGCCACCCCCGCCCCTGCCCCCCCTCCCCCCACCCCCCGCTAGCCCCCTGCACCCCGCACCCCCCCCCCTCACCCCCACCCCCGTTAGCCCCCCGCACCCCCACCCCCGCCACCCCGCCACCCGCCGCCCCACCCCACCCCCACCCCCACCCCCCTGCCCGGCCCTCACCTACACCCCCGTTAGTCCCCTCACCCCCTGCCGCCCCCAAAGACACCGCCACCTCTCGCCGGCCCCCTTACCCCCGCGCCCCAAAGACACCCCCGCCCACCCCCGCCACCCCCCACCCCACTTCCACCCATAACCTCCCTTCGACACAAAAAAAAACGATCAAATTGCAATAATATATGACAAGTTTTTGAACGTAATAATTAACTTTTAATATGTATATATTTAATAATGTAAAAAGTGTACATAGAATTGATACAAACTAGTAGATGTATCATAAGCAATCATCACAAATGTGGGACGCCAACTTATCCCGAACTTCATGTAATTCGTCTGTGGTGAAGGCCCTCAAACATGGTGTGTTATTCATATAAACCTTGCAAAACAACCAGGGAATAAATACAAAATATAAGAATTCAATCATTTACCGTATTTAGTAGTGATTAAAAATGACATATACCTTCCTGAAATTCAATCAAAAACAAATGCAAGCCTAAAACTCTACACACTAGTTATATTATATCTTATATTATCATATTGAAAAATAAAATGGAGTGAAATGATTCGAGAAACAAGAATTGGACGCGAAAAGGCGAAAATCGGCCTAAAATCACATTTATGTTCTCGATATACAACCTACAACAAATGCAAGGCTAAGAATCTACATAATAGTTACATTATACCTCATATTATCATGTTCAAAATGAAATTGGGGTTAAATGACGCGATAAGTACGAACTGGACGCCAAAAGGCAAAAATAGGCCAAAAATGCCCTTTTCGTTCCCAAAATTCAACCTACAACAATTGCAAACCTAAAAATCTACACATTAGTTACATTATGCCTCATATTATCATGTTCAAAATGAATGTGGGGTTAAATGACTCGATAAATACGCTTTGGAAGCGTAAAAGGCAAAAATAGGCCTAAGAATGACATTTTCGTTCCCGAAATGGAACCAACAACAAATGCAAGCCTAAAACTCTACACAATAGTTACATTATACCTCATATTATCATGTTAAAAAGAATTTGGGGTTAAATGACTCGATAAGTACGAATCGGAAGCGAAAAGGCTAAAATTGGCCTAAAATGCCTTTTCGTTCCCGAAATGCAACCAACAACAAATGCAAGCCTAAAACTCTACATAATACTTACATTATACCTCATATAATCATGTTCAAAAAGAATTTGGGGTTAAATGACTCATATAGTACGAATCGGAAGCGAAAAGGCTAAAATAGGCCTAAAAAGACCCGAGAATCAGGTCACATGGCAATGGAATGCCCATCAGCTGGTAGCGGCGGAGAGAGTGGAAAGTGTCACAAATGTGGAGAGCATTCCATTGCCATGTGACCTCACTCTCCACATTTGTAACACAGTCCCACCACCACCACCACTACTGCCCCCCCATTGCACTCCATCATTGCCATGTAGCCCTAAAATGACCTTTTCGTTCCCCAAATTCAACCTACAACAAAAAATAAGCCTAAAAATCTACATAATAGTAACAAATTGGAGAAATTACACAGACCTGAGTTTATGCCTCATGATTTATTGACTTTCCCCGTTTCTTAGGATCCTCAAGTACATGTATCCCTTCCGTGTGATCTACACGCATATAGTTCTCCGACATATTCACATCATCTTCCACACTATTTTCAGGATAGTTAAAAGGGGGGAGGTCCTCAAATGCATCATATTCTTCCTCATTATCAACATCACCAATACCGAGGATACTCCTTTTACCAGGTACAACAATTGACCACTTATTATCAGTAGGATCAGTTACAAAAAAAAAGTTGCTTAACTTGTGATGCAATTACAAATGGCTCCTCAGTTTCATGTAGACGACTAAGGTCAACAAGAGTGAATCCGCAAGGATCATCTTTTCTTACGCAACGTCGATTATCGTCAACCCACTTGCAAGACAAGAGGCAAATATTAAAAGTACAGTAGTCCATCTCCCATATTTCTTCTATTCGCCCATAATAATTGCTTTCAGCATGTACAAGCGACTTATCCTTCGAGCTTGCGTATTGTGTAGCTGACGCCACAAGTGAAACACCACTATTTTGTTGCGATGTTGACTTCTGATCTTGACGTTTAGTCCAAAACGTATACCCGTTAATATCATAACCCTCATAAGAGCTTACAGCTTCACGAGGACCAAATGCTAACCACTTGACTGTTTTAGGAACACTTTCATCCAAATCATTCACTACTCGTTTATGAAACCAATCAATGAAAGTCTTGTTATGCATTTGCGTCAATGCCCTAACTCCTTTTCCGGGATTGCTAACACGTAATTCCTCCATATGTTCATTTAAATAAGGATGGACAGCTGCTACGTGATGCAATACAAATAAGTGAGCTTGTTTACGCTTTTCTACGGAAGGTGTGATCAATTTTGAACCAATTGTGCCCTTGCCCTCAAGTCTGCCCTCGTGTCGGGATGTCGGAAGTCCAACAGGATCAACACTAGCAAAATACTCAGCCACAAAATTACTGATCTCTTCACCCACAAGCCCTTGAATTATACTACCTTCTGGTTGTGCAGGATTCCAAACTTTATCCTTCAAAGTGCCCATATATCTCTCAAAAGGATAGCACCACCTCAAAAACACTGGACCACACAACTTAATTTCTCGAACTAGATGGACAATGAGATGGACCATAATGTCAAAGAATGCGGGGGGAAAAAAATCTCAAATTTGCATAGAGTTTCAACTACTCTGGCCTGCAAGGAATCAAGGGTCGACAGTTCTAGGACTTTGCTGCATATTGTATGGGAAAATGAACAAAGTTCGGTAATGGTGTGCCTCACATGCTTTGGAAGTATCCCACGAATTGCAATCGGTAAGAATACTTGCATCATGACATGACAATCGTGAGATTTCATACTCGATAACTTCAATTCACCATTTAAGGTAACAAACCGCTTCATATTCGATGAGTAGCCAGTTGGGACCTTAATGCCATACAATGACTCGCAAAAAATCCGTTTTTTACGCACGTGACATCGTGTAGCAAGCTGGTGGCAAATAATTCTTCTCCGAATCCTCCACCTTCTTTTTACTTTTCTGAGTTTCATCATCAACCCTTTCCTCCACTACTTTCTTCTTCCTTCCGTCCCTTTTCTGAGCCCACAACTCTGGTCGAAGCCCCTGTTTTTCCAAGTAAAGTCGTGACGCCTTAACATCTTTTGTCTTGCCCGGAATATTCATAAGTGTCGCAAGAATAGCTTCACAAACATTCATCTCTATGTGCATGACATCCAAATAATGTCTGACCTTTAGATCTTTCCAATATGGGAGTTTCCAAAAAATGGACTCCTTTTTCCATAATCCCGTAGGTCGATCAACCTCACTAGCAGGTTTACCAAAGATTGTTTCAATGCCCTTCACCTGATTATAAACTTCAGTACCAGTTAATGGTCTATGAGCAACTTCTTCTTCAACCGTCCCATCGAATGCCTTCTTCTTAAACCTATAGGGATGGTCGCGTCTGAGGTGCCTTCATGTGCGCATATACACATGTTTGCAGCCCTTAAGGTGTGTAGATTTCATGTCATCTACACAAATTGGGCAGGGTTGTTTTCCTCTCGTCTTATACCCAGATAAGTTCCCATAAGCTGGATAATCGTTCATAGTACAAAAAAGCATGGCACGCAGAGTGAACATCTCATTAGCATACGCATCAAATACTAACACTCCTTCGTTCCACATCTTCTGTAAATCTTCAACAAGCGGTTGGAGGTATACATCAATGTCATTTCCAGGTTGTTTGGGCCCCGATATAAGAAGCGACAGCATCATGTACTTGCGTTTCATGCACAACCAAGGAGGCAAGTTATAAACCACTAAGACCGCTGGCCATGTACTATGCTGCGAACTGAGATTGCCAAAAGGGTTCATGCCATCCGTACATAATCCAAGCCTCAGATTCCGATCCTCATTACCAAATGCCTTATGCACCCTGTTGATACTTTTCCACTCAGGCGAATCAGCCGGATGCTTGAGCAGACCGTCTTTCTTCCTACGATATGCATGCCACCTCAAATTCTTCGCATCTCCTTTAATTGAGAACATGCGCTTAAATCTAGGTATTATGGGTAAATACCACAACACCTTAGCTGGTGGTCCTTCACTACCTCCAGCTCCTTCACGTTTGTACCTCGACAATCCACAACGTGGACACTCATGTAAATGCTCATACTCATTACGATAAAGCACACAATCGCTAGGACAAGCATGTATCCGCTCGTACTCTAAACCGAAAGGACACATCAGTTTCTTCGCATAATAGTACGACTTTGGCAGTTCATTTCTATCAGGGAGCATATCAGCTAAAACTTCCAACAACAATGTGAAACTAGAGTCCGTCCAACCAGCTTTCGACTTAATGTTGAACAGTGTTATCATCGCGGAAAGTTTGGTGTACTTTGTACAACCTAGATATAACGGCCTTTCAGCAGCCTCAGACATAGACTCAAAAATACGAGGTCGTTTACACGACTGATCTTCAACCTCGTGTATCATCTCGTCTACCCGATCCCTATCATCATCTGCAAACTCATCATCCAAATTCTCATCTCCGAACTCATCATCCTTCTTTTCTTCACATACATCTTTCATTACTCTAGAGCTTCCTATATACTTCCCCTGCTCACCATACCAAACCCATACGTGGTATTGAGGCCTAAACCCACGACGAAAGACATGCTCCCTAACCACATGTATACTACTAACCTTGCTCACATTTCTACAATCGAAACAAGGACAATAAATGTCGACTGCTCCAGAGGATGCTTGATATTGTAATGCAGTTGTACAGAATTCCAAGACCCCTTTCACAAACTCAATCGATTCACGACTACCATACATCCAAGTACGATCCATCTCATTCAAGAAGACCTCTAATAATTAAACACAACCATTCATTATAATGCATCAATCATTATTTAAGTACATACACTCACATATCATCATATCACACACGCATAGAGCAATCTAAGATAGTGACATGTTCAATTGTATGCATGCAACCGAAGGTCCTTATCACTCCAACCTAACCCGTCCTTGGACGTCTAATCTCACTAGTGAATGTGTGCCAACTTTTCAATTCTAAGGAAAATCCGGCAGCATTTCCCTACAGTTCTCCAAGTACACAATATAGATAATTGCTTATCTACATATGTACCCAGAGAACAATGTAGAGAAACGATGAGCCAAGATTTTCCTCAGAATTGAAAAGAAGACACACATTCACCACCTAAGTGAGATCAAACGTCCAAGAACAGTCCCAAACCGGGTACTATTCAAGACTTACTCCTAATGAGTATGTCTTGAACGGGTATCTAGGCATATGATGACAATTCAAACAACTTGTAGATTTCATAGCTAAATTACATTGCGTTTTCATACAATCTCATATCAAGAAATATACATACATTATAAGAAATACATATATATATCAATAAATTATCATAACTTAATCAAATTGAATCACATGACAACTTTGTCTCATCAACAATTTAAATCAAACAAAAAAGACAACGAAATTAAACTAGCTAGTTACCTCTTAACACCAATGATAAGCAATGAAGAGAGTAGAGATAGTTGGAACTTTATTTGCCTTCCTAAGCCTCTTCTTCCTACAATTAACAAAACCCACATTGCACATTAATCATTTAGTTCAATTAAGAAAAATAAAACTAAC
>CANSNZ010000659.1:0-177500 GCA_947646795.1 Beta lomatogona
CTTGCCGGTATCCGCACCGACTTGGACCATGTGTCTAGGGTGGCTTGGCGCACTCACCTCGCCAATGTCCACTCCGGACATGAGCCTCCTTCCTAACCATCCCCACTACCCCCTTCTTCGACCCTCGAGAAGGGCCATTTGAGGAGCCTTCATTCCGTCCTTACCCCCACTACCCATCCTACTATGATGGGGGGATGGTGGGAACTATTAGGAGCTTTTCCTAACCCCCCTCCCTCTCCCTCCTTTTGCCACTCCGAGCGGAGTTTTGCTTAAGCTTCGGGGAACTTGCTTGTATGTCTATATTTTTGGGAGTTTTTTGGGGGCGGCTGGGGTTAAGGTTTGGGGGGTTTTTGGTTTTGTTGGTTGTGGTTTTTTTTGGTGTTGGGTTTTTTATTCCCCCCCCCCCGCTTCTTTTTGTTGCTTTGGTAGTTTCTTTTTGTCTTGTTTTAAAAAAAAAAAAAAAAAAAAAAAAAAAAAAAATTTATGCATTAGGATAGCTTGGTTGCATGCATGATTTGTGGCTAAAGAGTTCATGACTTGATTGGAAGACCTTCCTTATATTAGACTTGATGATTTTGGAAGCCCCGTTGTGACTTTAGGCGTCTTTTGAAACCAATAACTTTTGGTAGAGTCTCTTTGAAATTAGGCGAGTTGGATGAATGGATTGCCTTGCCCCTTGTGCGATGAATCCCGAAGGAGAGCCAAGAACCTCGTAAGACTCACTCACAACCCTCACCATTGATCGCCTAACTTGTGACTTGCATTTTAGCTCCCAAGATTACATAAGACGAGCCTCTAGGAGAATGATTTAGGGCGTTTCTTTTGCTAGTAATAGGAGCTTGAGCCAAAAGCTTGAATACCCGCATGATATTCGCTTCTCAACCCATCTCGAGCCTTTCTATCCTATTTTTGCTTAACCCACATAATGAGTCATGGCCAAACTTTCCCCAAAGTGGAGTACATGTGTAGTTTTTGTTGAGTTAAGTGGTTTTGATATTAAGTCTTGGTTGAAAGAGAGTTAATGTGCTTGTATGATGGTAAAAGTTGAAAAATTTTGTGAAAATGAAAGACAAAAGATATAAAAGAAAGAAAGTTCTTATTGTCCGCTTTGGTTTATTATTGAAAATGAAAAGAAAGAAAGATCAAATTGATGAGAAAAGGAAAAAAGTTCACAAAGTGAAAAAGAAACAAGTGAAATTCAAGGATATGTGTGAGAGTTCTTTAATTGAGAATAGTGTTAGGACTAGCTTGGGGGAGTATTTACCCCTAGTTTGTACTCCACTTACCCTTTTTGCACCACATTCCTAGAATATGATCCACACCCCTAACCTAGCCCCGTTATAACCTTAACAAAGCCCCTGTTGACTCCTAGATTGGTCTTGATCTATTTAGTAGTGGCGGGTGAGATTTTGTGCAAGTCATGATGAGGGTCATCAAAACATGGTAGAGGCGAGCAATTATGGTTGAGCATCCCTAGGGAGGAGTCAAACTTGGGTCTTGGAAGTGGAGAAGAGTGAGAAATCATTCTTGGAAAGCTTTCTTTCAAAGAGATTCGGTTGATCGGTAGATTGAGACCTTAGAGTCACTCTTGTGCTTCCTAATCATCTTCCCTCTTGTGTTTGGTTGGTCTCCTAAATCTTGATATGAACTCATTTAGCTTACATGTCATGTTTGTATCCTTGCATTTAGAGCATATAGGTTAGGTTGTTGCATGTTTCCCTTTTCTTTTATTCTTTTTCTCTCCTTCACTCTCATTCTTGGTTTACTTGAGGACAAGCAAAACGCTAAGCTTGGGGGAGTTTGATAAGTGCGTTTCTAACGCACTTTATTACCTTCTTTTGGCTTGTTTTAGCTCCCCTTTTCCTCCCTTTTCTTCCTTCTTTCTCCTCACTTTTCCCTTCTATTTCATTCACGTGATCATACTTGGTCATAGTGACATTTTGCTAGATTTTCGATCTATTTCGATTTCTAGCATTTATTTTCACCATGTTTGTTCATCTTTCTATTGCAGGTATTGCCCCTTTTCGGGGTCGAGAAATGCGAGACATGGCATAAGGGATCGAGCTAGAGGCTGAAAGGGGGTAGCCCTTTGATGTATGTATGCCCGCACACGATGGTGCGCCCAGCCTGGTGCGCCCGCACCATCGACCAATTCTGGAGCACAAAAAGCAGACTACATTGGTGCGCCCGCACCTTAAATTGGGTGCGCCCGCACCTTAATTGGGTGCGCCCGCACCTTCATCTGGTGCGCCCGCACCATTTGGAGAAAGAGAATTCCACCCCGAGACAGGAAGATTCGGGTGCGCCCGCACTGAAGTCCTGGGTGCTCCCGCACTGAGCAAGGTGCGCCCGCACCTCCTTTTGGTGCGCCCGCACCTCACGATCCGGAAAGAAAACATTCGATCATTAAACCCTCTTTTCGAGAGGAGTAAAGGACTTACGCTTTATTCTAGTTTCTACACAATATTCTAGGGTTTTGTATTAGAGAGAAAACACTTTAGTTTGATTGAGATTTGAGAATTGTTGATCATAGTTTGTGATTTCCAATACATTCAAGGTACTTTTCATTCAATTCAATTCAAAGTTTTAGTTTTTATTTCATTCTCTTGGTGTTTGTTTATGTTCTCATATTATTTAAGATCTTCATTCTCTTAGTTTAATAATTGCGATTTCTATTAGTTTAATAATTTCTTAATCATGTTTAACCTTAGATTAGTCATAGATTCATTGTTTAATTGCTTTAACTCCATGATTAGTGAGTAGTTTCATATCTAGGGTTAGGGCGAAAGTATGAATTAGGGTTTTAAAAATGTTGTTGATGTGATTGTGATGTATGGAGAAGTTTATGCATTGATCTTGGTGTTTTGAGACCTTAGGATAGATATTGATCACATTTATACTTTGGTATTTTGATTTCAAATGTTCTTAAATCGTATTTTGAACTCTTTATCATCCCCCATAAGAATCAACTTAATTTCTATACCAAGATATTGGGTGGAAATTAAGGGGATCCTTCATTAGGGGTTTTTCCAAACTTATCGAATCTCTTAATCAATTAACTAAAGACCATTCGAGAGAGGATTTAGTTGATAGATTAAGCGATTACTCTTGAGGACCATTCGAGAGAGGACTCAAGTATTTTAGAGGAGAACTAAACCTTGCATAATCGTCTTTGTTGCTTCACAATCGCATTAACAATCATCATCCGTTCTTATTCATACTAGTAGCCTTAACTCTAGTGTCTTTATTTGATATTTAAACTCGTGATTTTTGCTTGTTCTAGCTGATAGATAGTCTTAATTGTTACCAAACATCTTTTAAACCCCCAAATACCTTTCAATTAGGTAGTCTAGACTAGATAGACTCTAATCAATCCCAATTTCCCTGTGGATCGACCCTTGACTTGCCCTTACTATTCTCTTAGTAATTGCTTGTTAGGACTACAAATATTGTTTGGGAAGCGGTTTTTAGTGCCTTAACGACACACTAAAAACCTCTTATCACACATTCACCACCTAAGTGAGATCAAACGTCCAAGAACAGTCCCAAACCGGGGACTATTCAAGACTTACTCCTAATGAGTATGTCTTGAACGGGTATCTAGGCATATGATGACAATTCAAACAACTTGTAGATTTCATAGCTAAATTACATTGCGTTTTCATACAATCTCATATCAAGAAATATACATACATTATAAGAAATACATATATATATCAATAAATTATCATAACTTAATCAAATTGAATCACATGACAACTTTGTCTCATCAACAATTTAAATCAAACAAAAAAGACAACGAAATTAAACTAGCTAGTTACCTCTTAACACCAATGATAAGCAATGAAGAGAGTAGAGATAGTTGGAACTTTATTTGCCTTCCTAAGCCTCTTCTTCCTACAATTAACAAAACCCACATTGCACATTAATCATTTAGTTCAATTAAGAAAAATAAAACTAACTTAAAAACATTAATTCATACTTAACTAAGCAAAAAATTAGCTAAACCCAAGAGCTAGCAATGAAGAAAGAGTAAGGCAGTGGTGGTGGTAGTTGTTGCTGCCGCTTGTGGGTGGTGGCGCTGCGTAGTGATGGAGGAGCTCCACACCCTAAACCCACTCAAATGGTGGAGAAGAGAAGAGAAAAGAAGAGAAGAGAAGCTAAGAGAAGAGAAGAGAGGTGAAGAAAGAGAAGGGTTGTGGTGGTGAAGCAATGTGGGTGCTCCGGCGTCAGAGCTCCGGTGATGGGGCTTTAGGGTTAATGTGCGAGTGAGTGAGAGGGAGGGAGGGGTTTTTCGCTCGTTAAATGCGTGTAAGGGAGGGAAATTTAGAAAATATGTCTACCTACTGTGTGTGTGCGCGCGCAAAACTGGAGATATGGGATGGGATCAGAAGGGCTGCGGTTAGTCTAGAAAACGCAGCCCTTCGTTTATGAAGGGATGCGGTTTTCAGGCTAACCGCAGCCCTTCATTAGTAGGGCTGCGGTTAGCCTCAAAACCGCAGCCCTTCATACTGCATGAAGGGCTGCAATTTCTTGTTAACCGCAGCCCTTCAATAAAAGGGCTGCGGTTTCCAAAGAAACCGCAGCCCTTCTTGCGCAGCCCTTCCTTTTTTTTCCCCTAGTGAATGTCTACTACCATCCATCGCAATACTTCTTTAATCTTCAAAGAGGTCTCCGTGTAACTTGCAAATTTTATCCCGAGTAAGATAAATCTTTCTATGCTTTGAAATATTACCAGCCACAATAAATGTGTACAAATTACTTTTTCCCACAATTAACACTTTTATTATAACACTCTCTGAATTACGGATATTAATTAAGATGAGAAAGGTAATCAATAGGATTTTCCAACATATAATAATAACTAAGAAGTTTATTGCTATAATCTGTCTGCCATCTTTTCATAGGGAAGAAATATTTATAGGCAACATAATTAGAGTGATAGAATACAAAATCAATCTTGGAGCTCCAGTGATAGTATATGAAGTCAATCTTAGCCAATGATCATTGGAGCAATGATAGGATGTCGTACACCTATCAAATATAATTCCTAACAAACCTTCTAACAATGTAGTAGGGTAACTAGGGTCGAATCCATAGAGAGATGGTCGTTCTAATATAGCTTCTAAGGTATGGGCCGTATGGCGAACTAAACAAGATCAGAAATATGTGAATTAAGGTTCTAAACTAATAAATAAAGAAAATCAAACTAAAAAGATCTAGGGTAATGGTTCACCATGTTTATACCAATTCAATCAATACAATATAATTCAACAATACTTGGATTGAAGGTCAAGCAATTAGAGTCTTGTGTTAATCCTACGGTCGGGTCTTAACACTCTTAAATCAACATATGTTAGTACGGTCGCTCAACATAATCAGATCTACCAATTGTAAAAAGCCTCTAATGAGTACGATCTTTCAATTCTAACTCCTATTAGCTAAGCATAACCCATGATATTGCGCAATTACATGAATTAAGAAATTATAACAAATCAATAGGAATTACTCTCATCCAATCCAATCATTGAATAACTTTAAATCACAATCAAAGAGATATAAACATGGATTCCCAAACCCTAGAAATAAAAACTACTCAATCATGAAATATATAACAAAATCTAAATCTACAAAGAAGAACATAATCAAATTAAAGAAATCAATGAAAGAAAAGAGATGAAAAAAATAACCTTATGAATTAATGAAGAGCATGAAAAACTAGGGTTTACAACTAAAAACTAATATGACTAGGAAAGTAAGTTAAAAAATAAGGAAAGACGAAATATCATTAAATGGACGGAATTAGTGATCCGCGCGTACAAAAACAGATTCCAGCAGAAATAGTCCCAACTTCGGAAAGGCATAACTTCTTGACTAGAAGTCTCCTTGGGGCGTGCCACCTATCATTGGAAAGCTATTCAAGTCTAGTTTACAAATCAGCTGGAACTATTCAATTGCAGGAATCCCATCAAAAGGTACGGTCAGATGAGTAGACGTGACTCCTTTTCCACATTTCTTCTAATAATGTTCCGCTTTGTTTTTGCTCAAACTCGTACTATGAGATATCCATAACGATCCTTATGCATTGTAGCTTCTTTAAAAGTGATCATAATCCTCAAGTTTAGCTAATCATACTCCAATACGTCCTCAATGCCTGAAATTCATCAAAAATAAAAAAAACATACCGAATAGGAGTAGAATAACATAACTTAAGAATATAATGCAATAATGAACCTAAATATGAATCTAAATGCTCTAAATTGCAACCTAAATGCACCTAAAAACTATATATAAATATGATTTATCAAACTCCCCCAAGCTAAACTGTAGGCGTGTTTTTATTTCGCCTACGCGGTGTGAGCGCGTATTAGATTTGACTACCCCACTGTTAAGGTTTTATTGAAAATTATTTTGTATTGAAAGAAGTCGCCAACAATTATTTTTAGGAAGAATCATAAACCTAATTGGATATAGGATAATCATAGGGACAAATTATGGAGATTTTCCCGTCATGACTCCATAGATGGTCAAAATGAACCAAAGTTTGAGTTCAGGGGTGAGGGTACGAATATGGTCAGGAACCATATTGCCCATTGCTGGCCTCTATTAAATATCGATTCATTGCAGAATTTATGCCAATGAATTATCAAATAATGTTTTAAACACCCTAAAAATATTTCGTCTAAATTGGTTCAGGAAACACATAAAAAGACTAATTTTTAGTGATATGTTATTAGGCAATCAATATTACAGGGAACCTAACAGGTTGTCCAAATTAATCTGATTAATGTTAGAATAATTCCTTAGGTCTATGATTAGCAAAAATAACATGTGGGGTGATAAAAAGCAGTAAAGCAGGACAATATAATAGCATGCATATAATGATCAGGCAAGCATATAATAATATGAAAAGAAATAAAAAGAAAAATAAAGGTTTAGAATATACAATAGAGCGATTTTATATTAAAGATCTACATCATGAAAGAAATAGTTAGTAACTTCAATATAAAAAATAATTGATTTAAGGACCCTCAGGATTATACCTATGCTACTTAGATTGAGGAGCGCAACGATCTTTAGGCAGAGCAATCGTGAAACCAAAAACGCAGTGAGGACGGATTAATTGAAAGTATTGAAGAGTATTGAAAGTATTTGAAGGTATTTGAAGTATTCGAAGTGTATTTTAGAGTGTTCGGAAGTTTTTGTGTGCGTAAGTAATAAACTGAAAAGCGGTCCTTGATTCGGGCAATCACGGAGTATTTATAGGAAAAAGAAGGCGTGCGCTGCACACGAGCCTTGCGCCACGCGCAAGACTACGTGGCAGGTGCAGTCCACGCGTCAGGCGCACATTGGTGTAAACGCGCAAGACTACAAGGCAGGTGCAGTCCAATCAGTTTTAGGCACGTGTAAACGCGTTCTGAAAAGATAAAAAGAAAGTTGCGTCTCACATAAGACTTGCGTCAGACGCAGGACTCTGTGTGAGTCACAAAATCTACGTGTCAGGTGCTCATTGGCACTCCTGACGCGATATGGCCAATGTGCTGGTCGCACGTGGCGTGCTGAGCGCAGCCCCCACGTCCGGCGCATATTTGGGAATATTCGAGCATATTCCTTTGCGCGTCTTTCAAAGATACTTTTCTATCCCTAAAATTTCGGGGATGGAAATTTTACGGGTTAAAAATCTGATTTTTGATTGAAGATAATGAAAATGATTATGAAAAATATTTATTAAAATAATAAATATTTGATTGGCCTTTTAAAAATGGATTTAAAACATTCTATGGGCTTAAAATACCATTAATCATCATGAACAATTAATTGGGCTTTAGAATATCATTTGAAAACACAGTTTGGATTGGTTCTTCAGATTGCTCCTCCGTTGGGTCGCGCCAGCTAATGTCGCGGTATGTTTCATCATTGGATCCTTAAATGGGGAGACACGATTATGTGTCTACAGAAGCCCCCACTTTGACTGAGGTTCAGGAAACCGATAGTCAAAGTATACGGTGTCGGGACGGAGAACGATTCTAAACGCTCTGCAGTTTAGAATTGATCTATAATCGCCGGTCTCTACAAAACAAAGTTAGTATGCTGGACAATAACTACAAGCAATCTGATTACCTACAGGAAAGATGTTAGCAGATAGGTGCAAACAACTCACATAAGCACATAGTGATGCAATAATGCAAACTTAGAGTCTCTAAGGATGAATGAGATGCTATGCAAGGATTAAGGTTATGCAAAGATAAGGGATGACACGTCATGCAAGGTCAGGGTTATGCTGGACTAGAATGTATGAAATGCAATGCAAGGTCAGGGTTTTTGCAAAGCTGCAATGCAAGGTCAGCATTTTGCAAGGCTAGAATGATACAATTATCAAAAATAGATAGAATGATTTTCGAAAATCGTTTTTAGTAAATAAACGGGGTTTGTAAACGAGGTCCGTGGATTACAACTCTTCGGGAGTTTGATTTGAATTGGAGGAACCACCACTAGTAGGAAGCCCCCACTTTGGGAAAGCTTGCTTTTAATTAGGCATGAACCTTAATCGAAATGTACTTAATCTGACATGAAAATGTAGTTGATCTATCTTAAACGTTGAAAGTTGTCACTGGGGATTGTACTGGGGATTCTTCTTTAGGAAGTTGATATAGGCAAAGTCAAGTATCGCCTGAAATCATGGAATTGTCGGAGAGTCCTTCAGGGACAAGGAGAACTTGGACTGAAAAATAATAAGGGTTTAATTTTATGACTCAAATAGATATAGGTAGGAAAAGGCTTTAACGAGGCTAGGTTCAGACTCGAGTCTATGCCGGGATCTAGAAATAATATGCTCCTGAACTCTAGAAAGTCAAATCATTAGACCACGACTAATTTTTATTTTATTGAAGCGGTCGGACCTCGAGATGAGGATTTCTACGTATCCTTGCGGAATCAGACCATTCGTAGTTCTAGATCTGATTTCTTTTTTTATTATTATTTTTTATGTGCCCTAACTTTTGCCTGGGCAGCCCTTTCGGATTTTCAACCTAGCGGGCTTAGACATACCTTGAAGAAGGAGTTAAGATTGATGAAAGGTTGTAAAGTTTAAGGCTTAGATGTTTTGATGAAGGTTTAATTGGTTTGGGAAATGAAGGGTCATGGATTTGGATTATAAGTTAAGGGTTTTGATGGATTGAAGAATTTGAATGAGGGATAGAACATGTGTGTAAGCCCCCTAGCTTGGTCTTTTATTTTGCCTTTGACTCTTTCTTTTTTGGCATTTTTTTTGTCCTGTGTGTTTCTTTTGCTTTTTTCACACTTTGAATTTTTTTCACTTTTTTGTTTTTTTATTTTCCTGGCACACAATATTTTTTGTGTAGTAAGGCTTGCGCACAAGTTATTAGTTGAGGGTATTGGAAGGCTTGAAGGATATTTGTGGTGTTTTGGTTAATGGAGATGATGGCTTATGAAAGGTAATGAAAGTGAGAGGGGAATAACTCATGATCCAAAGTATGTCCACTTTTTTATTATCAATTTTTTTTTAAGATCTCTTTTTTATTAGCATTATTAGTCAAGTTCGTTAGGTGATTTAAGTTTCATCATTGAGTTAGAAGCATAAATAAAATGATGGAAGGCCAATGAAGATGGAAATAAAAATGCAATTCTTTTATTAATTAAAAATAACACAAGGCTTATTAGAAATAAAAACCTGAATGACATAAACTCGACAGGAAAGGAAATAAAGGAACTAGGGGAGGGATTCTCCGACTCAACCTAGAAAACCAACGCTAAATGACTAAGCCCCCTGCATTATTTAGGCATTTCCCAAGGGGGTGCCGCTATTGCTGACTTTTGCTGCATGCGAAATTGGCAATCTACCGTCTTCAACCATATCCGGCAGATGATGCTTCAAAGTCCAGCATTGTGAGGTCAGATGCCTATTTCCTTGATGTTACTTGCAGTAGGAATTAGGATTCCATCTACTGGATCTCTTCTCCAGAGGAGGGTCCGGAGTAGGGCCAAGTGGCTGAAGTGCTCCCTTTGCATGAAGCCTAGTGAAGGCTTCTTCTAGAGACATGCCCAAAGGAGTGAACGTCCTTTGAGGTCCTTGATAACCTCTCTTGTCAGTAGTTAGGGCATTTATGTCACAGCTTTTAGAGGTAGAAGGGTTATTATTACTCTTCTTGAAAGAGTTGTTGTTAGAACCCTTGTTCTTGTTGGCATGTAACTCTTCTTCAATCAGCAGGCCTACCTTATAGAGCTTCGTGAAAGACTCTATGGGTTGGAACTTAATATGGTCCACATACTTGGGCTGCAGGTTACGGATCACCAAACGGACTTGATCCTCTTGGGATGGCCTGTTAGTCATTTATGCAGCCTTTTCCCTCCATCTGTTAAGGAAGGTGACAAAATCTTCGGTGGAATTCTGCTTAGTTAATTCCAACTCACGAAGGAAAATGGGAAGCTGAGTATTGTAGATGTATTGTTTGTGGAACTCTTCTCTGATGTAGTCCCAGTCATTCAACTTGGCCTTCTTTAGTGTTCTAAACCACTTGGATGGACATGCATCCAAAGTTAAAGGAAATACATAAGCAAACAGGTCCTTGCTCATGCCCTTGAGAGCCATAGAGATGAAGAAAGCTCTCAAGTGGTCATCTGGGTCTTCGACCCCCTTGAATTTTGGGAGGTCACCCAATAATACCTTTTTAGGGAGTTTTTCCCTCAGTTCAGGATCAATAATGTCATGGCCAAGAGCCTGACCCTCGAGCGCAGGAATTGACTGGATCAATTGCTCGAGTATTTCAAACCTCAAATCTGTGTTGGTTTTGAATGGTGGTGGAGTGTCGCCTTGCTCATCCTCTTCAGTTAGCTTCTCCCTCAGTGCCTTAATCTCTTTTTCTTGGTCCTCAAGACGTGAGTTTATCAGTTGAAGTTGGGCCATAATGGCAATGAGCTGTTCATTAGTGTCCCCCATTTCAGATGATGCTTCAGAAGAGCCAGAGGATTCGTCTGAAAATGTGAGGATGCGTTTGACGAGTCTAGGAGTAGGCCGACCTTGTTGCCTCTCTGTCGGACGTTCCCAAGTTATAATCTCACGACCTGTCCTGAACAGAAATCGAATGGACCTCGTAAATTTTTAGAAATGATGCTTTCGACATGAGAAATGGAAATGAGGGATGGGGAAATGGAAATGAAGATGAAAGTGGAAATGGGGATGAAAAATGGAAGATAAAATGGAACCGGGAGATAGTTAGAGATGGGTATGATTATGGTTATGGTGGTGACATGGGACTAACTATACGCAGATGCAAATGACTGGACTGGACTGGACTATGCAAGCAGACTGGACTAGACTTGGCAAATAGACTAGGCTCAAAAGGATTGTCTACGCTAGCTTCGCTAGGCTTAGGAAGGAATTGGCTTCGCCAGATTTAATGATTTGGTATTGCTATAGATGTAAGATAAGAGTAGCTTCGCTAAACTCGAAGGGTGCCTTTAAGGTCTTAGGGGTGACTAGCCTTACTAAATCAATGGGTGCCGTTATGGTCCTACGGGTGACTAGCTTAGCTAGGTCAAAGGGGTGTCGTTATGGTCTTACAGGGATGACTAGCTTTGCTAAGTCAATGGGATGCTGTTATGGTCTTACAGGGGTGACTAGCTTAGCCAGGTCAAAGGGGTGTCGTTATGGTCTTATAGGGATGACTAGCTTAGCTAGGTCAAAGGGGTGTCGTTATGGTCTTACGAGGATGATTAGCCTAGTTAAGTCAAAGAGGTGCCGTTATGGTCTTACAGGGATGCTAGCTTCGCTAGACTTAATGGTTTGGACTTCGTCCTATATGGATTTGGAATTGGACTAGATTGACTTTGGAAATGAGTTGGGCCTTATGTGGACCTAATTCTGGACTTGGTCCTATATTGGTTTGACGTTAGACTTGAAAATGCACATGGGCTCGATATTGGATTGGAATAGAGTTGGATTAGACTTGGACTAGGCTTGACATAGACTAGGGTTCACATAAAGATGCAAATGGGCCTAGATTTTGACAGGAGCTAGACTTATATGGGCCTAAGATGGACTCTAATGCTAGCGGGCCTAATATGAATGCATGGACTCGAATTAGATGGACCCTATATGAATGCAAAATGGACTCTAATGCATATGGGCCTAGAATGAATGCAAGTTGAATTGAATGGAGTTGTTTGATTGGATTAAATTGAAGATGTTTAGAATGGGCTAAGAAATTTTTTGAAATTCATTTTCGAAAGCAACCCCTTGTTTTATGTTTTATTAGGAAAAGATGATGGATTAATTTTGAAAAATATTTTTTTTATTGAAATGTCGTGGTATGATGATGATTAGTAAATGTTTTTGAAAATGAGTAGAATAGAAGGAGGTGTAGGATTGATTTTGAAAAATATAATTTTTGAAATTGATTGAATATGGTAGGATAGAATTGATAGGGAAGATTGCTTGAACAGCATGGAGAAGATGGGAAGAGGTATACATGCATGATGACTCCACAATGGCCATTTTTTTTTCTAGATGCACTTTTTAGGACATACTCTACCTTGCATGAATAGACTGACCCTTTTTTTGAATATTATACAGATGCAAACTTGTTATCTTACACTCGAACAAAGGTCAAAAGATCAATAAGCATGGGACGAATAGGCTGCGTGCCACGCAAATGGTGCACGCGGCGCACATCCTATGCGTCTGGCGCGGGTGCATTGCACCAGGCGCAACTTAATGCGTTTGGCGCAATGCTCTACGGCACGCGTATTGATAAATTGACGAAGGTTCGGGCGAAAACGGCGATTTGTTTTAGACGCGATTTGCAATAATTTCGGGTGTAAAGCATATTAGCAGGCAAAAATTGCAATCACACATAAATGCCAGGTAACATGGATGCAAAAGTTCTCAACCTAAAGTTCAGTTCTACATTCAACTATTGGTCAGGTTTAGGTTAAGGCTGAAAAGGTCCATGACTAAGAGATTGATCCCACGCTTTGTACCCCAGCTTAAAGAGGTGGCCACGTGTAAGACGCACTCCAATCTCAAGTCAGGAACGAGAGAACAACGTCATGGTTGGGTAGGTTTGCTTATGACTAGGATCCAACACTATCGCTCAGGATGCTTTTTGGAAGGACAAAGCGCAAACCCCCCAGGGGTGACCTCACACATAGAACATGTGCTAATGAAGCAAGGTAGCTTGTCCTTATGGTGGCTGAACAATAGCCATGCATATGCAAAACTATATATTATTCTAAGGCATAAAAATAAGAATGAATTGTATTTTTCAAGTTTCACCCACTCATTTAAAAAATTAATTTTTTAAAATTGTCCCCAGTGAAGTAGCCAAATTCTAGGCGTGTTTTTATTTCGCCTACACGGTGTGAGCGCGTATTAGATTTGACTACCCCGCTGTTAACGTTTTATTGAAAATTGTTTTGTATTGAAAGAAGTCGCCAACAATTCTTTTTAGGAAGAATCATAAACCTAATTGGATATAGGAAAATCATAGAGACAAATTATCCAATGTAGATTTTTCCGTCATGACTCCATAGATGGTCAAAATGAACCAAATATTGAGTTCGGCGGTGAGGTACGAATATGGTCAGGAACCATATTGCCCATTGCTGGCCTCTACTAAATATCGATTCATTGTAGAATTTATGCCACAGAATAATCAAATAATGTTTTAAACACTCTAAAAATATTTAGTCTAAATTGGTTCAGGAAACACATAAAAAGACTAATTATTAGTGATATGTTATTAGGCAATCAAAATTACAGGGAACCTAACAGGTTGTCCAAATTAATCTGATTAATGTTAGAACAATTCTTTAGGTCTTTGATTAGCAAAAACAACATGTGGGGTGATAAAAGCAGTAAAGCAGGACAATCATAATAGCATGCATATAATGATCAGGCAAGCATATAATAATATGAAAAGAAATAAGAACAAAGAGAAAGGTTTAGAATATACAATAGAGCGATTTTATATTAAAGATCTACATCATGAAAGAAATAGTTAATAACTTCAATATAAAAAATAATTGATTTAAGGACCTTCAGGATTATACCTATACTGCTTAGATTGAGGAGCGCAACGATCTTTAGGCGGAGCAATCGTGAAAGTATTGAAGAGTATTGAAAGTATTTGAAGGTATTTGAAGTATTCGAAGTGTATTTTAGAGTATTCAGAAGTTTTTGTGTGCGTAAGTAATAATCTGAAAAGCCGTCCTTGATTCGGGGAATCACGGAGTATTTATAGGAAAGAGAAAGCGTGCGCTGCACGCGAGCCTTGCGCCAGAGGCAAGCCTACTTGGCAGGCGCAGTCCACGCGTCAGGCGCACATTGGTGTGCCTGACGCAGCCAGCCCAATCAGGTTTAGGCACGTGTAAACGCGTTTTGAAAAGATAAAAAAGAAAGTTGCGTCTCACACAAGATTTGCGTCAGACACAGGACTTTGTGTGAGTCACAAAATCTACGTGTCAAGCGCTCATTGGCACGCCTGACGCGATATGGCCAATGTGTTGGACGCACGTGGCGCGCTAGGCGCAGCCCCCGCGTTCGGCGCATATTCGGGAATATTCGAGCATATTCCTTTGCGCGTCTTTCAAAGATACTTTTCTATCCCTAAAATTCCGGAGATGGAATTTTACGGGTTAAAAATCTAATTTTTTATTGAAGATAATGAAAATGAATATGAAAAATATTTATTAAAATAATAAATATTTGATTGGGCTTTTAAAAATGGATTTAAAACATTATATGGGCTTAAAATACGATTAATCATCATGAACAATTAATTGGGCTTTAGAATATCATTTCAAAACACATTTTGGATTGGTTCTTTATATTGCTCCTCCGTTGGGTCGCGCCAACTAATGCCGCGGTATGTTTCATCTTTGGATCCTTAAATGGGGAGATACGATTATGTGTCTACATAAACCATTGCTTGTACTCAAGCAATAAGACATAGACATTGGAAAAGAAAGACAACCTACAATATAGGACTACAATAGGGCCAAACACTCAGCTTGAAAACACAAGAGATATAATCACTACACAAACCAAGCATCAAAACAATCTCGAACAAAGCCGCATAGCATGTCAGGTATCGCAATCGGCTCTTCAATCATACCACAAACCATCTCCTCCAAGCTGGATTTAACCAAACCTGACAGACCTTACTATAGTTATGTGCACTCAAACTCTTATGTGTTTAAAGGATAAATGATGACACTCAACCTAAATCAAGTCGACTCAGATGAAACAAATACTCTTTAACTTTGACTTTTTGACTTACTTAATACTTAACATTACAATATACATTGATCAAGAGGACTTTTAAGGATTTGAATGCGGCTGAGATTAAAGGTATGGAAAATAATTTGGGAATTGTGGTGGAAAAACCAAGAAGGGGGAGCATCATATAACTGGAAACATGATCAAGAAAGGTCACAACAACTCCGCACAACAACCAACAATCTACAAATATAACCAACACTTTTTTCGTTCAAATACTTCAAAAATAACTCTTTGTTTCTTTCACTTTATTCACAACTCTTTTTCACTTCTTTTTCGTTTCATTTTTCACAAACTTTATTCTTTTCTCTCTCTTTTTTCTTCTTTTTTTTTCAAACTTTTAATTCAAATACCAAGCTCACTAAACACATATTTCCATCCAACTAAACCACAAATAGAGCACTCTAATTCAATACAAACCGAACAAAAACTAATACGTATTCGCTCCCCCAAATTAGGCTTGGGACAAGAATCAAATGAGGCCAAGGGCTTGTAATGTTGGTATCAATCCAATATAGCTAGAAAAGGCTCAGCGAGGCTAGAGAAAGGATAATATGAAGAAAAAAAAAACTCTGGAGATAAGATCATGAAATAAAACGCCTCAATCATATCAAAATATATGCATTATCAAATATCAAGGAGTACCAAGTCAAAATCAAGATCAATGCAACGACTGAATAACTAATCACACACGGAAGAATAGAACTGATACAGATATGTCAGCTTATAGGCACATAAGCTCACTTAGGCTAGGTGTTCGCACAGTAAAGTTAAATCGAGCCATAGAAAGATCAATCAATCTTACCACAATTGCAAAACATTCGTTCTATGAAGAATTATGAGCAAGATGAATGATGCTTAGGAATTGTAATAAAATATCAACAAGGTTTCTCAAAAAGTTCAGCAATAGTCCTATAGTTGCAACTAAAATGTGATGAAGTCTAATATGAGATGAAATATGCTAATGAAACTAAGAAAGCAGTACAATTTTTTTGGTTACACGTAAACTCCCACTCCTAATGAGTGGTACAAACCGTGCAACATTCTGCGGAAACAATAAAGTCTACATTAGAAAGCAAATAAAGGATAAAATATCCCTCCCCCAAGCTAGAATTTGCAATGTCCTCACTGCTATAAACAAGATTAGAGAAAGGACGCAGATGAACCACATCAATCATAGAATCACCGAGCACTCCCACAAACACCACAATGCACCACTAAAACGCCACACAACTCCCAACAACCAACCCAACAAAAGAAAGTTGTCACAAGAATTCAACAAGTATGGCATCTCAAAGGAAATTCCAAGCAAAAAATTGAAAGTCTGGTCAAGAGTATGAACAATAAAAAATATAAAAGCTTACAACCCCATTGAAGTGTCGATTAAGCTAAAAAATCTCATTACATTGCCTCTTGAAGACCAACTTGAAACATTGTATTGCCAACTTGCACAATTTATATAACCCTTAAACAAAACAAAACAAAATTGTTATGAGAATGGAAAATGAATAAGAAAAGAAAATTAAAAAAAAAAGGAATAAAAGAATAAAAGGAACAAAAAGAAAAAAGGAACAGAAAGAGAAGAAAGAAAGTCAAGAGAAGCAGGGAGGTTGGCTATGGTGGTGTTGAGCGGCGACGATAAGCTGGAAGCGTGCAGGTGGGTGCTCAGATGGATTGGGCGTGGCGAGGGGGTTACTGTGAGGAGGCTCGGGAGGCGTGGTGTGGCGTTGTGCAGACTAGGAGAGGCTTGCGAGGGGGTTGGTGGGTGTAGAAATCTCGACGGCGCCAGCGTGAAGGCTGGCGGCAGAAGCGGGGCTGGCGACTGATGTAGGTGGTCGAAGGAGGTGTCGAGCGGGGGACAGGAGACAGGACGCCAGCAATAAATCCGATGGTGGGAGAACGCATGACTGGTGCGCCGGCGTGGTTGTAGGTGGTCGGAGGCGGTGTTGTGTGGGATGTGGGATTTCGCCTGTGGATGCCGGGGAGATGTAAAACAGCTTGATGTTTGTTCAGCAGTCCACGGGCGACCCGTGGTGTGGTGATGAATCCCACGGTCTTGCTGTGGTGTTTACTGTGCATTGTTACAGTGTTACTGCTTCTTCTTGCCTTCTTTTTTTTTTTTTAATATCCTCTTCAATTCGGATTTCCACCTACAATCACAAGGACCAACAAAAACACCCCAAAATCATACAAAAACGAATGAAAAAGACATAAAAAAAAAGTAAAGAAAAAAAAAAAAAAAAAAGCCAAAACTCGGGTTGCCTTCCGATAAGCGCAAATTTAGGGTTTTGCAAGACCGTTTAAGAATAGTAGACCACTCATAATAGTTCAATGCTGTAAGAAACTTATCATATGTTCCTGCAAACATCTATGAGCATATTATATAAGAGTAAAACGGGAAAATGAAAAAAATTAGCTCTAAAAATCTATGAAAACTACAAAAACAAAAATCTAAGGAGAAGTTATATTTACAAGAGAAAGAAAAAGAAAAATTATTAGTCTTTTTACATGACTCAGAAGGAGGAAAAGAAACAAATTGTACACTATTTACATTATCATGAGAGTTATTCAAAAGGGGAGAAAGAATGAACGATGGAGGATATAATAAAGGGGAAGAAGGAATTAGATCAAGTTTTTGAGAAAATTGAACATGAGACTCAAAAAC
Organism: Beta lomatogona; assembly: GCA_947646795.1. Lineage (NCBI taxonomy): Eukaryota > Viridiplantae > Streptophyta > Magnoliopsida > Caryophyllales > Amaranthaceae > Beta > Beta lomatogona. Next base: position 17,964 of record CANSNZ010000659.1, read on the forward strand.
AGTAGGTCGTACTGAAAAAGACTCATAAATCACCTCAATCTCAACTTGACTTTCCTCCAAAGAGGAAATTTCAACCATGGTTTCTTCCTCCTGCAAAACATCCATCACATTGATCTTTCTCTCAATCTTTTCAACATCCCAATAGCTCTCATTTATTATCCAACCCTCATCATCATCATAGATAAATGGTTTGGGGTAAGAATTTTGAGCAGATTGACATTCAAATTGGAAAGAGGGGTCAAAGCCATTTACTACTGTCACGTCACACGAAGAAATATCATGAGAATTATACTGACAATTAGAACAATAAGGAAGTGGTGTCATGTAAGTTTGGGGTGAAAGATCGTATGAAGACATCTCCCACTCATAAGTATCCCTAGCCAACCACGTAATTAAATCCCAACAATAATCAGGTGATTGGAATAGAAATCCCCCATTAGACATAGATTCTACCACCATCCTATTCTCTTCATTTAACCCCTCATAAATCACTAGGCACATATCCCAGAGTTCAATTACATGATTAGGACCAATAAAATCACCAAGCCTATGATAGTACTTCCAAAACACTTCATTCTCATACTGAGGAAAAGAAAAAGTTGCTCTAGAATTACTAACATGTACATGATGTTCACATGACATATGAGGTAATTCAGGAGAACTCATGCAAAAATTGGGAGGATTTTGATATGATGCATCAAAACTGTAAACATGAGAATCCCAAGAATTATTACTATGTTGGCTAGCAGAAGAGTTATCCCCATCATCAATATAGCATGACTCCATGATGCAAAAAAGTTATTAAAAAAAATTTCACAAAAGGGAACAAAAATATAAATATTTACAGTTTAATTTCACCAACAATAAAAGCTAAACAAAACAAAACCGTCTCCCCGGCAACCGCACTAAAATTTGATAGGCTGTCGTACACCTGTCAAAAATAATTTTTAACAAACCTTCTAATAATGTAGTAGGGTAAGTAGGGTCGAATCCACAAAGAGATGGTCGTTCTAATATAGCTTCTAAGGTATGGAGAAACTAAACAAGATCAGAATTATGTGAATTAAGGTTCTAAACTAATATATAAAGAGAATCAGACTAAAAAGATCTAGGGTAATTGTAGGCGTGTTTTTTATTTCGCCTACGCGGTGTGAGCGCGTATTAGATTTGACTACCCCACTGTTAAGGTTTTATTGAAAATTGTTTTGAAAGAAGTCGCCAACAATTCTTTTTAGGAAGAATCATAAACCTAATTGGATATAGGAAAACCGTAGGGACAAATTATCCAATGTAGATCTCCCCGTCATGACTCCATATATGGTCAAAATGAACCAGAGATTGAGTTCGGGGTGAGGGTACGAATATAGTCATAATGAACCACATTCGCCCAAAGTTGGCCTCTACTAAATATCGATTCATTGCAAATTTCAATGTAGATCTCCCTGTCATGACTCCATATATGGTCAAAATGAACCAGAGATTGAGTTCGGGGTGAGGGTACGAATATAGTCATAATGAACCACATTCGCCCAAAGTTGGCCTCTACTAAATATCGATTCATTGCAAATTTTATGCCAAAGAATAATCAAATAATATTTTATACACCCTAAAAATATTTAGTCTAAATTGGTTCAGGAAACACATAAAAATACTATTTTTTAGTGATATGTTATTATGCAATCAATATTACAAGGAACCTAACAGGTTGTCCACATTAATCTGATTAATATTAAAACATTTATTTAGGTCTTGATTAACAAAAATAACATGTGGGGTGATAAAAGCAATAAAGCGGGGACCATTATATAATATGCATATAATGATCAGGCAAGAATAATAATGTACAAATATAAATCAAAAGACAGGAAAAAAGGTTTAGAATATACAGTAGAGCGATTTTACATTAAGGATCTACATCAGGAAAGAAAACTATTAGTAACTTCAATAAAAATAATTGATTTAAGGATCCTCAAGATTATACCTATGCGGCTTAGATTGAGGAGCACAACGATCTTTAGGCGGAGCAATCGTGAAACCAAAAACGCAGTGAGGACGGATTGATTGAAAGTATTTGAGTGTATTGAAAGTATTTGAGTATTGAATGATCGAAGTATGTTTTGGAGTATTCGAGAGAATTTTGTGTGCGTAAATAATAATCTGAAAGAGCCGTCCGTAATTCGGGAAAATACGGGGTATTTATAGGAAAAAGAAAGCATGCGCTGCATGCAAGCCTTGCGCCAGGCGCAAGCCTACGTGGCAGGCTAAATGCCACGCGTCAGACACACATTGGTGTGTCTGACGCAGCCAGCCCAATCAGGTTTAAGCACGTGTAAACGCGTTTTGAAAAGATAAAAAAGAAAGTTGCGTCTCAGACAGGACTTGCGTCAGACGCAGGACTCTGTGTGAGTCACGAAACCTACGTGTCAGGCGCTCATTGGCTCGGCTGACGCGATATGGCCAATGCGCTAGACACACGTGGCGCGCTGAGCGCAGCCCCCGCGTCCGGCGATTATTCGGGAATATTCGAGCATATTCCTTTGCGCGTCTTTCGAATATACTTTTCTATCCCTAAAATTCCGGAGATGGAATTTTAGGGATCAAAAATCTGATTTTTGATTGAAGATAATGAAAATGATTATGAAAAATATTTATTAAATTAATAAATATTTGATTGGGCTTTTAAAATAGATTTAAAATATTTTATGGGTTTAAAATACAATTAATCATCATGAACAATTAATTGGGCTTTAGAATATCATTGTAAAACACATTTTGGATTGGTTCTTTAGTTTGCTCTTCCGTTTGATCGCGCCAACTAATGTCGTGATATGTTTCATCATGGGATCCTTAAATGGGGAGACACGATTATGTGTCTACAGAAGCCCCCACTTTGACTGAGGTTCAGGAAACCGATAGTCAAAGTATACGTTGTCGAGACGGAGAACTATTCTAAACGCTCTGTAGTTTAGAACTGATCTATAACCGCCGATCTCTGCAAAACAAAGTTAGTATGCAGGACAATAACTACAAGCAATCTGATTACCTGCAGGGAAAGATGTTAGCAGATAGGTGCAAACATCTCAGATAAAGCACATAATGATGCAAATAATGCAAACTTAGACTCTCTAAGGATGCATGAGACGCTATGCAAGGATTAAGGTTATGCAAAGCTAAGGGATGACACGTCATGCAAGGTTATGCAGGACTAGAATGTATGAAATGCAATGCAAGGTCAGGGTTTTGCAAAGCTGCAATGCAAGGTCAGGATTTTGCAAGGCTAGAAGATGTATAGAATGATAAAATGATAGACTGATTAGAAATGCATAGTGATTTTCGAAAATCATTTTTAGTAAATGATTGGGGTTCGTAAACGAGGTCCGTGGATTACAACTTTTCGGGAGTTTGATTTGAATTGGAGGAACCACCACATATAGGAAGCCCCCACTTTGGGTGAGCTTGCCTTGAATTAGGCATGAGCCTTAATCAAAATGTTCTTGATCTGATATTGTGATGTAGTTGCTATGTCTTGAACATTGAGAGTTGTCACTGGGGATTGTACTGGGGATTCTTCTTTGGGAAGTCGATATAGGCAAAGTCGGATATCGCCAGAAATCATGGAATTGTCGGAGAGTCCTTCGGGGAAAAGGAGAGCTTGGATTGAAAAATAAAAGGTCTGGATTTGTTACTCAAATGAATGTAAGTGGGAAAAGGCTTTAACGAGGCTAGGTGCAGACTCGAGTCTATGTCGGGATCTAGAAAGAGATTATGCTCCTAAATTCTAGAAAATCAAATCATTAGACCATGACTAATTTTATTGAAGCGGTCGGACCTCGAGATGAGGATTCCTACGTATCCTTGCGGAATCAGACCATTCGTAGTTCTTGATCTGATTTATTTTTTTATTATCATTTTTTTTTGTGCCTAACTTTTGCCTAGTTGTGCCCTAACTTTTGCCTAGGCCGCCCTTTCGGGTTTTCAACCTAGCGGCTTGGACATACCTTGAAGTTTGAAAGGTTTAAAGCTTGAAGTTTTGATGACTGTTTAATTGGTTTGGCAAATCATGGATTTGGATTATATGGATTAAAGGTTTGATGAATCGAAGGGATTTGAATGAGGGGTAGAACTTGTGTGCAAGCCCCCTAGCTTGACTTTTTATTTCTTTGCCTTTGGCTCTTCTTTTTTTTCATTTTTTTGTCATGTGCGTTTTTCGCTTTTTTTTCGCATTTTGAGTTTCTTCACTTCTTTGTTTTTGCCTAGCATTGATACTTTTTGTAGTAAGGCGTGCACACAAGTTTGGTTTGGAGCATTAGAAGGCTTGAAGGATATTTGTGGACTTTTGGTTAGTGGAGGGATTATTTGGCTAAGTATCATGAAGATGATGGTTTAAAGGATTTTTGATTGTATGCGGACGGCTTATGAAAGGTAATGGAAGGGAGAGGGGAATAACTCCTGATCCAAAGTATGTTCTTTTTTTTTCTCTTTTTTTTTCAGATCTCCTTTATTATTATTAGTCAAGTTCATTAGGTGATTTGAGTTTCATCATTGAGTTAGAAGCATAAATAAAATGATTGAAGGCCAATGAAAATGAAAATGAAAATGCAATTTTTTGATTAATCAGAATTAAATGGAACAAGGCATATTAGAAATAAAGACCTAAATGACATAACATCGACAAGAAGGGAAATGAAGGAGCTAGGGGAGGGACTCTCCGACTCAACCTAGAAAACTAGCGTTAAAGGTGTTTTTCAGGTGCTGCCCGAGGGGTTGCTGTTATTGCTGACTTTTGCTGCAGGTGGAATTGACAATCTACCGTCTTCAACCATATCCTGCAAGTGATTCTTTAAGGTCCAGCATGCAGATGTTGGGTGTTCATTCCCTTGATGGTACTTGCAGAGTTGCAGTAGGCATTTGGATCCCACCTCTTGGACCTATTCTCGGGAGCAGGATCTGGAGTAGGGCCAATAGGCTGAAGTGCCCCCCTTGCATGAAGTCTAGTGAAGGCTTCTTCTAAGGACATGCCTAAAGGTGCGAATGTTCTTTGAGGCTTTTGGTAGCCTCTCTTTTCAGCAGCTATGGCATTGACCTCATTGCTTTTGGAGCTAGAAGGGCCATTGTTACTCTTCTTGAAAGAGTTATTGTTGTTGTTGGAACGCACTACAAGAAAATAGGTTTTGGGCAACGAATATTTTCGATGCCCAAAGGGACAATTTTGTTGCACAAAAGTTTGGGCGACGAAATTTTCACGCCCCCATTTCGTCGCTTTAGGTTCGACGCCCATTGTATTTGGGGCGTCGAAAATTGTAATCGTCGCACAAAGCACATCTTGGGCGTCGAGTTATATGCGTTGCCCATAATGGTCTTTTGTGCTACGAGCCTCGTATCCGTTGCACATTTATGGGGACAGTTGGGCAACGAGTTTCTTTAATCGTTGCCCATATTTCACTGACTTTGGGCAACAACACCTTAACTTTCGTCGTCAATATTACTGAACTTTGTGCAACCAATACTGTTTTTTGTCGCCCATTATGTCTTGTAGGCTTACATGCATGATGTCTTGGGCAACACCAGTTTCGTCGCCCAAAATACTTTAGGCTACGAATTGTTGTACATAATTTTCAATCTCGTGCTAAATTGAAATGACAATGTGCGATCCCTATTTTGTTGCCCAAATTGGTATGGACTACGAATTATTGTTATCGTGTAATCTATAAGCTTTTTCCCTTTTCATATATATTATATGAACCTATTAAAAACAAAAGTCTGACATAATAGAAGAAGTATTCGTAGAATAGCAAATTGTATATAATCGGAGTACAACAAAATAATCTTCAAATTTGACATCCGATGTAACTTGAATAATTCAAAGTAAATCTAAAAAACTAATAAGCAATACCCATAATCTACGAAGAAATTCACATAATCCAAGCCTTATCATAGCTTTCCTCTGCTAATTTCAGAAAATAATCACGACCCATTGTTCCTGATAAAATCAAAAACGTTATAATTAGATACCCATGTGATTAAAAAATGGGGGGGGGATTAATGATGTTTTTACTCTTTCTCCCGAAAAAAAATATATATACCTCCACCAATATAACAAGTATTAACTACAATCGCAACGAAACTTCAAGTAGAATCATCCGAAAGAAATGCAGGTCCAAAATCATTCATAACCACCATATTTTAAAGGTCAAAACAACATGATAGAATCATCCAAAAGTAATGAAAGCAGATGGTTCAAGGAAAGGAGCCAAAATGGTATAATGACATATAAAATATAGGTAAATGGTATAATGAAACCTAAAATATAAGTAAATGGTATGACTAAGGTGCGTATGTACTGGAATTGTCGTCAAAAAATAGACTTTCCTCAAGTTACAAATATCAATAGTAACACACTATATTGGGCTCACAAATTCAACAGAAGATGTCTAATTTCTAACACTTACTCAAAGCAAATACCTAACCAATCCTCACCTTTCTGGACACCCCCCCGCTGCCCCCCTTGCTGCCACCAACCCATGCAGACCCCCCTTGCTGCCCCCGGTGCCACACCCCCTGCAGACCCCCCCTGCTGTTAAACTAGATGGTGAAGTGAGAGGGAAAAGGTGCAATAAGGGGAAGGAAAACAGAAGTGATTTTTGCAAAGATATTACCAAGGGTTCAAGGAGAGTTACATCTGGTTCACTTTCGCATTGCGTTGCAACTACTAGAGGAGGTCACACAAGTTGGAGATGATCAAGTTTGTGCAGCGCAGGCCAGAACAGTGAATGTTCGGTGTTGGCTAAGAGAAGGAAGATTTTCTCTCCATTCCCCAACTTCGCCACCTGAAGGAGAAACTGATTTCGTTGTTATTACATCAGGTGAAGGTTTTTCCTGTGGGATAGTGAAAGATGAGAGATCGTTGGCCAACCTTGATAAATCCTCTTATTTTACTGCATCCTTGCTGTCGGCGTTTTTGGAAGAACGTTGGCGTGCAAAAGTGCCACACTGCCCGAATTGGAAATGTCACAAAAACATTTTAGCCTGAAGACTCTATACTTACTCCAATAGTATTTCATTTTAAACACACTTATTAAAGACAACAAAGATATATAATCCCACCATTGCAATGTCTTTGTCCATCTTCTTACTTTAGGTTGTCCCAAAACAGTATCCATTCCGGTTAACATATATGCATCCAGAACATTATCCAAAACTTTCCCTATTACTTTTACTCTTAAATTTCATTCATTCCTTACAGGCTTACATTCTTTCATATAAGGGACATAGTAAGTAACACACTCCTACTAGATTCTATACTTACTCCAATTCATTTTGCTTCATATGGGTTAGCATACAAATTAAGGAATGAGGAGTGGTGATGGGACCACATGCTCGTGTGATTATAAGCAAGGAAGAGAGAGAAAGCTCACACAAGTTGGAGATACGGATGGTAAAAATGACAGGCTTATCATATTTCTCATTTTTCCTCTCATGGCTTGACGGCTTTCTGTTATAAGTTTTATTTACTTCATCTTCTTCGCCTTTCATTCATCTCATGCCTCGAAGGTGGTTCTTCTTTTGCCTAACATGCAGCTAATTGAAACTCTCTTTTTTGTCTTCACTAAGAAGGACCGATTTTCCCCTCCGGAATAGTCTATTTAAAATTAAATTAGACTCTCTTTACGTAAAACAGGGAAAACACATACTTTCACTATATGTTTGGTATATGTTGTTTGACAGTAAGAGGCCTAACCTTCTAATTGTCACTAGCTGGACCTTCACCTCATGTTATCTTATTGACAGCAATATCAGCCTAGCGGCACTACGTAGGCCACAAAAAAAAAATCATGGTGACCAACTATAAAGGTTGTACACTTGTACTTGGGGAAAATGCCTCATTTCTTGAAGACAGACGTGGTATTGAAAAGCAAAGTATCTATCTCTCTACCAAGTGTATCCTATAGAATCATTTCATTATGATTAAGCTATTAGTTAACGTTACTAAAGAAAAGAAAATCAAAGAGCACCATCATTAGGTTGTTCAGCAATTATCAACCTATATATTGCCAGCAGAAGCATGGGGACTAGAAAAGGAATGGTCCATTGCTGATAAAAATCATCAAGGGATAGAACAAATAACTAATTTCTGAAATTATTTCCATCCACATTTAAGATTATTTTTCCCCCTCCATTAAAAAGAGAATATCTATGAACAAAGACACACATCTAATGTATATACTATAATACTATGAACAATATGTAGGGAATTCATGTTGTACTTTAGGATAAAGAAATAAATTTTAATCAAGTCGTGGATCATGTTTTGAAACATCATGTCTAACCCTCTTAGGTGCAGCACATAAAGCTATAATCTGAACCTACAATATGAACAAAGGTTGTTTACATCTAAGAATCTGAACCTACACATCAGCTCATTACTAAAGTAATACTACAAAACATTTTCCATTCACATACCGAGTAAAATAATAAATAAGCTAAAAAACTCATACCTCATGCCCTGAAACATTTTTAGCATATCTTCTCTCATTTTCTTTTCACGTTCATTTTTTGTTCATTTTAGAAAATTCTGCTCTAAGCTCTTCATTGGATGCCTTGAACTCTTCATTAGATGCTTTAAGCTCTTCATTCGATGCTTTAAGCTGTTCATTTGATACTCTAAGTTCCTCGTTTGATGCAGCAAGAGTGTCAACTTGGGTAGACAATCGTTCATTGTTCTCTCCAGTTCTACTTTTTTTTGGTGGTCGAGCTCCAGGACCAAGTCCTCTCACATACCCAGATTTACGTTTTAAAGCTTTAATGTAAGCATCTTTGACATTGAGTGTATCCTCACCATGCTCCTGAATTTGAGTTTCATGAAGTTTTTTGAGTTCTTCATAATTTTTTTCAGCAATCGGTTCCCAGCAAGTAGTCCCATCCTTATTTTTATGCCTAGCACATGAAATTTGCAATTTTTTAGAATTAGCTTCCCATAACATGGCAGCAGGGGGTTTGCAGGGGAAGGGGGGACAGCATGGGGGTGTCTACGGGGGGTGCGCGTGGGCGGTGTAGGAGGGTGCGGCAAGGGGTGTGCAAGAAGGGGGATTTGCGGGGAGTGTGGCAGCGGGGGGAATCATGGGGGGTCTGCAGGGGTTGGTGGCAGTAGAGGGGGCAGCAGGGGGTGTCTGCAGGGGGAGTGCGCGGGGGCAGTGCGGGGGGCCAGCGGGAGGGGGCAAAGAAGGGGGGCCTACGGGGGTGTGGCGGCGGGGGGCAAGCAAGGGGGGTCTGCAGGGGTTGGTGGCAGCAATGTTAGTCAATGCAAAAAACTAACACAAAAAAACAGTTGAATAACCTTACTTTTTGGTCTTCTCAAATAATCTAACATAGATGGGTTCTTGCTCCACTTCAACGGGTTCGGATGATCCTTCAAGATTTTGTGTCGGAACAACGGGTGGCTCATTCATCTACATATAATATAACAAATGATTACATATATACCAAAAGAAACATATGGTACATCATATAATAAAGAAAGCGAAAATTACAGACAACGAAAATTACCGACCATGTCATATATTATTCTTGCTGTAGATCTTGAACCATTAGCTGGTGTTTCAGCCAGCTTTAGCTTGTTCTCCGTATTAATTTTGCTAATACGCTACAAGTGCACAGGGATAATAATTACATTTAAGTTGTACATGAAAACACAAGTGTGAAAAATGTCAATAGTTGATAACTACAAACAATGCAGCAAATAATATATACTTGCATTATCTTTTTACGAACTCCAAAACCATATTGAATATATTGGCACCGAAGATGTTAAAATACCAACAGATAATAAGCACTCAAAGATAATGCGACATGGCAATTGTCACCCAAAACGCCCTGCATCATAGGTTCTCCATATTAAGCTTCAGAACACTAGTAAATGAGCAAAAGGCTAAAAAAAACCTACAACTATGAAGAACTTACAACACACCAGTAGCAAATGTCCATGTATCAAACATACAACTTATTACTCAAATCTCGTAAATTGTTTTGAAAAGGGGGAACGCGTCAAACCAACGGTTGCTTTTTAAGGCCTCACATGTTATGGATGTAATCAGTATAGCAAATTTAATAAGTAAACGGATAACATGAGAAAGGAATTAACCTCTTGTTTTTCAGTACTCCAATGATTGTCAATCAACCAATCCCATTGGTCTTCATCAATAGTCAAGGGTATGTTGCGTCTTGCTTGTGACTTTGTGTAGCCTCTATAGAATCTTTTCTTCAGCCTAAATCTCCAATGTCTATATAAAGATGAACATTGAAAGCTCAATGCGTCAACAATATCCTCTCCACCAACCTTTTCAGGTAAATTATACTTTCCCTAACACCATAAATGATAAGCCAATAAAATTCCAGCAAGCATCATTCTATGTTACGAGAGGAATCTTATTAGAAGTGTACATAATTCATCAATGACCTACCAACATCTTGTCATATAACCTTTGCTTCTTATCTGGGTCCATTTTAGCGCAATTCCTATCAAAGAATTTCATTCATTACAGAGCTTAGAGATGTGTTTTACGCATAAGAAACACTATAAATAATAATATAGAGTAAAACATAGACATACTTAGTATTTAGGGGACAAAACTCCTTTACCCACTTGCTACAATCACACAGAAATTCATCTGCCTTTTCACCGATCACACGTCGAACCTCATCCATGAAACTGACTGTGACTTTTTCTTCATAATTTCTTGGCCTTTTAGTGTAATATTTCATGCCCTTAGTAGGCTCACGCCTCTTACGATCAGGAAATTTTTGTCGAAGCTCATCTTGATCAAGTCTTCATTGCTCACGGTAAGTAAGCTTTGGTGGTTCATCATTAGGTTGATTTTGTTCGGATGATGTTGGGACGATTGACATTTTCCTAAAAAAAAAAAAAGTTAGTTGACTTTAGATGAAAAGATAGAGAAGATATATAACATAACACATTTGTAAGAGAAAGGAGATGAACAAATGCTTACCAATTTGAAGTATTATTATTGAAATATAATAATAGAATTACATATAGATATCAAAGTACAAGCAGTACACAAATCCAAGTTATATCTTTTCTTATAGTTCAAACAAATAAACACACAAACATAAATTCTCCAAACTCTGAACTATAATATGCAATCAACTGCCAGTATTTTTATGTCTCAGACAAACAAAAATAGTCACTCGGAAAAAATAAAAGACACAAATGGTCAAAAAAAATATGGTATCTCGATATTTGCTAAAATATAAATTAAACAAAAAGAAATATAGTTTTAATATAATTCCAGAATCTGCCTCCTCCTAGAATTGACGTAACTCTTACTATCGCAACTCTTCAAACACTGTAAAACAAGAAAAAAAATTGCTATTATCAAAATAGTGAATTGGTAATAATAAAGTAAACTTAAAGGTTACTTAAAAAATTTAAATTAAAGGTTAAAACATAATTTTTAGAGTGTTTCTCGATAAAATATACCATTACTCAATTGCTAGTAGATGAATTACTAGAACTATCACTTTGAGACCCCTCGTCTTCAAAAGAATTGTAAAAATCATGCAAGATAGGTTCATCTTCCGTGTCCGAAAAATCATCCTCACTTTCTTCGATCTCTTCATCATCTTCATCCTCCTCATGTTCATTATCCACTTCATTCAACATATCTTCTTCGATATGAGCTTCAACCAAGTTATATTCAACATCATTTCTCACTATTGGAATATCCTCATCTTGAACATCTTCGTAATTGGTTACAGATGGTGGCACTTGTTCCTATAATGATTCAATTTCTTCAGTTTCTTCGTCATTAGGGAAATCAAAAAAGTTCCTTGGATTTGCCTTAATAACAAATCTCCATTGAGGCTCATTATGACATGGTACATAGAAGACTTCCTCAATTTGAGAAGCTAATGCAAATGACTCATTGGTTTTTACAACTGAGTAACATTAATAAGCACTGCTCCTAAATTACCCTTTTTAATCCCTTTTCCCTCGTCGAACACATTAAACCACTTACACTTAAACAACACGATATTGGGACTAGTTCGATTCTTAAGAGCATCATACTCTAGCACAATAACCTTCTCTAAAACCCCATAGAAATCCTTTTGCCCACTTTCCTCGTCCCCTTTCACAACTACGCCACTATTTTGAGTTTTTCGATTTCTTTGCCGCTTTTTGGTGTGAAATCTAAACCCGTTAATGACGTGTCCATCAAAAGTGACAACACTTTTCATCAGTCCTCGTGCTAAGCACAACAATTCTTCTGTAACTCTTGGATGCCTTTCTTTCCATAGCTTTGTAATCTACATATCATTCTTAGTTAACCACGGAAACAAAAAAAAAAGATACAAAAAATAAAACTAAATGTGTTCACTTACTCTACCTTCAAACCACTTGCAAAGGTCAATCCTTTGAGAAATTGGTACATGCTCATACTCACTAGACATAAGAATGTAAGCAACTAATTAGTTCTATTAATGAAAAAAAATCCTTATGCATGACAAATAGAATCACACTTACGTCAAAAAAGGTTTTGCTTCATCACAATTAAACATGACATAAAGTTGAGCTTCTCGTCTCTCCTTAGCAGTCATTTCTGTTAGACTTGCTTTCTAAAGGCTTGCCTATTTTAGAGAAGATGGACAAGTTACAGGATTGAGGATGGTTAATGTCATCATTTCGATCTGGACGATTGTGTAACGTCTCAATCTTAGACATATATCTCGAGCAAAATGTCATACATTCCATTTCAATGTACCCGTTAGCAATTGAAGCTTCTCGGTGAGCTTTGTTCCGCACGAATGATTTGAACGTCCACATTGCCCTAAAAGAGAAATATTAGTAAAACACACTACATGTATACAATCCTATGATAACCATAACTACTAACAACTGACCTTTCAAAGCGATACATCCAACGATAATGTACAGGACCGGCCATTCTAGCTTCAGTAGCCAAGTGAATCGGGAGATGTATCATCACATCAAAGAAGGCGGGAATGAATACGCGCTCCAGCTTACATAAGGTGATTGCTATATTCATTTCCATTTTCTCTAGTTCTTCTACCTTTAAGGTTTTAGAACACAATTGCTTGAAAAAATGACTGAGCTCTTGTAAAGGCGTTAGAACATTCTCATCTAGAACACCTTGGAAGGCAGGTGTTAGTAAGTCTTGCATGAAAACGTGAAAATCATGAGTTTTCATTCCCATTACCTTTCCTTCTTGCAAGGAGGCACACCTTGAAATGTTTGATGAATAAGCGTCTGGAAAAGCTAATTTGGATAGAAATGTGACTATTTTTCTCCTTTCATTCAAAGTCAAGTTGTAAGGTGCTGGTGGGACTTGCCATATATCATTCCCAAGTGACATTGGACGTAGCTTATCATGCATTTTCATATCTTTTAAGTCTAGTCGGGCATTTAAGGAGTCCTTATTCTTTCCCGTTAAATCAAGCATTGTGCCTAATATACTTTCACAAACATTCTTTTCCACATGCATCACATCCAAGTTGTGTCGAACCAAGAGATGTCTCCAATAAGGTAATTGGAAGAAGACACTACGTTTTTTTCATTGATGCACGATATATCTTTCACCTCTCTTGCGTTTTCCCTTAGAAGCTTTTCCAAACTCCACATTTGAGTATCCATTTAATTGCTCCAAAACATCAAACCCCGTTAGAGGAACTGGAGGAGGACCCCTTTGTACCTTACCACCAAAGGAGCTCCTATTAAGCCTCCATTTGTGATCGATTGGTAGCCACCTTCGATGTTCTATATAGCAATATTTGTGTCCATGCTTCAAATAATGAGATTTTGTGTCTAAATGAAAATTAGGGCATGCAAGGGCCCCTTTGGTACTCCAACCAGACAAATTAGTATAAGCTGGAAAGTCATTAATGGTCCATAACAACACCGCTCACATATTAAAAGTCTCTTTCGCATAGGCATCAAACGTTTTTACCCCAAACTCCCACAGTTCATTAAGTTCATCTACTAGAGGTTGCAAAAATACATCTATATCATCTCCTGGAGATTTAGGACCAGGAATTAATAAAGATAATATCATATTATCCCTCTTCATGCACATCCAAGGGGGTAGATTGTACGGCACCAACATCACTGGCCAAATACTATATCTACTACTCATGTTAGCCCCGGGATTAAACCCATCACTAGCTAAACCCAATCGTACATTACGTGCATCTTTAGCAAAGTCTGAAAATGTTGTGTCCAAAGACTTCCATGCTTCTGAATCTGCGGGGTGTCTCATTATCCCATCATCTTTCTTATCATCTTTATGCCATCGCATATGCCTTGATAACTTGGAAGATATAAACATCCTTTGTAGTCGTGGAATTAAGGGGAAATGACGCAAGATCAGTTGAGGAACTCGAGTTATCTTTTGGACATCCTCGCCATCTGAATACTCATCACCACCTTGCACGACTTTCTCCTTCCATCTAGGAGCCAGACATTTAGGACATTTTTCTTCATTCGCAAATTCCTTTCGAAACAAAATACAATGGTTAACACAAGCATCGATCTTTACATAATCTAACCCCAGTGCTTTTGTGTATTTTTTTTAATTCATAAGCATCTGCTGAAAAATTCTTGTCATAGTTAAAAGCCCTATGCAAGGTCTTCAATAACATTGAAAAGATTTATCACTCCATTTATTGCTAACTTTATTATGTAGCAATGAGATAATAAACTCTAATCTTTTGAATGTGGTACACCCCGGATACAACTCGGCCTCCATGTCTTCTACTAATGTCATTAACTCCTTAGGATATTCATGATTGTCTGACTCTTTATTGTTTCCATTATCATCGAGCACAGAAGTAGTTGAATTCCATGCATTTGTCGCTTCAAAAATTAATGGAGCCATGTCGTCAAAGGGCATTTCTGTTTCATTTTCCTCGTTATCTGAAACCACCTCTGTTACGCCTTCAAGCTCAACTAATTCTCTGTGACTCACCCATACTAGTAAGTGAATTTGCATTGCTTTTCGATTTTGGGCAAAAAGCAATCTACATTTCACACAAGGACATTTCAATGATGTTTCATCACTTTTTTCTTTGACAGCAAACTCTAGAAACTCATCGACCCCTGCTTCATACTCCGGTTTTCGCCTATCCTTTATCCCACTATGATTCATCCAACTCCGATCGGTATTCATTCTTTCAATCAAGTAAGAAAAGATCCTTAAGAAAGAAAAATAGAAGATGTCTCTCATTCAGTTAGGAAAAAAAAAATTTATCTCCAAACTTACTAGCTTAAGTAATTGAATGCAAAAAAAATTAGTTTAATTATATCATTTTGACAAAGCTAGAAAATTCTTTAATTTAACGTGCAAAGGAGTTGTATTGAAGAGCACTTATGCTCATTTCTTGCCTATAGAACTTCATGAAACCATATTTGGATCAATTTCACTAAACTATGATCAACTGAGATGCATTGAAGAGCACTTGTGCTCATTTCTTACCAGAAAAGAAGATGTGAGAATTTTGTTAAGGTAGTTTATAAAATTTAAATCAAATGTATATAAGGATGGCTGATAATTTCATGACTTCATTCCTTTCAACCTTCCACTAAACTCCATTCAAGTCTCCACTCGGTGTCTTCTCCTCTAATTGCAATTCCCATAAATGTTTAGACTTTCTATATTCCATATTTCCATTATTCTCTTTTTTTCAATATTCAGACTTTCCATATTCAATATTTTTATTTCTAATCAAGTTGTCATCACATTTTAATTCCAAATGGAACACTTATAAACTATGAAGACATTGGAATTAATGCCAATCAAAAAAAAATATTTCAGAGGGAAGTTAATCAAATACCTACATGATCCACCTCGAGTGAATTTTTTCAAACAGTATAACTGAGAGCATGCAACTAGAAATAGGAATGATTTCCATAGATCTTGCTTACGAAAAGAAAGAAAACATTATACCCATTTTATTCATGAAAAAGGATCTTCTAAAATGTGGGTGTGTAATTAGTTGGGGACTAGAAGGTCGTTGACTCGTTGTGTAATAAACCAGAATGAGTTATACTTTGGTGACTTCCTATTTTGTATATGTGTACTTAGTGGGATAATATAAATGAATTCGTATAAGTTTTACATAGTTGATATAATACTAATGTAAGCTCTTTTGAAGGTCTCCTTTTCCTGTGTCCTCTGTAAATCTTTTAGTAAAAAATTCCATTGATGATCGGTTGCTTAGGCCAACTTACTACTCCAGTGTTAGATATCCACTATAATTATGTTTCGGTCGTGTTTCATGCTTGGCTTTTTGAGTCTTTGTATTGGATCCTATATAGAGTGTTCCTTCTGCTTTGCTCTATTGTGTTAAAATATGTTATAGTTCTCTCTTCTCTATTTAAGTATTGACTTTGGCTGATTATTTGGTCCTACTTATTGCAAGGAATGTTCAGTGAAGACGATCCAATCTACATATCCTTGGGAGAAATTCCTCTAAGTATGCCAGATATTTAAATTGCTGGTATTATTATTTTTCTTATATGTAGAAACACTTATCTTCTGAGTTCCAAGCTGTTGGCTGGACAAATAGTTCAATTTACAGGGACACTTACGGGTTACCTTTACTTGTTGAACCTTGTTATTTTAGGTACAACATTCCTCTATGCATGTCCAATTCTTTTATTGACTGAGAAGAATCTTGATGTTTTCAGACTGTTGCACAACCACAAGTCATTGTTTGTGATAGCTAGTGATCCTTGCTCATATTATAGCTCCACTTATTCAATGATAGCTGGTGACATAAACTATTAAGGGACGAAACTGGGTCAGCATCGGCCATGTTGGTCGAGTTATGGGTTTTCAGTGTGCTTGGACATGTGCATCCAAGGCATAGCCTCTTGAATAAGTGGTCTTGTAGATGTATCTAGAATGTTTGTGGAGATTAGTTAGTGGAAGGATCTTGAGCACTCAAAGAATAGTCTTGTAGATGTATCTAGAATGTTTGTAGTGCAGAATGTACTAAGGGTGTACATAGATATAAGGTAGAGTGTAAAATTATCTAGAACAGGGAAAGGTCTAGAATAGGGGACATGGAGGCCTATGTATAAGCATCAAGGCTCATTTGTATATACCAAGAATTAAATGCAAGAATACAATTTCAAAGCACTTGTCTGCACTCTTCCAACATCTCCCCAACAACAACAAAAAAATAAACATAAAAATGAATTGCATCAAAAACAAAACAGAGAAAGCCAAAAACAACAAATCCATAACAGAGATGCCGAGGAAAAAAGATGACATTAACCAATTTACGAGATCTTAGGGCAAATAACAAAAGATACCAACCTTGCCGTCGAAATCGCCGCTAGCCTCACCACTGATCTCCGGCAGCCACCTACTGATCTACGTAATTTTAAAAAGATAGGGCAGAGCAAAAGAGGGTAAGAATTGACCATCAACCAAATTTTCAATAATAATTAAACTTATCACCAAAGAAACATCACCTGAGAAACGTCGAGATGCTGAGCAACGTAAACTGGTTGAGAATGTCGAGAAACCTGAGAAACGAAATGAGATACGTCAATTATCGCAGCTTGATTCATGAGAAACGCAATTGGCCATCATAATTAAACTCGTCGCCTGAGAAACGTTGAAGTTCTCGTCGGAATCGTCACCAATTCACCGGGAAAAAGAGAAAGATTCAATTTTTGGAGAAACGTCACCGGTTCCGGAATGAGAAACGTCGAGAGTGTGAGTTGAGGATGAGCAGTTGAAGTGAGGGTGTGAGTCTGTGAGAGGAGGAGAAACGTACGTGATTTAGTGGGAAATTTTTGGAGCGAGTTTTTTTCCCCTATTTTCTTTTGGGTATGGGCAACGAACCATAGATTTGAATTGGGCCATTCACTGAACAAGGGCAACGAAATGCATAGTTTTGTTGCCTAATTAAGCTAATGGGCAACCCAAACTTAAATCCTCGCCCAAATATGATTTTGGGCAACAACAAAAAAATTAGTCGCCCCATAATGTACACTAGGGCAACAAATTCAACTCGTCGCCCTTGTTTTCAGCTATGGGCCACGAAATACAATTTTGTTGCCCTTGGGTTTCAAATCCGTCGCCCAAAACCTATTTTCTTGTAGTAACCCTTGTTCTTGTTGGCCTGTATTTCTTCTTCAATCAGCAGGCCTACCTTATAGAGATTCGTCAAAGACTCTATAGGTTGGAACTTGATATGATCCCCATACTTTGGTTGCAGGTGACGGATCACCAGTCGGACTTGATCCTCCTGGGATGGCCTGTTAATCATTTGTGCAGCTTCATCCCTCCATCTGTTACGGAAGATGACGAAGTCTTCGTTGGAGTTTTGTTTAGTTAACTCCAACTCACGAAGGCCAATGGGAAGCTGAGTATTGTAGATGTATTGTTTATGGATCTCTTCTCTGATGTAGTCCCAGTCATTCATCTTGGCCTTATCCAATGACCTGAACCACTTGGATGGATGCGCATCCAAGGTTAAAGGAAAGACATAAGCAAACAAGTCCTTGCTCATGCCCTTGAGATAGAAATGGAAAACGCTCTAAAGTGGTCATCTGGGTCTTCGACCCCCTTGAATTGTGGGAGGTCACCCAATGTTACCTTTTTAGGGAATTTTTCCCTTAGTTCAGGATCAATGATGTCATGGCCATGAACCTGACTCTTTGAGCTTAGGAATTGACTGGATCAATTGCGCGAGTTTTTCAAACCTTAGTTCTGTGTTGGTTTTGATCGGTGGTGGAGTGTCGCCTTGCTCGTCTTCCTTAGTGAGCTTCTCCCTTAGTGCCTTGATCTCTTTGTCTTGTTCCTCAAGACGAGAGTTCATCAGTGTGTGTTGAGCCATAATGGCACTAAGTTGTTCATTAGTAACCCCCATTTCAGATGACGATTCAGAAGAGTCGGAGGATTCGTTTGAAAAGGTGAGGATGCGATTGACGAGTCTGGGAGTAGGTCGACCTTGTTGCCTCGCTATTGGACGTTCCCAAGTTATAATCTCAGAACCTGTCTTGAACAGAAATAGAATGGACCTCGTGAATTTTTAGAAATGACGCTTTCGAAATGAGAAATGGAGATGAGAAATGGGAGATGGAAGTGGAAATGGAAATGAAAATGGAAAGTGATTTTGAAATGAGAATGGTTATGGGTTTTGGACTAGTATAGACTTGACCATGATGGAGACATGGGCCTAACTATATGCAAATGCAGACATGGACTGGACTGGACTATGCAAGCAGACTGGACTCCACGATTGGGTTTGGGATAGACTAGACTTTGAACTTATGGGTGAGCAAGCAGGCTAGACTTTAAGGAAGGTTTGACAATAAGGGTGACTAGACTCTTAACTTAAGGCAAGCAGGCTAGGCACCTAGCTTTTGAACTTACGGGTGAGCAAGCAGGCTAGACAACTAGACTTCGGAACTTACATTAGACTAAGCGGGCTAGATTTATGGGATGCTAGACTTTCAACTTACGGGTGAGAAAGCAAGCTAGACAACTAGGAAGGCCAAACTCTTAACTTAAGGCAAGCAGGCTAGGCAACTAGACTTTGAACGTACGGGTGGGAAAGCAAGCTAGAGGACTAGACTTCGGAACTTACATTAAACTAAGTAGGCTAGACTCAAAAATTGCCTATGGACTTAAGGAATGCTAGACCTTGAACTTACGGGTGAGCAAGTAGGCTAGACACAACAATTGCCTATAGACTTAAGGAATGCTAGACCTTGAACTTACGGGTGAGCAAGCAGGCTAGGTTTTAAGGGATGAACTTTTATAGTACTAAGACTAGATTTTTATAGTTCGAAGACTGACTAGAGCCTACATGGAGATGCAAACCAGGCCTAGGATATGAATTGGGCCTAAATAGACCTGAGATTTGGATTGGACTAGACTTAGACTCAGATTGGAATTGATTAGGGATAGACTTGGACCGGACATCACATAATGATGCAGATGGGCCTAGATTTTGAGATGAACTAGATTTATATGGGCCTAAGATCGACTCAATGCTAGAGAATGTATGGACTTGAAATGCACATGGGCCTGAATGAATGAAAAATGGATTCTAATGCATATGGGCCTAGAATGAATGCAAATGAATTGGATTGAATTGGATTGGATTGGCGAAGGTATTTGGAATGGGCTTAGAATTTTCGAAATTCATTTCTGAAAGGAACCCCTTGTTTTATCTTTTGTTAGGAAAAGATGATGGATTAGTTTGAAAAATATTTTTTTTTCTAAATGTCGTGGCATGATGATGATTAGTAAATGTTTTCAAAAAAAGAGTAGAATAGAAGGAGGTGTAAGATTGATTTTGAACAATGTAATTTTTGAAATTGATTGAATATGGTAGGATAGAATTGATAGGGAAGATTAGTTGAACAGCAGGGAGAAGATGGGAAGAGGTAGACATGGATGACAACTCTAACTCTACAATGACCCTTTAGATACATCTTTTAGGATAGACTCTACCTTGCATGAACATACTGACCCTTTTTTTTAATACGATGCAAACTTGTTATCTTTTACTCGAACAAAGGTCAAAGGACCAATAAGCATGGGATGAATAGACTGCGTGCCACGCAACTGGTGCGCGCGGCGCTCAATCTATGCGTCTGGCGCAGGAGCGTTGCGCCAGGCGCAATGCTCGGCGGCACGCTTATTGATAAATTGACGAAGGTTCGGGCGAGAACGACGATTTGTTTTAGACGCGATTTGTAATAATTTCGGGCGTAAAGCATATTAGCAGGCAAAAATTGCAATCACAGGCAAATGTCAGGTAACATGGATGCAAAAGTTCTCAACCTAAAGTCCAGTTCTACATTCATCTATTGGTCAGGTTTAGGTTAAGGCTGAAAAGGTCCATGACTAAGAGATTGATCCCACGCTTCGTACCCCTACTTAAAGAGGTGGCCACGTGTAAGACACACTCCAGTCTCAAGTCAGGAACAATAGAACAATGCCAAGGTTGGGTAGGTTTGCTTATGACTAAGATCCAACACTATCGCTTAGAAAGCTTTTTGGAAGGACAAAGCGCAAATCCCCCGGAGGTGACCTCACACATAGAACATGTGCTAATGAGGCAAGGTAAATTGTCCTTATGGTGGCTGAACAATAGCCATGCATATGCAAAACTGTATATTATTCAAAGGCATAAAATAAGAATGAATAGTATTTTTCAAGTTTCACCCACTCATTTAAAAAAAATTAATTTTTTTTAAAATCGTCCCCAGGGAAGTCGCCAAATTGTAGGCGTGTTTTTTTATTTCGCCTACGCGGTGTGAGCGCGTATTAGATTTGACTACCCCACTGTTAAGGTTTTATTGAAAATTGTTTTGAAAGAAGTCGCCAACAAATCGTTTTAGGAAGAATCATAAACCTAATTGGATATAGGAAAACCGTAGGGACAAATTACCCAATGTAGATCTCCCCGTCATGACTCCATATATGGTCAAAATGAACAAGAGATTGAGTTCGGGGGTGAGGGTACGAATATAGTCATAATGAACCACATTCACCCAAAGTTGGCCTCTACTAAATATCGATTCATTGCAAATTTTATGCCAAAGAATAATCAAATAATGTTTTATACACCCTAAAAATATTTAGTCTAAATTGGTTCAGGAAACACATAAAAATACTATTTTTTAGTGATATGTTATTATACAATCAATATTACAAGGAACCTAACAGGTTGTCCACATTAATCTGATTAACATTAGAACATTTATCTAGGTCTTGATTAACAAAAATAACATGTGGGGTAATAAAAGCAATAAAGCAGGGACAATCATATAATATGCATATAATGATCAGGCAAGTATAATAATGTAAAAAAATAAATAAAAGGAAAGAAAAAAGGTTTAGAATATACAGTAGAGCGATTTTACATTAAAGATCTACATCAGGAAAGAAAACTATTAGTAACTTCAATATAAAAATAATTGATTTAAGGATCCTCAAGATTATACCTATGCGGCTTAGATTGAGGAGCGCGACGATCTTTAGGCGGAGCAATCGTGAAACCAAGAAGGCGCAAGCCTACGTGGCAGGCAAAATGCCACGCGTCAGGCGCACATTGGTGTGCCTGACGCAGCCAGCCCAATCAGGTTTAAGCACGTGTAAACGCAATCTGAATAGATAAAAAAGAAATTTGCGTCTCACACAGGACTTGCGTCAGACGCAGGACTCTGTGTGAGTCACGAAACCTACGTGTCAGGCGCTCATTGGCTCGCCTGACGCGATATGGCCAATGTGTTGGACACACGTGGCGCGCTGAGCGCAGCCCCCGCGTCCGGCGCATATTCGGGAATATTCGAGCGTATTCCTTTGCGCGTCTTTTGAAGATACTTTTCTATCCCTAAAATTCCGGAGATGGAATTTAATAAATATTTGATTGGGCTTTAAAAATAGATTTAAAACATTTTATGGGCTTAAAATACAATTAATCATCATGAACAATTAATTGGGCTTTAGAATATCATTTCAAAACACATTTTGGATTGGTTCTTTAGATTGTTCTTCCGTTGGGTCGCGCCAACTAATGCCGCGGTATGTTTCATCATTGGATCCATAAATGTGGAGACACGATTATGTGTCAACAGTAATGGTTCACCTTGTTTATACCAATTCAATTAATACAATATAATTTAACAATACTTGGATTGAGGGTCGAGCAATTAGAGTCTTTTCTTAATCCTACGGTCGGGTCTCAACACTCTTAGATCAACATATGCTAGTACGGTCGCTCAACATAATCAGATCTACCAATTGTAACAAGCCTCTAATGAGTACTATCTTTCAATTCTAACTCCTATTAGCTAAACATAACCCATGATATTGCGCAATTACATGAATTAAGAAATTATAACAAATCAATAGGAATTACTCTCATCCAATCCAATCATTGAAGAACTTTAAATCACAATCAAAGAGATATAAACATGGATTCCCAAACCCTAGAAATAAAAACTACTCAATCATGAAATAAATAATAAAATCTAAATCTACAAAGAAGAACATAATCAAATTAAAGAAATCAATGAAAGAAAAGAGATGAAAATAATAACCTTATGAATTAATGAAGAGCATGAAAAACAAGGGTTTACAACTAAAAACTAGAGAGAAAAAGAAGAAGAAAATTAAACTAAACCTAAAAATGAAAATAACGTAATGAGAGAAGAGAAAGAAAGAGTGAAAACGTAATATCATTAATACTAGGTAACATTATATGACTAGGAAATGAAGTTACAAAAACAAGGAAAGTCGAAATATCATTAAATGGGCGGAATTAGTGATCTGCGCGTACAAAAACAGATTCCTGCAAAAACAGTTCCAATTCGGAAAGGCATAACTTCTTGACTAGAATTCTCCTCGGGGTGTGCCACCTATCGTTGGAAAGCTATTCAAGTCTAGTTTCAAAATCTGCTGGAATTATTCGATTCTCGGAAGCCCAACGAAAGGTATTGTCAGATGAGTAGACGTGACTCATTTTCCACATTTCTTCTAATGATTTTCCGCTTTGTTTTCGCTCAAACTCGTACTATGAGATATCCATGACGATCCTTATGCATTGTAGCTTCTTTCCAAGTGATTCTAATCCTCAAGTTTAGCTAATCATACTCCAAATACGTCCTCAATGCCTGAAATTCATCAAAAACAAGAAAACATACCGAATATGAGTAGAATAACATAACTTAAGAATATAATGCAATAATGAACCTAAATTGCAACCTAAATGCTCTAAATTGCAACCTAAATGCACCTAAAACTATATACAAATATGACTTATCAAGCAACAAGATCGGTTTCATATTCTATCATACAATATATAGGCAATCTTCAAAAAAATAATTGTCTATTAGTTTCTCCATTTTTTTTATAGATGCATCATATTAACTTTTTAAACTATTTGTGATGCAAGTCCAACTATCTTTATTTTCTTTCGTAGAATTGTTGCATGGTTTTACTTTGCTCTTAAAGTGAAGGTTTTACATGTAACGAAAATATGTCTTTTAGTTAAATTAGTTAATGTCGTTGAGCCATTTTATTTTTAGTTTGGTTGTAATAAGAGTCGAAAATCTGATGAGTTGTAATAGTTTAAGGATAGGCGTGTGGTTCTAGTGTTTTTTTAGGAAAGTCTTGAGCATCTTTCCTTATGCTTGAGTTTCCTTAAGTTGAGCTAGATTCTAGGGCTTAATTTAGGAAAGCACTTTCCTTATTTACTTAAAGCTAGCCGTGAGTTGTAATTCCTTGGAGGGCAAGGATTACTTGCTGCCCTCTTTATAAATAGGCGCCTAGTCCATTAATAAAAGGTAGAGAATTGATTTGAGAATTTGTGAGCGTTGCTTATTTCGGTTGTTAACCAAAACAATACTTGTTGCGACTTGTATTCATCTTCTAATTGCGATTAGGAAGAGACCCTCTAATTCCTGCGAGAATCAAGAGTACTATCCTTTGTTTTTATTTCTTATTTTCAGCATTCAATCATAAAACACATAAAAAAACGTCACTTAGAATCTAAGGAAAACCTTGTGAATTTTCGGACTTTCGAATTCATATCAATTTGGATATAAACTTTAAGTTGACCATATTTAATTACTGCTTTATAACGACAAGTGTCATTATTTTAATTGTGAGACTTAACCTCAATGTATATT
This sequence comes from Beta lomatogona, assembly GCA_947646795.1. Taxonomy (NCBI): domain Eukaryota; kingdom Viridiplantae; phylum Streptophyta; class Magnoliopsida; order Caryophyllales; family Amaranthaceae; genus Beta; species Beta lomatogona. The sequence continues at coordinate 42,658 of CANSNZ010000659.1, forward strand.
TTCCAAATATTTTTTTTTAAATTTTTAATAATGACAATTGAATATATTGATGGTCAAAGGTATACATCGGCAGTTGTGTCCATTAAATATGATGCATCTATTAAGAAGCAGATATAGTATAAAGTAATTTGTTGGAAAGTATTACATGTTTAATTTATGTGATATAAAGTGATGATCTCTTCGATAATGATTATGGGTCCATAGGAGAACAAATGTACAAGTCATAATGGGTAAGTAGACTCTCGGTCATCAATTTGGGTGCGGGTCAAGACAATTCGAGTTGAATAATTTAGATGACTTAGTTTTGTGTGATTTATGGGTAAGGTACCAAGGTGGTTATCATGTTTAATATTTGTGGTATAAAGTGACGATGCCTTCTGTAAGTGATTTATGTGGTAGGTGTTTAATAAGTATATTTTTCAAATATATAGGTTTTAGTAATTCTTATTTTTTTTTAAACCAACATAAAAGCTTATTTCCATAGACTCGAACATTTTATAGCTAAGGAGAAATTCGATGAGCGTAAAATGTTGTTCAAATTCCTTAATTTATATGTCGGGTAGTAATTAATTAAATAACATTGTAATTATTAATTTGTTATTTAAAAGGAGTCAATTAATTATCTTATAATTTTCTTCAAAAGTAATATTAAGATGTGTAAATTAGACATCACACGAGCACTAGACTTAAAAAAGAGGGATTTGTAAGTATTAGGGTTTGTAAATCTTTAGATTTCAATTCACTATGGAGAAAAATATAGGTTACTATGGCATCATTTTTTAAATAAAGTTTTTAATACATAATTACTATTAGCATCAAATATATCATGATCTTGAGTGAATTAAAGGTAATTTTTTAAAAAATATGTATATATTTTTTCCGTTTCTTTTTTTCTTCCTATTCTGATTGTGCGTGTTTTTCCACTACACTTCTTTGACTTTAAAAATCTTTCATTGCCTATTAGTTAAAAATTATAACAATTGAATTTTAATAGAGTATGCATTGAGAAAAATCAAACAAGATCTCACATGACCAATGTTATCAGGATCGGGGTCTTACTTTATTTGGATCGTAGAATCGTAAGATCTAGATCGAGATTTTAACAACAATGTACATGACTATATTTTTTAAAATCTTTTTTTGTTTTGAAAAATATGGGTTGATAACGTGTTCCACCATAATATCAACTACATTAGTCACTGAACGCACGGGTCATAAGCCAGTTTTTTGAGCATTTTAATACATGATATGACTGTAAAAAATTTTAATCACGAGCTAATATCACACCACGTTTTTTAAGAGAAACATATTAAAATCTTAAATTTATAAAACAAAAAAATCCCGTGCATTTTGAACGGGTCCAAACATTTTAATGACGAAAACATTTCGATCACCATAATCAATGTGATCATGAATTATGGATTTCAAATTTACAAGTGTAACTCACGGGTTGTAAGCCATAAGTCACAAGTCATACTTATGCAATTCACGGGTTGTAAGCCAATTTCACCCTAATCAATGTGATCAATACTAATTATTACAGATAAGTCACAAGTCATAATTGTAACACTTATGGGTTGTAGGCTAATTTCAAATTATTCTGAATTGATTTCATGATATTGTACGATAGTTTAATTTTACATTTTTTACTATTTCAACTTTTATATGCATGCATTATCATAATAATGCATTTAATAGATATGGAACAGAAAAAACTACTTAATAAATAAAAAAAATTACGTGCATTATGCACGAGAGACGACTCGTTTTCAGCCATGGTCAATTTTATGTTGCCGTTTCTAGAGTGACCAGCAAAAATGGTATGAAAATCCTTTCGTTTGATAAAGAACACCGTGTACATACAGATACAACAACTGTAGTTTACAAGGAAGTGTTTGAAAACATACAAATTGATTTGGAAATTACATTTGTAATTATTGTTCTTTAAACGATCTTATTTTATGATTTTATAATTTTGTGTAATATGAGAAGTTAAACGATTGTTATTGTATGACTTCTAAAATATACTCCATAATAAAGCCAAAAATACTCCTGTGCATTATGCACGGGTCAAAAAGCTAGTCTTAAAATTATAAACAAAAAACCTTGCAGCTGGACCATGTTACTTGGTAAGACGTAAGGCCTTTACAGTAATGCTAGTAGTTTTCCCAAGTACAGGGTGTACTGCAGAAAAACAAAAAGGAAGGAAGAGCATAGAAAATGAAGAAAGACAAAAGCCGACATTAGGAAAAACCCTTGAGAAATAAATTAAACTAATAACATCCTCAAAATTTACATATCGCACAGTATATCAGGAAGCAAAACACATTCTCTGTGTCCTCAACTCGTCATCGTGGTTCACATTCATATATAATAAGGCAGCTATAAGTCCAGTTAACTTGGCTTGAAGAACTTCAACTTGAGCCCATTAGTAATAATACTCCAAATTCCTCCCATTGAGAACGCCAGGCTGAAAGCGATTCCCATCCATCCTAAAATCCAGTTGAAATACCAACTGGTACTGTGTTTTGGAGGCTGCTTAAGGAGCACCCACATGAAGCAAGGATAAGCAAATGTGACAGGGAGAGTGAGCCCTCCCAGCAGACCTGCAAGGCTTGACAAAAATGGGAGTGCCACGCCTATCAGCAGAGAGATAAATCCGTAGAAAACTCTAAAACTGGACCTAACCCATACTGAGCATGGGCGATTAGTCCTGCTCGTATAGCTGGCTTCGAAACTGTCGAAAACAGGCATCGAGTATATTTGGAAGCTGCTCAAGCAGTTGAATACAACCAAAAGGAAAGCCATTGCAAGTAGTCCTCTGGCAATGTTATGACTATGGAATGCATATATAGCAGTTAGCATCCCTCCAGAAGGCATCTGCAAGAAGTGCATTCAAATAATAATTTGGTTCATGTTAATGTTGTTTTCATCAGCATCTCCGACAAGATTAATCAGACAAATGAAGGTCCAACTTTGTAAAGCGATTGAAAGCTTTATGTCATACAATTCACGTATTCCTATTTGAACATATCTTTTACTAATTAATAGTAGTACATAAAAAAAAATGTTAATATGTATAATGTTGTTAGACTTGTTTTAGTGTGAATATATTCTCAACATATAAATGTTTCATATTTTACTTAGCGATTGTTACACATATTGATGTTCACAGTTTTTCGTTGACAAACGTGACAGTCAATGTGGCAGGTATAGAAAAGAAAACACAGGAGTAATGTTTTGCAATGCATTGAAGAAAATTACTATTTTAGATGTTCAGGTTGCATTCATTGCATGACCATTTCAAATCCATCATAGTGAACATGGCTGTTTTCCATCATGACACATAGCTACATATGCATTCGTGAGATTTGAATAACCATCATTGATACAAAGAATTGTCAGACATATAGGATCCAATACACTTACAAGGTTCCCGTAAGCCCAATATCCTCCAATTGCCATGGGAAAGAGGCACATAGCAATGAAAAAATATGCAACTTTAGCTCCCTTCCACATTGGTACATGAGCTGGATGCTTAAAAGTTGATGGCATAGTAGCCTGAAACAGCCAAGTCAATAAGGTAAAATGTACAACAAACACCAAAACAAAGCTAAAAACCATTTTTTCTTTGTTAGCAACAAGTGTCTCGAGTTCATAATTATAAGGTAGACTTCATTCAAAGGAGTGCACAACTTGTCCTAGTTACCCATGATCTCACTTTTTGTTTTTCTTTTCCGAAAGGGATCTCACATGTTTTTATGTAGTCTTAATATGGTCCCTATATTCTCAAATTCAATGTCTGTTTGTCAAGGTTGAGCCCAAAATTATTGGGTATATAGAAGACAAGAATCTGAATTATGAGAATTACTATCAGTTTCAAAGCTGTGAAATATCATACCTGGATCTCCAAGACCAAATTGTGGCCCCTAAACGCAAACGCTACTATTCCAAGAGCATTCAGAGCTGAAAACAAAGAAGCTGTTGCAGATGGAAGTGAGATCGGCTCATAAGAGATTTGTGGTGGTCTGTCTTGACTCACAGACAGCACCCAAAACATAGTGGAGTAAGTGATGGCAGTCACTGCTCCAACAAGTGAAAGTCCTGCTATTGAATTAAGATTCGGAAGTTGAGATAGAACAATGCACAAGGATGTGAAAACCAGGTACCATTCAACGGTAGTCAAAGGGTTTGAAGAGCAAAGTGGTCCGCAAACAATCTGGAAGAACAGTTTCATGGTCTCTCCTCCAATAAGTATTAAAGCAGTTGCGGTTCCAGCAGACAAGTAAACGGTTGGAAAGAGTGCAAGCCATATACCCAATTTTTCCCCTATACAGCAAAGAAAGAGTTTGGGAAATTAGCTCAGAAGAATAGCAGTATCAAAATGACTTCGACCAGAAATTATTTTCCATTTTCATGATGAGGTGTTTACACCGGTGTAAAACTTGTCACATCCATGAGCATGAGCTGTATGCTGTTATTGTAATATGAGATGATTTCACAAAAGGTATGATGACGTACCAAATGCAGCCTGTGCCAGCTCTACATATCTGTTGTATCTTTTCCCGGGCACGGCTTCATGTAGCTGAACTAGAACCCAAAGTGTATAAAGTTGCCAAAAGTAGGCTATGGTCAATGAAAATATACCCCAACCCCTGCAATAATACATTGAGATGAAGCATTGAAGCAAAAATGGATGAGACTCAACTTTTGCTTTCCACTTTCAAGCATATAACCATGGTATGATCCTTCAACCAAAACCCTATTGTGGCACAGTGTTACTGACAATAATAAAACTATGACTGCGTGGTATGCGATCCAAAAGGATCTGGAGCCCATCAAAATTTTGCGTTTAGAAGAACATCAACCAGTAAAAAGCTATTGCCAGTCGCCGGATTTTGCAGTTTCAAATGCATGATATCATGCAATGCAAATTTACATAGGTCATTTCCGTGATGGAAACTAAGTTCTCTGTTGTTGGAAATTTGGAATGGTGTTAGTGGACAACAAGTCTAAGATTAAAATAATATCACTTGCAAAATAATCGTTACATTCAGATTTTAATGGTATAGAATCTGATATTCACCTTCTCAACAGGTGATAGTCATCTGCAACTGCTACGACAGCAAGTTCAGTTATATTGTAATCTGCGTGGCCCTTACTAATTCACGCAGCTTTAGAGGACAAACACTCGTTACGAACCTCCACAAAAACCCAACTCACAAACGAGCATAATTTTTATTACTATTTTGATATTGACACAACAATCTTGGGAGCTGAAATGTCTTAAAACTCTTGCAAAATTGTACAGAAAGGAAGAAGGAAACGAGGGAAGGAAACAGGCCCGTAGCAAGGGGTGTGCAAAGTGCCCCTTTGCACAGGGCCCCAATCTAAAAAAATTTGGTTTAATTTTGGAGGGCCCAATCTTATTTTGTGCTAGCCCACGTCCTTCACGCTTCAATTCTTCAGACGTCTTCAGCTTTCCTTCCTCGTACATCACGCCACTAATTAAGCAACTTTCCTCAAACTCCTCCCTCTATCTTGATTCACGCTCCATTATTCATGATTCACCTTCCTCAAACTTCAAGTCTTTTAAACTTCTTTGATTCTTCATCAATTCTTTCTCAATTTTTTTCAGCTCTTCATTAATTCACTCTATTATCTATGGAAAGTTGGGGTTTTTTTCTCTCTCTAACGGGAAACAATTTATTTTTACCCAATTTGAGATTGTCATTTATTATCAATGGCAAGCAACAATTAATTTTGATTTCTCCTAATTTCTTCATATCAAACGGCTAATTTTTTAGAGGTCTATATTAAGGAGGAATTTTCAAGGTTCTTAATCATCTACTTCCCAATTCTCAATCGAGTTCATTGAAGGAAGTAGTATTTTGATTTTGATTTTTCTGCAATTATGCGTGCTTATGCTTGATTTTGATTCAATTTTGAATTCGATTATTTTTTCTACAATTAATTTTGTGTTCAATTATGTGGAATATCCGAATATGCTTGATTTAATTTTCAGGAGCCTTTATTATAATAATAAAAATGAATTTTCGATTTTTATTATTATTATTATTTTTCTGCAATTATAAATCCCTATTACAGAAATTAGAAGGTCGCATTATCAATTCATGCTCCAATTTTTTTTTTTAAGAGCCGAACTGCCGAAGGAAAAATTTGGGTAAAATCAGAAGGAAAAAAATTATTTTTACCCAATTTGAATAATAATATTATTTTCAGTTTTTTACCCAAATCACTCTCGAATTACTTTTGATTTTTTAATTTTTATTATTATTTTTCTGCAATTATTAACTGTTACATTATTATTATTTTTTCGGCAATTACTCTCGAATGAATATCGAATTACTTCTGATTTTTTATTTTTATTATTATATTTGTGGGATTGATTGAGATTTGAGATCTGGAAAAAGAATTTAAGATGACAAGTTTCAATTTAGATGGAAAAAATTGAAAGAAAGATGAAAAAAGTAGGAACTGATGTATTCAATTGTAAAAAGTAGGAACTGATGTATTCAATTTTGGGTGTATTCAATTGAAAAAATCGAAAGAAAGATGAAAAAAGTAGGAACTGATGTATTCAATTTTGGGTGTATTCAATTGAAAAAATTGAAAGAAAGATGAAAAAAAGTTAGGAACTGATGGAAAAAATCGAAAGAAAGCTGCCATTCTTTTTGGGTGTATTCAATTGTACAAAACGACTGAATTTTATGTAGAATGCAACTGATTTTTTTTATAATGCTTCATAATGTTTACTTTGTTTTTCAATTTGTTACCTTAATAATGTTTTAATTTTCTGTGTTGAAGGTTAATTTTGTTTGAATGAGTTGATTTCGAGATTGGAGAAATTTAATCAAAGGATGTTATTGATATAAACTTCATCTCTCGAGGTTATATCAATCCATTTGAAACTCATATTTAATTCTTAAATTGCTGAAATCTTCTATGATTTTATAAATAATGGCCCCTAATACTAGAAAATATGATTATGGATATGAAAAGCATAAGAAAAGGAAAAAAATGGAATTGATGATTGAGTCTCAAAAAGGAGCTCTTGATAAATTCATCATTAAAGAATCACAAGTTACTAATAATAATGTTGAAAATGAAAATGTCGATGTTCATGTTGAATCTCCAATAAATCTTGAAAATGGTATTGATGTTGAATCTCCAATAAATCTTGAAAACATCGTTTCTCAGGCTTTTTGGTATAAAAAGAGCCACAAGGGTCAATGATGTAGAGGGAATTTGATCCGAGATCCTGGACACCACCTCTCAACATTTTAATCGACTAAGTTAGTTGACGTACACTCAAGTAAAACATTACTTTCTTTCAGAAAAAAATAAATAGTAAAATATTACTCATTATCTCCTATCACATTCATTTTCTAAAGTTCGATGTTTTCCAAATGACCCATTTTCTAAAGTAACATTTTAAGCAAATGAGTGATGTATTTATGTAATTGTATCTAAGAAAATGGTCAAGACACTATTTTAACAATGTCGGAGTATGGGCTAAAATTTTCAAATAGAGTGTCGAATCCTCCGATTTCTACTCCTATATGACCCAAATCTATGTCTAAGCAACATAGATCAAAATATCCCAAAAAAAAAAAAAACCCGAGCGAATAGGTACAAATTAAACTCATTCAGTGAATTTGGTAAAGTCTTTTGAATTTGACCAGATCAAAATGAGAAATGGGAAGCAGCTAATGGTCCCCTGTCTTTGGCAACACTGGAACAGAATCATTACTGGTAACCGACAATTGGCAACAGCAAGTCAAAAAATCATGGGAGGTATGCAGAAAGTAAAAGGTGAATGTCCCCTTAACTTACTAATATTGATAAAACCCAATCATATTATTCCTTTTTCTTGCTCTATACATAAATCTTAAGATTATTAACATCCAAAAAGCAAAAAGTTTTCCACTTCTCATCCACTTTAATTAGATTTATTCTCATTATCCCGTAAAAAAAAAAGATTTATTCTCGTTATCATGCTTATTCTACTTCATTAATGAAGCGTGTTAAGTAACAAAGACTTTCATCATTTACACTCCGTCACTCCCCTCGACCCTAAAAAAATAAAATAAAAGACTGTCATTCTTATGAGTTGCAGAAAAGTTAAAATTTCACATGTTGGAGCTTTGTCCAACCTTCTATACACTTAACCTACACACTTTTACTTTTCCTATTACTATTATTGTCTTATTGATAATGTCTGTTTTACTTTCTCGTCTTTTCCATCCATGTCATTTACTTCCTCCGTCCCAGAATAATCTTAACACTTTCCTTTTATGTTTGTTCCAGATTAGTTTGAACACTTTCATTTTTTGCATGGTCCTACTATTAATATATTATTTCTTTTACACATCTTTAGCCCACACTCTATCTTTTATCAATAAAAAGTTATCCAACTTTCTCTCTCCACTAATAAAAAATACTCCACCAACTTCTATCACATCTACTTTTTAAATAAAATAATATTTGATAACTACACTACAACTTATCACCTTAAATTACGTGTCCCAACAAGTGTTCAGATCTTTTTGGGACGGATGTAGTATTTTTTAATATTTTAACCGACTTTGGCTATGTTTTTTTCGTCTGGTCTGATCTGAATTTTTCTGATCTGATCTGGTCTGATCTAATCTGATCTGAACTTTTCTGATCTGATCTGAATTTTTCTGATCTGGTCTGATCTGAACTTTTCTGATCTTGTCTGATCTGATCTGAACTTTTCTGATTTACCCAACTCGTGCAATATATTTTATTTCTTTTCTGATCTGATCTGATCTGAATTTTTCTGATCTGATCTGAACTTTTCTGATCTGATCTGATTAAATCTGAAATAAGCACTAGAGTGCTTAAATAAGTTGAAAAGAACATACCCTTTATAGTTCTCTTTCACTTTTCTTTTCGGTTTATCTCTCCACCGTTTCAGTTTCTCTTTCCATGGTTTCAATTTCTCTATCATATTATTGTACTTTCTCATTGATTCTCTATCAAGTGAATTGAGTAAACTAAAAAACGAGTGAATAAATGGGAGAATGTTTGCGAAGAAAATTAATGATTACTTCTCCAATGTCACAATAAATAAGCGTAATATTTGGAGTTCCAAAGTTAATATTTTTAATTTTAACTATTATGTAAAAAAGGTTATTACTTGGGATATCAGCTTGGGACAATTTTGAATGGGTCTTAATTTGAAGAATCAATTTTTTTAGTTTTAAATTTATTCATGCGGGATTGTCAGAAATCAATTTGAAGCTGATGAAATTAATTTACATCGTAAAATAAAACTTTCTCCAATCACATATTAGAATGTTTAAGCATAAATAAACAAATTATATGCTACCAGAAATTATCAAGAAAATACAAAACAATAATTGCATGATCAAAATTTAACTCTAATAATTCTCTTGTAATCACTCCATTATTTTTGCTTCTGTGGATGTAACTACCGGTGCAGATCCAAACTTACTTAGTTTTGTCATTCTAAACTAGCTTTATATACAGACCAAGCCTCCGCAATTTCAGAATCTCCCTGTTGAATGGCCTGTTCTCCCCGGTCGGAATACTATACATGCAAAGTCAAGGATGATGGTAACTGTTTTACAATTAGTTAGATTGATTTTCTCCTTTTTTTTTATATTTTTTTTTTAAACTAATTGAATAGTAAGCGTTGTAGTTTTTTTAATTAGGGGTATATTGGCAAAAAAAAAAAAGGTCGACATTAAAGTTCTTAAGAATTCCTATGTATAATAAAAATTCGTTAGGGGTCTCCTCTAAGGCTTGAGACAAGGTTCCCTAACTCTCTATTGTAATTTTTTGGGTTGAAATAACAAATTAACACACGAGAAAAAAAAAATTCAAAGAAACAAATAAGACTAAATATAAGACAAAGAAAAAGAGTAAAATGAAATTACCATCCGAGAAAAGAGAAGGCAACAGGGAGAAAAAGAGCTTGAAAACCAACACCAGCATTAAGGTTATGAAACGCAGCGTAATGGGCATTTCCATTACGAGACTCGGTAATAGGAAGCCAAGCATCTTGTGGGTTAAGCTTAGTCAAATGACCAACTTCTTCTAAGTAACCTTTCATATTAATAAGCACCCTTTTCATGGGCGTACCAATGGGGCTTAAAAACCTCGGCGATATAAACGACGTCGGTGTCCACGCTGCGGACTTCGACTCTTTGGCCGCCGCCGATACGGCTGTGATGGTTGGCCTAGGGGATCTTTGACCTGTTGGAGTTAGTATTTCTGGTGTTGATGTTGTTCTTGGTGTTGCTGGAATGGAGATTAATTCGGTTTCTAGCCTTTCATCCATTATTGTGGTTGGGGTTTGTGTTTGTGTTTTTTGGTGTGTTGGAGACTGGAGTAGCAAAAGAGGTGGTGTGTGTGTAACTCTAAGACTCTAGTTTCTATACGAAGAGGAGGAGAAACTACTTAAAAGAGTGGGACTAGGCGTCTAGGCGAGTGAGAATGTGAGAGTGTGAGGAGCTAAACAAATAAAGAAGTGAAAAAAGTGGGTGTACGAGAGTCGAGAATATATAGGCATTCGATTTCGATGTAGTGCTGCTATTTGATGAAAACGGGTATATTACTCCCCCATTTTGAAATACAAGGCATTCAAGCTTTATGAAAATTTGATTGGATCATAAATAACTCTCACAATATGATAAATAAAAAGTATAAAAATTATACTGTTGGATTCATTTTGAAAAATACTATAATAATGTTATTTTTCAAAAAAAATTATCAACGTAAATTGAGAGTAGTTAATGGTCAAAGTTCGACCTCGAATATCGTGCGTACCTTATATTTTGAAACAGAGGGAGTAGTATTTAACTAGCTTTTAGACCTCTACAAATTGCAAGGAATTTTTTTTGTTTAATCAATTGTTTCGAGCTAGAAACTGGTCAAAAGAGTGAGTGTTGCTGAGAGTCTAAAATCCCGGGAGAGTTCAATCCCGAGGGTCTTGCCACCGGAGATTCTGCAAAATATAGTCAAACTGGCTCGTGGGTTTTTTCGAAAACTCCCCTCCGAAGCTCAAGTCGATTGAGGATGAGGTTGAGGTAGAGAGAGAAAGTGAGTAAATGTAGAGAGAGATGCTCTGATTTTGTAGGTGAGAATTGAATACATGTTCATTGATGAGAGTGAGTTATTTTATAGTGTTGGTGATTTCCCAAACAGAAAAATTTAACGGGGCACATCCCACTTTTAGAAAAAATGTCTCCATTTTATGGTAAAAAGTCATTTCAGCTTGAAAAGACTGATTGGCACCTTGTAGGCAATACTCTTTTGACCCTCTTTGGTGGGCTTCTAGTAAAATATTATTTGACTAGGCCATGGGTCCTAGCAATTAGCCCCACACTAGATAAGCGGCTAGGAATGTCATTTATTCCTGAGGCGGTTGTCTAGCGAATTTCCCGAATAAAGCCTAACCATGGGCATTTGATCAACCCCAAAAAGAGGAAGACTGTTTTCCCGAGATGTGTTAGACCACGTGTAGACACAAAATCGTGTCTCCCCATTGAGTACTCAATGATTAAACATATTGTCGTCCTAATTGGTCCGGTCCAAATAAAGAGCAATTGATCAAGCTAAGCCTAAAAGCATTTCAAAAATATAAAGTCTATTTAATGAATCCAAGCCCAATTTTAAAAGCCCAATTAATTATCCCTAATAATTAATTATTGTATTTTTAATATTTTAATATTAATTATTCTTGATAATTAATTTTTAAAGGATATTTCAAAATCAGATTCTTATTCCTAAAGATAGTTGATTTCGGATTTCAAATTATATATTTTAATCAAAGGATAAAAAAAATCTTAAAACAATAAAAAAAGGGCCCAGAAAGCAAGTGTGCGTGCACAGCAAAGCTGTGCGTTTGGCTTACAGATTGTGCGTCAAGCGCAAAACGGTGCGCTAGGCACACAATTTCATTTTATCTTTTCGATTCGTTATCGGTTTTCTTTGCCTAGAAATACCTCGTTTCTTCGAACGACTTTTCACAATGTTTTCCTACGACTTCTTGATGTGGACGTGATTCCACACTTTAGTGAAGTTTTCAAAATCCCAAGAATCTTGAAAGAAAGATTGATTCTTGATGGTTTCTTGGTTGAATATTTGATGAACAAACTCAAATATCACTCGAACAAAAGGATAGTACTATTTGATTGAACACTCCTAAACTCTCAAATAGGGTTTTGATTCTATTAAGTCACTCCTGGCCTAATCAATCAAGCACTAACTTCAAAACACTCCTGAATTGATGTTAATGGTTCTTAAACACACTCAAACCACTCCTGGAATTAAGTTGTTTAACACTAACTAATAAACACTCCTGAATATTAATTAATGGTTTGTAAGCAATTAAACTCACGAAATAAACTTTCATAAACTCTCTATATTCTCTGTTTTATTAATGATCGAAATAAAGCCTTATATAGGCATTACAAATACCTAATTATACTAGGACTAGAAAACATAAAAGATAACAAAGAAATAACAAACTCCTAAACCAAGTAGAACAAGCTCAACTTGGCGCCTACTAACAAGACTCCTATTAAAGATATAACTCTACTCCAATTAGAATCCTAATCCAACTAGGATTTGGATTTCTAACTCAACTAGAATTTATAAGCTATTATACTCCTAACAGAAATAGGAGTTCTAATCCTACTAGGATTAGGATTTTAAGAGTCCTATTCCTACTAGAACTAGGAAAACAACACAAATCCTAACAGAACTAGGATTTGTAGGAAATGACCATCTCTCATATGGATCATTAACAAATAAAATTAACATCAAAACACTATTCACAACCTTCAATTGTAAGATGATCCAAGCCCAATAATTCATAAGATCCACTAAGTTAGTTATCTTCAATCTTCTCATCGGATCCATATCACTTCTAGCAATACTCTCATATACTCAAACTCATATTCAAACACTCAAACCCGTATTTAAATACATTCAAACACATCATACCTTCGAATTTCCTATTTCAAACTTCAAGATTGCTCATCCTGAATATCGTTGCATAAGACCCAGGCGACAAAGGTATAATTCCTGAAGGTCAATTCCAATTTAAATCTTGTTTTACTAACAATCTACTTGTCATGATATAGATCTTCAAAGAATTAACGTTATATTGTACACTCTTCCCTAATCTCTATTCTTTTTATATTTCTTTTTTATATTATATTATAATAATAATAATAATAATAATAATAATAATAATAATAATAATAATTATTATTATTATTATTATTATTATTATTATTATTATTATTATTATTATTATTATTATTATTCATATATATGCCTATGCATGATTGTATGTTTAATACTTTCATTACCTCAAATAATTATTTTGCTAATCAAACACCTAAAGAACTGTTCTAACATTAAATTCAGATAATTTGGACAACCTGTTAGGTTCCTGTAATTTGATTGCATAATAACATGTCACCAAAAATTAGTCTTTTGTTTGTTCCACGAACCAACATGGATTAATTATACGTTGCATTAAAACATTGCTTGGTTATTTAATTGCATAAAACATGACATGAATCGATATTAAGTAGAGGTCATCAATGGGCGAATTTGATTTCTGATCTTTTTTGTACTCTCACCCCCGAACTCAATATATGGTTCATTGACCATTAATGGAGTCATGACGGGAGAAATCTACATTAGATAAGTCACTAAGTTGTCCCTACGATTTTCCAATATCCAATTAGGTTTATGAGTCTTCCTTTAAAGATTTGTTGGTGACTTCAAAAACGTTTTCAACATAACCTTTATGATGAGGTAATCAAATACGCGCTCATCCCGCGTAGACGAATAAAAACACGCTTACAATTTGGCGACTCCGCTGGGGAGGATTTTTAAAAATAATTTTTAAAATGAGTGGGTGAAACTCGAAAAATACGATTCATATTGTAGTTGTTTTATGCTTTTAAATTACATTACAGTTTTGCATATGCATGACTATTGTTTAAGCCACCATAAGGACAATCTTCCTTTCCTCATTAGTGCATGTTATATGCGTAAGGCTACCCCCGGGGGGTTTGTGCTTTGTCCTTCCAAAAGCTTCCTGAGAGATAGTGTTGGATCTTAGTCATAAGCAAAACTACCTAACCATGATATTATTCTCTTCTTCCTGACTTGAAAACTGGAGTGCTTCTTACACGTGGCCACCTTTTAAAGCAAAGGTACGAAGCGTGGAATCAATCTCTTAGTCATGGACCCTTTTCAGCCTTAACCTAAGCATGACCATAGTTGAGACGTAGAACTGAACTTTTAGGTTGAGAAATTTTGCATCCATGTTATATGACATCTGCTTGTGATTGCAATTTTTTACTGCTATTAATTTGTCAAAAAGTTTTGCGCCAGACGCACCACGGTGCACCTGGCGCACAGCTTTGTGTTGAGCACAATACTGTTGCGTAGCGCGTAGCCTTTGTGTCTCATGCTATTGCCAATTCGGCAATCGTTTAAGTCAATAAATCTGTCATTAAGTCTGTCATAATGTGTTTTTGTTAATTCAGTCGTCGTAATGGTCAATTCTGTGTTTTTTCTGTCTGCATTCATGTAAAGTCATGATCGTTCTTGGAGTCATTTTGTCTAAAATGAATCTCACTTAATTCAAACACAAAAATCAGTCGTTTCATACATATCATCTTCGGTTGAGTCTATCCTAAAAAGTGCATCTACAAAAGTGATCATAGTAGAGTTAGAGTCGTCATGCATGTCTACTTCGTTCCATCTCATCCCATCTCTAACAAATCTTCCCTATCACATCTATCCTATCATATCCCATCCTTTTCAAAAAAACATCTCTTTTTCAATCAATCCTACACCCTCTTCTATTCTATCTCCTTTTTTTAAAAAATATTTACTAATCATCATCATACCAGAGGTACAAAAAAAATCTTTTCCAAAACTAATTCATCATCTTTTCCCAATATAAGATAAAAACAAAGGGTCCCTTTCAAAACGAATATCGAAAATTCTAAGCCCGATCCAAATAACTCTAATCTAATCCAATCAACCCAATCACAACCCCTTTGATTTGCATCCATTCTAGGCTCATATGTAGGCGTGTTTTTATTTCGCTAAAGCGGTGTGAGCGCGTATTTGACTGCCCAATTTTTGAGGTTTTATTGAAAAATGTTTTAAAGTCGCCAACAAGTCTTTAAAGGAAGACTCATAAATCTAATTGGATATTGGGAAACCGTAGGGACAAATTAGTGACTTATCCAATGTAGATTTCCCCGTCCTGACTCCATAGATGGTCAATGAACCATAGATTGAGTTCGGGGGGTTACGGTACGAACACGGTCATAATGAACCTGTAATACCTCTCATGATTGCTTTAAAGGGATTTAGCAGGCTACTCATTCCAACAAGATGCATCTTTCTTTTAGGAAGCTTATTCCGTTAGTTACTCAAGAGTTAGGCGTGCTTGGTTGGGAGTAGTATACGGATGGGTGACCTCCTTGGAAGTTTCTCGAGGTGCGCATGAGTGAGGACAAAATACGCCGGAAGAACTTGTGTTGGTTGTTGAGGACAATTGTTGGCCCTGGATGCGCATTGGTGATCATATATTCGACCCCGGATGGATCGAGTATTACAAATGGTATCAGAGCAACCCTGCGACAGCATGTTGATCGTTTGGATAATTAATCCAAGGTTAGCCGCCTAGTGGGGGTGGATTCTGGGGCTATACCACGTGCTGCATGTCGAATATGTGATTAGTTTCCAGGATGGGGTGACCCACAGGCCGTATGCCGAATATGTGGAGTCCTCAGGTGCAAGGAGGGCATTGCTGTTCTCAAGTGGGGGTGTATGTAATACCCCTCATGATTGCTTTAAAGGGGTTTTACAATTTAGCAGGCTACTCATTCCAACAAGATGCATCTTTCTTTTTGGGAACTTATTTCCTTAGTTACTCCACTGTTAAGCGTGCTTGGCTAGGAGTAGTACAAGGATGGGTGACCTCTTGGGAAGTTTCTCGAGGTGCGCATGAATAAGGACAAAATACGCCGGAAGAACTTGTGTTGGTTGTTGAGGACAGTTGTTGGCCCTGGATGCGCATTGGTGACGATATACTCGACCCCAGATGGGTCGAGTGTTACAGGACCACATTCACCCATTGCTGGCCTCTACTAAATATCGATTCATGTCAATTTTTATGCAATAGAATAACCAAATAATATTTTTATACGCCCTAAAAATAATTTAGTCTAGGTTGGTTCAGGAAACACATAAAAGACTATATTTAGTGATATGTTATTAGGCAATCAAAATTACAAGGTACCTAACTGGTTGTCCAAATTATCAAATTAATATTAGAACAGTTCTTTAGGTCTTGTTTAGCAATAATAACATGTGGGTGATAAAAATCATGCATGGAACAATCAGGCAATAATATATGAAAATAAATAGAAAAAATAAATAAAAGGTTAGAATATACCAAAGAGCAATTTTTATATTAAATATGTACATTATGAAGGAAATCGTTAGTAATATAAAAATAATAAATTGATTCAAGGACCCTCAGGATAATACCGTGGCATGGGTTTGCGAGATTGACAACCTTCGGGAAGAGCAATTGTGAAGACTGAAGATCGGAACATATATGTATGTCTGAAAGTATGTAGATTTCAATGTACGAGTTTGTGTTTGTAGC
Organism: Beta lomatogona; assembly: GCA_947646795.1. NCBI lineage: Eukaryota > Viridiplantae > Streptophyta > Magnoliopsida > Caryophyllales > Amaranthaceae > Beta > Beta lomatogona. Next base: position 59,390 of record CANSNZ010000659.1, read on the forward strand.
TTTGAAAAGTATGAGTTTTGGTAAAGATTTTGTGAAGGTTCATAAGTGTCAAAGTCAAAGTATTAATGTATGAAAAACCGTTTTTTAATTCAGAAAATCGAAGAGTACTTATGGGAAAACCGGAATTGCGCTCCACGCGCCAACTGCGCCAGGCGCAGGTGGCTGTGTGAGTCATAATCACACGTGTCAGGTGCACATTGGTGCACCTGACGCGGCATAACCAATCAATAGTGCCCACGTGGCACACGCTTTAAAAAAGATAAAAATAACAGCTTGTGCATCGCACAAAAAAGTGCGCTCGGTGCACGACTCTGTGTGACACACAAGTCTACGTGGCATGACACGTGCGCTAAGCGCACCGCCATGCCTTTGACATGTTTTGAGAGTTTTTTTTAATAAAAGCGCTTTATAAAGATTTTCTTGTATCTTTTAACTCCGGAAATCTGATTTTACGGGATAAAATCCGATTTTATTATAAAAAATATCTTTGAAATATTTATTTTATTTAAATAAAACAATTAATTATCAATGAATAATTAAATGGACTTTTTGAAAGAGTTGGGCTCAAAATACGATTTTGGATCATTAAAATACGCTTTAACACTTTTTAAAATAGTTTTGGCTCTTCGAACTGCTCTGCCCTTGAGTCGGACCAATTAAGACCTCGGCATGTTTCATCATTGGGCCTTCAAATGGGGAGACACGATTATGTGTCTACAGAAGCCCCCACTTTGACTGAGGTTCAGGAAACCGATAGTCAAAGTACACGGTGTCGGGACGGAGAACGACTCTAAACGCTCTATAGTTTAGAACTGATCTATATACACCGGTCTCTGCAAAACAAAGTTAGTATGCAGGACAATAACTACAAGTAATCTGATTACCTGCAGAAAATGTTAGCAGATAGGTGTAAACAACTCAGATAAGGCACAAATGATGCAAACTTAGACTCTCTAAGGATGCATGAGACGCTATGTAAGGATTAAGGTTATGCAAAGCTAAGGAAGATGACACGTCATGCAAGGTCAGGTTGATGTATGAAATGCAATGCAAGGTCAGGGTTTTGCAAGGCAAGAAAATCTGGATATGTAGAATGATAGAATGATCAGAAATAGATAGAATGATTTTCGAAAACTTTTTGTAGTAAATAATCAGGATCCGAGGTCCACAAATTACAACTCTTCGGGAGTTTGATTTGATTTGGAGGAACTACCACATATATAGGAAGCCCCCACTTTGGGTGAGCTTGTCTTGAATTAGGCACTATGGGCCTTGATTGGAATGTAGTTGATATGTCTTGAATCGTTCAAAGTTCTTCATTAGGGATTCTTCTTTGGGAAGTTCACACAGGCAAAGTCAACTATCACCAGAAACCATGAAATTGTCGAAGAGTCCTTGAGGGAAAAGGAGAGTTTGAATTGAAAAATAAAAAGTTTAAATTTGTGACTCAAATAGATAGAGGTGGGAAGGGATTTGACGGGGCTAGGTGTAGACTCGAGTTTATGTCGGGATCTAGAATGAATATGCTCCTAAATTCTAGAAAGTCAAATTATTAGACCATGACTAATTTATTTTATTGAAGTGGTCGGACCTCGAGATGAGGATTCCTGCGTATCCTTGCGGAATCAGACCATTCGTAGTTTTAGATCTGATTTCTTTTTTTTTTGTGCCCTAACTTTTGCCTAGGCCGCCCTTTCGGGTTTTCAACCTAGCGGGCTTGGACATACATTGAAAAAGGAGTTAGGGTTGATGCATGAAAGGTTGAAAGGTTGAAAGGTTTAAGGCTTGAGGCTTTGATGAATGTTTAATTGGTTTGGCATATGTAAGGATTATGGATTTGGATTGTATGGGTTAAAGTTTGGATGGATCGAAGGATTTGAATAAAGGGGTAGAACTTGTGTGCAAGCCCCCTAGCTTGAATTTCTATTTCTTTGCCATTTGCTTTTTCTTTTACATTTTTTTTTCTTTTTCTCCTGTGCATTTTCTTTTGCTTTTGCTTTTTTTTTTTTTCGCACTTTGAATTTATTCACCTTTTTTCTTGCCTGCCATTGACCTTTTTCGAAATGAGGCTTGCACACAAGTATTTGGTTTAGGGTGTTGGGAGGCTTGGAGGATATTTGTGGAGCTTTGATTTTGAAGGGAATATTTGGCTAATGGGGATGGCTTATGGATGATGGCTTATGAAGGAAGAGGGGGATAACTCCCGATCCAAAGTATGTCCTTTTTCATTTTACATTTTTTTTTCAGATTTTTTTTCTTTTATTAGTCAAGATCATTAGGTGATTTAAGTTTTAACATTGAATTAGAAGCATAAATAAAACGATGGAAGGGCAATGAAAATGAAAATGAAAAATAAAATAAAATGAAAATGGAAAGGCTATAATAGATGAAGTCCTATAGTGACATAAACTAGATGGGAAAGGACAGAAATGGCTTAGGATAATGACTCTCTGACTCATCCTAGGAAACCAGATGAAGTCCTATAGTGACATAAGAGTTGCTGGTGATGCTGATTCTCGTTGTAGCAAGTATTAGTAGTCTATTGTCATCGACCATGTGTCGCAGCGCATTTATAGGATCCAACACTAGATGTCAGATGTTCATTTTTCTGTTGGAATATGTAGTAAAAATACAGGTTCCTCCTTTTGAATTTTCTTTTAGGTGTAGGGTTTGGAGTAGACCCTATATAAGTGATCCCGCCTCTATTTTCAAGGAGGTAGACCCTATGGAAGTGATCGCGCCTCTATTGTGAAGGCGGTCAAAGTAATCTTCATGACTCTATATGAAGTCGAGGTGGTGATAGTGTGATTGATGAGCTTAATTTAGAGTAGGCTCGCAGTTTGTTCCTCCATTAGGCGCTCCAAAGTTATAATCTCTCGACCGATCATGATTAGAATCGATTGGACCTCGCTTGTAAGATTTCAGAAATGAATTTCGCAATGAGAAATGGAAATGAAGGATGGAGAAATGGTAATGGGAAATGAGGGATGAGAAATGAAAATGGGAAATAAAAATGGGAAATGAAAATGGAAATGGAAATGGGAAATGATTAGAAATGGGTATGATTATGAACTAGTATGGGCTTGACCATGATGGAGACATGGGCCTAACTATATGCAAATGCAGACATGGACTGGACTATGCAAGTAGATTGGACTGAATGATTGGACTTTGCTGAGCACTAGACTTTTGAACTTACAATAAGCATACTAGACTCAAGGCAGGGTAGACAATAAAGCTATGACTTGATCTTTTATAGTCCGAAGACTTGATTAGGGTTTATGTACTAGATTTAGGGTTAACCTTTTATAGTCCGAAGACTTGACTAGGGCTTATATGGAGATGCAAACTAGACCTAGGGGATGGCCTTTTATAGTCCGAAGACTCAACTTTTATAGTCCGGATATTTGACTTTTATAGTCCGAAGACTTGACTAGGGTTCACATAGAGATGCAAACTAGACCTAGGGGGATGACCTTTTATAGTCCGAAGACTCAGCTTTAATAGTCCGGAGACATGACTTTTATAATCCAAAGACTTGACTTTTAAAGTCCGAAGACTTGACCTTGGTTCACCTAGAGATGCAAAGTATACCTGGGGGATGAGCTTTTATAGTCCAAAGACTCAGCTTTTATAGTCCGGAGACTTGACTTTTATAGTCCGAAGACTTGACTAGCATTCACATATAATGCAAACTAGACCTAGGGAAATTTTATAGTCTGGAGACTCAACTTTTATAGTCCTAAGACTCAAATTTTATAGTCCGAAGACTCAACTTTTATAGTCCTAAGACTCAATTTTTATAGTTATAAGACTCAAATTTTATAGTCCTATGACTCAATTTTTATAGTCCAAAGACTTTACTAGGGTTTGCATATAATGCAAACTAGACCTAGGGAATGAACTGGGCCTAAATAGACCTAAGATTTGAATTGGATTAGACTTAGACTTACATTGGAATGGATTAGGAATAGACTTTGACTAGACTTCACATAAAGATGCAAATGGGCCTTGATTTTGACATGAACCAGACTTATATGGGCCTAAGGTCGACTCTAATGCTAGCGGGCCTAATATGAATGCACGGACTCAAATGGGCCTAATATGTGTGCAAATGGATTGGAATGACTGGATTGTATTGAAGATGTTTGGACTGGGGTTAGAGTTTTAAGAATTCGTTTTTGAAAGGGACTTCTTGTTTTTATCTTTTTTTTTTTTTTTGATAAGATGATGGATTAATTTTGAAAATATTTTTGTAAATTGTATGATGATGATGATGATTAGTAAATGATTTTTGAAAAAGGTAGAATAGAAGAGGGTGTAGGATTGATTTTGAAAGATGTAAGTTTTTGAAATTGATTGAATATGATTAGAATTGATAGGGAAGATTAGTTGGACAGCATGGAGAAGGTAGACATGCATGACAATTCTAACTCTACCATGACCACGTTTCTAGATGCACCTTTTTTTTAGGACAAACTCGACCTTGCATGAAAAGTCTGATTTTTATGCCTGAATTAGGTGAGACCCCTAGAATGACCATGTTTTTACGCGAATGCAGACGGACCAAATATAGGATCGACTATCACGACGACTAAATCGACAAAAGCATGTGATGCATAGACTGTGTGCCCGGCGCACGGCAGTGCGTCTGGCGCGGGAGTGGTGCGCCAGGCGTAACCTAATGCGCTTAGCGCACTACTCCCCGACATGTTTTTCGGGGATTTAGGCGAGGTTTTGGCCAATTGCTGATCTTTTATTTGTTATTTAGACGCAATTTATAGGTAGGACGCATAATAATGACAATTTGACAAATTAATAAAAGGCAAATATCGCAATCACCAGCAAATATCATGTAACATGGATGCAAAAGTTCCAACCTAAAGTCCAATTCTATGTTTAAAACTATGGTCAGGTTTAAGTTAACGTTAAAAAGGGTCCATGACCACGAGTGGAAAAAACCTGAAATGACACATCATAACTGATCCGGTTTTTGAAAAACCGAATCAACACCACAACAGATCCGTTTTTGAAAAAACCGGATCAATTAAATCAAACTGATCCGTTTGGGCTCAAGGACCGCATCAACTAATTGATCCATGGCCCAAATTCCATGCGTTATAAGCCCAATCCCTTCTCTCACTCGTACTCCCCTAACCCTAAGTCCATTTCACTCGTAATTCCCCTTCCCTTAACCTCAAGTCCCTGTTCCCCTCCCTTCTCCTCTCTCCTTTACTCTCCTTTCCTGCCCAGAATTCGTAAGCTGCTTCGTCACGTATGTAGGCGGAAAACCTCCTCCATCAACGCCGCTCATCAGCCATGTCGTAACTCTCGTCCGTCAACGCCACCTGGATCTTCAACCACCAACCCACCACTGAACAACCACGAACAAGAAGTGCTCCTCCCAACTCGCAACGAACAACTACAAAACCACCAGCGCGTAACTTTCCTATGTAAACGTCGCTTCTCTCCTCCGTCAATGCGCACCACTGTAACGTCGTCGCCCACTCAACAATTGCTTCTCTCGTCGCCGTCGTTCCAGATCTAAGGTTTGTTTAAGAATTTTTTTTTCATTTTTTAGTTAAAAAATACATAATCAGAGGACACAAAAAAAGAAGGGTTATTAATTATTCTGTTATTTCATTTTTGCACTCAAGATTTATTTATTTTTGGTTTTTAGTTCAAGATCTCTTCGCTCAGATCTAATTTAAATTTGTTTTTCGTTTCTTAGTTCTAGATCAAATTTAAATTCGTTTTTTAGTTTATATGTAATTTCATTTTTTTTTTGTTTTTTACAGTTTTAGTGTTGTACTTAATTATCTGATGTAATTTGTTATCTAATTTTATTTCGTTTTTTAGTTTATGTAGTTTCATTTTTCGTTCTATTGTTTCATTTCATTATTTGTAGTTTATACGTAATTTAATTTCCTTCTGTAATTTCATTTCATTTATTTTCGCTCAGATCTGATTTTATTTCATTCAATTTTGTGTAATGTTAATGTTCTTTTTTCTGGGAGCCATCGCTTAGATCTGATTGTTGAATGTTGTTGTTTCGTTGTAATTTGGTTTTTTTGTATTTAATTTAACTAAGGCTGAATATTGTTGTATTTTGTGGAGTTCAAATATACTGCAATCTTTTATTTGTTGTTTTTTTGGACTTCTAATTTACTGCAATTTTTTGTATTTAATTTGATTAAATGCTGAATGTTTTTGTTTTTATTAATTTTGGTGGATTTCGAAAGTTATCATGGAAAGTTGATTGGGATGATTGGGACAAATCGCTGACTTGCTTCACTGCCACCTGACTTGCTTTTGTATAAACTGGGTTTTTATTTATTTATTTAGGACAACTGCAATAGCTGATCTGCTTTTGTCAGAAAACCGGATCAGTTAACTACATTAACTGGTCCAGTTCTCAAGTCAGGAACAAGAGAACAATGCCATGGTTGGGTAGGTTTGATTATGACTAAGATCCAACACTATCGCTCAGGAAGCTTTTTGGAAGGACAAAGCGCAAACCCCCGGGATGACCTCACTCATAGAACATGCGCTAATGAGGCAAGGTAGATTGCCCTTATGGTGGCTAAAACAATAGCCATGCACATGTAAAACTGTAACGTCATTCTAAAGCATAAAAAGAGTATGAATCGTATTTTTCGAGTTTCACCCACTCATTTAAAAAAAATATTTATTTTAAAATCCTCCCCAGCGGAGTCCCCAAATTGTAGGCGTGTTTTTATTTCGCATACGCGGTGTCAACGTGTATTTGACTATCCCATTGTTAAGATGTTATTGAAAAATGTTTTGAAGTCGCCAACAAGTCTTTAAAGGAAGACTCATAAACCTGATTCGATATTGGAAAATCGTAGGGACAAATTAGGGACTTATCCAATGTAGATTTCCCCATCTTGACTCCATAGATTGAGTTCGGGGGTGAGGGTACGAACACGGTCATAATGAACCACATTCGCCCCTTGCTGGCCACTACTAGATTTCGATTCATGTCAATTTTTATGCAATAGAATAGCCAAATAATATTTTTATGCACCCTAAAAATAATTTAGTCTAGGTTGGTTCAGGAAATACATAAAAAACTATATTTAGTGATATGTTATAAGGCAATCAAAATTACAAGGTACCTTATAGGTTGTCCAAATTATCTAATTAATATTAGAACAGTTTTGTAAGTCTTGTTTAGCAATAATAACATGTGGGTGATAAAAATCATGCATGGAACAATGAGGCCAACATGCAATAATATATGAAAATATATAGAAAAAAGGAATAAAAGGTTAGAATATTCAAAAGAGCAATTTTTATATTAAAATTCTACATTATGAAGGAAATCATTAGTAATATAAAAATAATAAATTGATACAAAAATAATCGTTAACGATAATAAACCGTGACTTGGGTCTGCGAGATTGACAACCTTCGGGACGAGCAATCGTGAAGCCTGAAGATCGGAACGTATATGTATGTCTGAAAGTATATAGATTTGAATGTGTTTGTGTTTGTAGATTTGAAAAGTATGAGTTTTGGTAAAGATTTTGTAAAGGTTCGTAAGGTGTTCGTAAGTGTCGAAGTCGAAGTATTAATGTATGAGAAATCGTTTTTTAATTCGGAAAATCGAAGAGTATTTATCGGAAAACCGGAATTGCGCTTCACACGCCAATTGCGCCAGGCGCAGGTGGCTGTGTGAGTCACAATCACACGTGTCAGGATCACATTGGTGCACTTGACGTGGCATAACCAATCCACAGTGCTCACGTGGCACACGCTTTAAAAAAGACAAAAATAACAGCATGTGCATCTCTTAGAGAAGTGCGCTCGGTGCACGACTTTGTGTGACACACAGGTCTACGTGGCATGACACGTGCGCTCAGCACACGGCTGCGCGCTGAGCGTTGGTTGGTGCGCTCAGCTCACCGCCTTGCTTTTGACAAGTTTTGAGAGTTTTTTTTTATAAAACGCGTTTTAAATATTTTCTTTTATGTTTTAACTTTGGAAATCTAATTTTATGGAATAAAGTCCGATTTTATTATAAAAAATATCTTTGAAATATTTATTTAATTTAAATAAAACAATTAATTATCAATGAATAATTAAATGGACTTTTCCAAAGAGTTGGGTTCAAAATACGATTTTGGATCATTAAAATACACTTTAACACTTTATAAAATTGTTTTGGCTCTTCGGCCTGCTATGCCCTTGGGTCGGACCAATTAAGATTGCGTTATGTTTCATCATTGGGCCCTTAAATGGGGAGACACGATTATGTGTCTACAATATGCATTAGAGTCCATGCATTCATATTAGGCCCATTGAGTCCTTGCATTCATTAGAATCCACCTCAGTCCCAATCTAAGTCTAATCCTAATCCATTCCTATCTAAGTCCAAACCTAGTCCATTTCCCAACGTCAAGCCCGATGTGCATATCCCAATCTAAGTTAAACCTATATGATAATCCCAGTCCATGTCCAAATATAGGTCTATTTAGGCCCAATTCATATCCTAGGTCTAGTTTACATTTTTATGTAGGCCTTATTCAAGTCCAACTCCTCCCTAAGTCCATAAAGGCCTAGTCCTCGATTTTAGCAAAGCTACTCCTCTCTAAGTCCATAATGGCCCAAATGCCTTAAGTCTAGCGCAGCTGGTCCTCCCTTAGATCCATAACAACCCAAATCCTCGAGTTTAGTGAAGCAACCCATCCCTTAAGACCATAACGACAACCCCTAAGTCTAGCAAAGCTACCATTCATTAAGTCCACATAGGTAATATTTCAGTCTAGCCTGCTTAGTCTAATGTAAGTTCTAAAGTCTAGTTGTCTAGCCTGCTTACTCACCCGTATATTCAAAGTCTAGTTGCCTATCCTGCTTGCCTTAGGTTAAGAGTCTAGTCTTCCTTATTGTACAATCTTCCTTTAGTTTAGCCTACTAACTCACACGTACGTTCAAAGTCTAGTCTCCCCTATCATCACCAAAACCTAGTCATTGAGTCCAGCCTGCTTTCATAGTCCAGTCCAGTCCATGTCTGCATTTGCATATAGTTAGGCTCATGTCTCCCTCATGGTCAAGCCCATACCCATTTGTAATCCTCCATTTCCAAACTCATTTCCCATTTCCTTATTCCAAAACACATTTCCCATTTTCATTTCCATTCAAAATCATTTCCAATTTCTACTTTACATTTCCATTCTCATTTATCATTTCCCAACCGTCCATCTCATTTCCATTCCACATTTCGAAATTCATTACTACAAACTTACAAGCGAGGTCCACTTGATTATGTTCATGACCTATCGAGAGATTACAACTTAGCAATGCCTAATGGAGGAACAAAAAATTGAGCCTACTATAAAGCTCATCAAGCGCACTATCACCACCCTGACTTCATTTAGAGTCATGAGATTACTTTTGACCGCCTTCATAATAGAGGCGTGATCACTTCTATAGGGTCTACACTAAACCCTACACCTAAAATAAAATTCGAAAGGTGCAACCTATATTTCTACTGCGAATTCCAACAAAATAATGAACATCTGATATCCAGTATTGGATCCTACAAATGCACTACAAAACATGGCTGATTACAATAATTTCTAATACTTGCTACAGGGAGATTTAGCATCACCAACAACCCTTTTGCGCAGTTCATCAACAATTCAAAGGCTTAGTCTTTTATTTCTAGTTTCATATAATGAGTCAGAGAGTCCTTACCCTTATGTCTTTTCCCATTGAGTCTATGTCACTATAGGACTTCATTCATTATAGCCTTTCCATTTTCATTGTACTTTATTTTATTTATTTTATCTTCATTAGCCTTTCACCATCATATATGCTTCTAATTCGATGATGAAACTCAAATCAAATTGTCTCTATGACCTCGATTAATAAAAATAAACAAAAATAAAAAATAAAAAAATGGACATACTTTGGATTATGAGTTATTTCCCTCTTCCTCCATCACCTTCCATAAGCCATCATCCATAAGCTATCCTCATGCAACCAAGAAAATAAAAATCCCTTATAACCCGAAATAATCTTTCAAAAACCAATGCTCTACAAATATCCTTCAAACCTTCCAATACCCAAAACCACAAAAAGGCTTGTGTGCAAGCCTCATTATATAAAAAAAAATAAAAAATCAATGTCAGGCAAAACAAAAAAAGTGAAAAATTCAAAGTGCGAAAAAAAAGCAAGCAAAAGAAAACGCACAGGACCAAAAGAAAAAAAAATGCAAAAGCAAAAAGAAAAAAGTCAAGCCGGGGGCTTGCACACAAGTTCTACCTCTCATTCCAAAATCCTTCAATCTACCCAAAAAACCTTAACCATATAATTCAAATCCATGATCCTATCTTAGCCTGTAGACACAAAATTGTGTCTCTCCATCGAGTACCCAATGATGAAACATACCGTCGTCCTAATTGGTTCGGTTTAAAGAAAGAGCAATAGAACGAACTAAGCCCAAAAGCATTTCGAAAATATGAAGTCTATTTATTAAATCCAAGCCCAGTTTTAAGGCCCAATTAATTATTGCTTATAATTAATTATTTTTTTAATATTTTAATATCAACTATTCTTGATAAATAATTTTTAAAAGGCTATTTCGAAAATCAGATTTTTATTCCTAAAGATAATTGATTACGGATTTCAAAGGATAGATAATACTAGAGGATAAAAAAATCTTAATACAATCAAAACACCAGCCTATATTAATTGTGCGTGGGGCAAAGTTGTTCATCTGGCGGATAGCTGTGTGTCAAGCGCGAAGCTGAGCGCCAGGCGCACAGTTTTATTTTATCTTTTCGATTCGTTTTCGGTTTCCTTTGCCAATAAATACCTCGTTTCTTCGAACGACTTTTCACAATGCTTTCCTACGACTTCTACACATACTCTCCTATATTCAAAGACTCAAACTCACATCCAGACACATTTGTACCTTCGAATTTCTTATTTCAAGCTTCAAGATTGCTCATCCTGAAGATCGTTGCATAAGACCCAGGCGACAATGGTATAATTCTCGAGGGTCAATTCCAATTTAATTCTTGTTTTACTAACAATCCACTTGCCATGATGTAGATCTTCAAATAATTAACGCTATACTATACATTCTTCCCTAATCTTTATTCTTTTTATATTTCTTTTTTATTTTATATTATTATTATTCATGTGCCTATGCATGATTGTATGTTTAATGTTTTCATCATCTCACATGATTATTTTTTCTAATGAAAGACCTAAAGAACTATTCTAACATTACATTCAGATAATTGGACAACCTGTTAGGTTTCCTGTAATTTGATTGCATAATAACATATCACCATAAATTAGTCTTTTGTTTGTTAAATGAACTAACACAGATTAATATTCTGATTGCATTAAAATATTATGTAATTATTTATTTGCATAAATATAGATGTGAATCGATATTAAGTAGAGGCTATCAATGGGTGAACTTGGTTCCTGACCCTGTTCGTACCCTCACCCCCAAACTCAATCTATGGTTCATTGACCATTATTGGAGTCATGGCGGGGAAATCTACATTGGATAAGTCCCTAAGTTGTCCCTATTATTTTCTAATATCCAATTAGGTTTATGAATCTTCCTTTAAAGACTTGTTGGCGACTTCAAAACGTTTTCAATAAAACCTTTACAATGAGGGAGTCAAATGTGCGCTCATCCCGCGTATGCGAATAAAAACACGCCTACAATTTGGCGACTTAACTGGGGAGGATTTTTAAAAAAAATCAAATTTTTGAAATGAGTGGGTGAAACTCAAAAAATACGATTCATACTTGGTTTATTTTTATAGATAACATTACATTTTTGCATATGCATGGCTATTCTTTAAGCCACTATAAGGACAATCTTCCTTGCCTCATTAGCGCATGTTCTATGCGTGAGGCCACCCTGGAGGGTTTGTGCTTGTCCTTCCAAAAGCTGCCTGAGCGATAGCGTTGGATCTTAGTCATAAGCAGAGTCACCCAACCATGGCATTGTTCTCTTGTTCCTGACTTGAGAACTGGATTGCGTCTTACATGTGGCCACCTTTTTAAGCAAAGGTACGAAGCGTGGGATCATTCTCTTAGACATGGACCCTTTTCAGCGTTAACCTAAACCTAACCATAGTTGAAACATAGAACTGGACTCTAGGTTGAGAACTTTTGCATTCATGTTATATGACATCTGCTTGTGATTGCCATTTTTGCCAGTTATTCGTTTGTCAAAACGTTAATGTGTATTGCACCTAAAATTGCATCTAAAAAGATTGTCAAATTGACTAAACTTTCGCCGAATGGACAAATTGCATGCTGGGGGGCAGTGCGGCGAACACACAGCGGTGCGCCGAGCGCAACACAATTGCGTGGCGCGCAACCTTTACGTCTCATGCTATTGCCAACTCGGCTCTCTTTTAAGTTCTAAAATGTTTTTAAACAAATCCGTTATTATGTCATGTTTGTCGTCGCGTCCCGAAATTATGTGGAATTAGTAAAAAACTCGCCTAAATCGCCAAAAAGCATGATGGGGAGCATACGCCTGGCGCACCGCTCTTGCTCCGGACGCGCATGCTAGCCCAAATACCTCCAATCTAATCCAATCAACCCAATCTCAATCCATTTGCATTCATCCTAGGCCCATCTAAGGTTGAGTCCATACAGTAATATTATGCCCATTTGAGTTCATGCATTTATATTAGGCCCACTTGCATTATAATCCATCTTAGGCCCAATATAAGTCCCATCTCAGTTCGTTCCAATCTAAGTCTCATTTAAGTCTCATCTCAGTCATTCCGATCTAAGTCTAATCCTAATCCGATCCAAAATATAGGCCCATTTAGGCCCAATTCATACCCTAGGTCTAGTTTGCATATCTATGTAAGCCCTAGTCAAGTCTTAGGACTATAAATGCCCAATTCATACCCTAGGTTTAGTTTGCATCTCCATGTAAGCTCTAGTCAAGTCTTCAAACTATAAAAGCCCAATCCTAGGTCTAGTTTGCATCTCTATGTAAGCCTTAGTCAGATCTTTGGACTGTAAAAGCCCTATTCATACCCTAGGTCTAGTTTGCATCTCTATGTAAGCACTAGTCAAGTCTTTGGACTATAAAAGCCCAATTCATACTCTAGGTCTAGTTTGCATATTTATGTAAGCCCTAGTCAAGTCTTAGGACTATAAAAGCCCAATCTTAGGTCTAGTTTGCATCTCTATGTAAGCCCTAGTTAAATCCAGTTCCAAACCCATATAGGATGAAGTCCATATTCTAAACCTATTAATCTTTTGGTCCAGCTTGCTTGCTCTAAATGTTAGTTCAAAGTATAGCCACTCTTAGCTCTAGTCAGCTTATTCTAAATATAAGTTCAAAGTCTAGCCTTCCTTATTGCCTAGCCTACTTACTCACCCGTAAGTTCAAAGTCTAGCCACCCTTAGGTCTAGCATGCTTATTCTAAATATCAGTTTAAAGTCTAGCCTTCCTTATTGTCTAGCCTACTTACTCACCCGTAAGTTCAAAGTCTAGCCACACTTAGGTCTAGCCTGCTTATTCTAAATATAAGTTCAAAGTTTACCCTTCCTCATCGCCTATAGCCTATTTACTCATCCGTAAGTTCAAAGTCTAGTCACCTTTAGGTTTAGCCTACTTACTCTAAATGTAAGTTCAAAGTCTAGTCTTCCATATCTTCTAGCCTGCTTACTCTCCCATAAGTTCAAAGTCTAGTGTTCCCAAAAGTTCACATAGGTAATCGTCTCTCAGTCTAATCTGCTTATTCAGTATTCAGCAATGTCCAAAGTCTAGTATTCAGCAAAGTCTAATAATTGAGTCCAGTCTGCTTGCATAGTCCAGTCTAGTCCAGTCCAGTCCATGTCTGCATATGCATATAGTTAGGCACATGTCAACATCATGGTTAAGCCCATACTAGTCCAAAACCCATATCCATTTCAAATCATCCATGTGAAAATCATTTCCCATTTTTATTTCTCATCTTCATTTCCCATTTTCCATTTCAATTTTTATTCCTCATTTCTCATTTCGAAAATAATTTCTTAAAACTTACAAGCGAGGTCCACTTGATCCTGTTCATGACCGGTCGAGAGATTACAACATAGGAGCGCCTAATGCAGGAACAAAAAAGATGAGCCCACTCTAAAGCTCATCAAGCACACTAATACCACCACCGCTTCATTTAGAGTCATGAAGATTATTTTAAAGCCTTCACAATAGAGGCACGATCACTTGTATAGGGTCTACTCCAACTACAGCTAATAGAATATTCAAAAGGTGCAACGTATATTTCTACTGTGAATTTCAACAAAATAATTGTAGGCATGCTTTTATTTCGCCTATGCAGTGTGAGCATGTATTTGACTACCTTATTGTAAAGGTTTTATTGAAAATATTTTAAAGTCACCAACAAGTCTTTAAAGGAAGACTCATAAACCTAATTGGATATTGGGAAATCGTAGGGAAAAATCAGGGACTTATCCAATGTAGATTACCCCGTCTTGACTCCAAAGATGGTCAATGAACCATAGATTGAGTTCGGGGGTGAGGGTACGAACGCGGTCATAATAAAACACATTCGCCCATTGCTGGCCTCTACTAAATATCGATTCATATCAATTTTTATGCAATAGAATAACCAAATAATATTTTCATGTACCCTAAAAATAATTTAGTCTAGGTTGGTTCGGGAAACACATAAAAGACTATTTTTTAGTGATTGTTATTAGGCAATCAAAATTAGAAGGTACCTAACAGGTTGTCCAAATTATCTAATTAATATTGGAACAATTCTTTAGGTCTTGTTTATCAATAATAACACGTGGGTGATAAAAAGGCATACAGGACAATCAGGCAAGCATAAAATAATAAAAAGAATGAGTAGAGATTAGAATGTACTAAAGGAACAATTTTTATATTAAAGATCTACATCAAAAAAGAAATAGTTAGTAACTTCAATATAAAAATAATAAATTTATTCAAGGACCCTCAGGATTATACCGTACATTAGGTATGAGAGATTGACAACCTTCTGGACGAGCAATCGTGAAGCCTGAAGATTTGAACGTCTATGTATGTCTAAAAGTATGTATTTATGCTTATGGATTTGAAAAGTATGAGAGTTTGTAGAGAGATTTTGTAAAGTTTATTAGTAAAAGTGTCGAAGTGTATGAAACTCGTAATGTAAAAGTGTATAGAAAAATCGTTGTTTTATACAGAAAATCGAAGCCTATTTATAGAAAAACCGAACTAGGTGTCACGCGCAACCTGCGCCAGGCGCAAGACCCTGCATGACTCACAATCCCACGTGTCAGGCGCAGATTGGTGAGCCTAACGCGACACGTTCCTCCATAATGTTCGATTGGGGGAACTTTAACTTTTCGAGGATTGAGTTTCAACATAATCTCTTTGCTGAATGGGGTGATGAAACTAAGGTTGCCGAAGTGGGCATTAGAGCACTCGCTTTTTGATGTACTAGACTTTTCTTCCTCGTACCCTTTATTGTTTGATTATTGGTTCTGATTGTTGTTGACCCGTTCTCGATTAGGGTTGGGCTCTTGTTCCTCTTCTCGCCTTGTTAAGGCTCTTTATTCGTTCAGTATTTCTCTTTGGGGCACGAGAACCCCTTATAGGCGTGATTATATTTCGCCTACGCGGTGTTAGCGCATATGTGACTACCTCATTGTAAAGGTTTTATTGAAAACGTTTTTGATTGAAAAAAGTCACCAACAAGTCTTTGAAGAAAGATTCATAAACCTAATTGGATATTGGGAAATTGCAGGGACAACTGAGGGACTTATCCAATGTAGATTTCCCCGTCATCACTCTATTAATGGTCAATGAACCATAGATTGAGTTAGGGGGTGAGGTACGAATAAGATCAGGACTCAAATTCGCCCATTGTTGGTCTCTACTTAATATCGATTCATGTCAAGTTTTATGCAAAAGAACAACCAAATAATATTTTCAAACACCCTAAAAATATTAGTCTAAGTTGGTTGAATAAACACGTCAAAAAGACTATTTTTTTAGTGACACGTTATTAAGCAATCAAAATTACAAGGTTCCTAACAGGTTATCCAAATTATCTGATTAATATTAGAACTATTCCTTAGGTCTTGATTAGCAATAATAACATGTGCAATGATGAAAACATAAGCAGGACAATCATAGAGATATATATATATATATATATATATATATATATATATATATATATATATATATATATATATATGAGAGAAAGAATGGAGGTTAGAATGTACAAAAGAACGGTTTTTATATTAAATATCTACATCATGAAAGAAATCGTTAGAAACTTCAATAAAAATAAGTAAGAAATTTATTCAAGGACCCTCAGCAATATACCATGGCCTGGGTCTGAGAGAATAACGACCTTCGGGAAGAGCAATCGTGAAGCCTAAAGATCGATCGAAATACCAGTATATGTGTTTGAAAGTATGTGTTTGTAGGGTTGTAAATATGTAGTGTTTGTAGATGTGAAAGTCTGAGAGTTTGAGAGTTTTTGAGAGAATTTCGCTAGTATTCGAGTGTATATGTCGTATATGAAAACACTGTTCTCGATATGGAAAACCACGACTTATATATAGAAAAATATTAGAAAGAAGATAGAAAAGCAAATTGCGCATCACGAAAAGAGTGCGCTAGGCGCACGACTCTGTGTGAAGTACAGACCCACGTGACCGGTGTAGATTGGTGCGCTCGACGCAACACAGCCAATGCGCCAGGTGCACCGCCTGCGTCAGACACGCTTTGCCAGCCTTTTCCTTAAACACGTTTTGAACAAAAAAAATTATCCTTTAAAATTCGAAAATCTGATTTTACGAGATAAGATCTGATTTAAACTTCGAAAATATCTTTGAGCTGGCTCGATTCGAGGCAGGAATATTTGCCTCCGAGGTCTTGGTTCGTTGATGACGCTTGCCGCCTTACAAGGCCCAACTTCTTCGAGGGCATGCAGATTCCTGTCAGGCAAGACGGGTGCCCTTCTTGGGTTCTCTGTTGTCTTTTCAGCTACTTTGTCTTGAGGTTGCCTAGCTCGACGAGCTTTTCGAACGATGTTCATGACCTTTGCGATCCTCACAGAAGACGACTACCTATTTCAGGTACATAAATTTTGAGTACAAATTTGGTGAGAAATTCGACGAGGGTTATGTTCGGGTCAGTGCCAATTGTCCGATGGAGCCGTAGAACCTGCAAATCAAGGATTAGACTACCCCGGGGGTGTTTCCGGGATCACCCCTCCGACGGTCAAGTCAGTATTGGTACCGGAGGTCTAGAGAAAGAATATAGAGAGATAGTTAATGGTTCCCGTCAAATTTGGATTTGTTAAACTGTTAGATATAAATTCTAGTCAAAATTCTTATTTAAATGTTTTAATAAGTTATAATATAAAGCATTTCAATACTTTGGTATATTAATTTTCCTCCTTTATGATGGGGAATTCAAGTGAAAAAATAAATTGGTGTTTATGGCCGACCACCCCTTTATTAGGGGTGGATTTGTTTTCTAAAACGTCCAAATTAATGGTGTAGGTTGCAAATCTTGAGATTTATCTCCTAATTTATGATGAAGGTTACAAAATATTTAGTTTGAAAATTAAACACCCCTTATTTTACACCTATAAATACCCCAAACCTCAAGCCATATTTTCCCACACCAAATTTTGAAGATTCTAAACTTTCTTGCTTCAAGGTTCTTTCGTCTCTTCCTAATCTATTTTAGTTTTGTATATCTTATTCAAGATTCAATTTTATTTAGTTTAAGTAAATTTTCATGTTTTCTAATTAGGAACTTCAATATTTTGATCATGTTAGGTCATGCATAAACTTAATTTCTAGGAACTCATGTTTTAGTTAATGTGCTAAATTACTTATTAGATTTTATATTATTGGTTGATTAGGAGAACGTTCAAGCGTAAGACTAAGTGAGATTACTAATGTGCTCTTTGTGCAAGATCAAGGTACGTATGTAGCTAGATCTTTCGAAGTGTAGCAGCTGTTGTGCATGGGAGCATGCTTGGAAGAGGATCTTCTCCCAGTTTAGGGTGTTTTAATTGTTTTAATTCTGAAACAAAAAAAATAATTATTACTCTGGTTACATCTTCCGGTGGAAATTAATTTTTTTACTTAATATTAGTTATTTTAAAATTGAGTAATTTAGGGGTGTTACAAAGTGGTATCAGCTTTCTAGGTTTAGAAAAGATAAAAACCGAACATTAAAATTGATGGGTATGCATAAGATTGGCATATAGAGTTTCGCATTTGCATTTAAGTTGTTGTTGTTAAGTTTACTACCCTTCGAAGATGTTGGACCAGAGCCTCGTTGCAACGACTAACGATAATCGCACCGTGTGACTATCCCCTGCTTGACTTCGGCTCGTTTTTGTTCTCGCGTTTTTCCAGGCCAGTAGCGTATCGCGAGGTGCGACCCACGACCTGCTCCTGCCGCTTCTTGCCTTTTGTTCAGCGATATTCTGGTGTAATTGTTGCATGAATGTCCGTTATGATTTGTTTTTATATATTGCAAAGATGAAGGATGTAGTCATGTTGTGGGATAAGCTTTGTCTAGGACTATGAGGGCTCTCCCCACTGTGGGTAACTTACTTAACCTGGGAGCTATAGTTGCCTTGGTTATTTTATATCTTGAAATCATGTACACTTAAAATTTTTGAAATAAATATTTTAATCCATTTGTGGTGAATTTAGGACAAATTTTGGGCCATATTATAAAGCCTAAATTTTCCTTTAGTTATCATATATTATTGTCAATTTTATTAATATTATTAATATGAGGTCTGCATTCTTCTTACTTTCATATGATTGTTATATCTAGTAATTGAAAGTAATGAAAAGGTTGATGTTATTTCCTATGTACGGAACAAGAAAGGAAGTCATGTTACATTGACTTGAAAATAGTAGCATTTATATGTGTATTACATTATTAAATAAGTGATTATTTTGTTACATATGATTAACCACATGAGAAACATGTATTATTTTGAAGAACTCCTCCCGAAGGGGAAAAGCAATTTCCAAATTTCCAAATTTCCAAATGACATTATTGAGGCCAGCAATATTAATGCTTTTTACTGGAAACCATGGCTCAATGAAGAACCCTATCAAGTTCTATTGGCTTTAATTCACCTTCCCCATACACCCAAATACCA
Organism: Beta lomatogona; assembly: GCA_947646795.1. NCBI lineage: Eukaryota > Viridiplantae > Streptophyta > Magnoliopsida > Caryophyllales > Amaranthaceae > Beta > Beta lomatogona. The sequence continues at coordinate 78,580 of CANSNZ010000659.1, forward strand.
ACCCCTCTATGATAAGTTTGTTAATGTAGTCTCACTAGATGGGGAATGTTTAGCTACTCTTCTTTATTTTGGCACTGAATTAATGTATATAGAATTAAATGGGGCTCATAGGGGCAGGGATGCTATTAAGATTGACCTGCCTAGCCCAGTATCCACCATTTCTTCAGCTAACAGTTTGGGGTATGAAGGCTCATTTGAGCCTGATAGCCCATAATATACCCCTCGAGAATACCTAGGCCACCCTAATTACATGGCCATGATTATTGACGAGATGGAGAATGTTATATAAGAAATAGAAAAGAAAGATGAGGCGGACTACCCATAGTTTGAAGTCTACAGTAACAGTAGGCATATATAATTTTGTTTTGGCCATGAATGGCCTAGTTGTCTTAAGGATATTCTAGTAGTTGCTATGTATAAGGCCCAGTGTATGGCCATGTTGTATTGAATATGTGATTGTTATGTTTGAATTAGATATACTTACATGCTTATTGAATTGTTTGGCAGCTACGCAACTAATCTATGAAATGATTGTTTAAATTAATACTCAAATACTCTTATTTCTAGGATGATGGTAGAAAGAAGAAGGAGTATAAGTTCTATGGTTAAAAGACTAGCAAAGATGACAGAAAAAATTACTCAGGCGATGGCTAATAAAAAATCCAAGCAAATTAAAGTGAAACCGATAGTTTTAGTGAAAACCTTAAAGTTAATAATGCTATTTATTATTTAAGAGACGAGGCAGACTTATGGTGGAAATAAAAGGAAGACGACTTCCTAGATTAACCAGATTTTGGGTGGAACGAGTTTAAAGATGCCTTGAGGACTATGTTTTACCCTCCTTACCTAAGGAAGCAAAAAGCCATGAAGTTCACCAACTTGAGAATGGGGACTATGTCTGTTAACGAGTATTATAGCAAATTTTTGGAGTTGATGAGGTTCGCACCCGAGATAGTACCATTTGAGGCCTTAAAGGCCCAAAGGTTTGAGCAAGGGTTAACCTTAACTATACAAAGCAAGATAGGAGGGGTGACTTTTGAGACTCTTGACGAGATATATGGTAGGGCTTCTCACTTATATGGGATTAAAGGAAGAGAGCTAGAAGGGAACTCCTCTAAGGAAAAGAGGAAGTATAGTGGGAATGGGAGTCAGCAAGGTGAAAATAAAAAGGCGAAGCCCAATGGTGGTTTTAACCAACCTAAGAAATACAATAGGTACACTAGTCGGAAGCCTAATGGGAACCAAGGGAATAAGAAGAAAGCCCAGAGAACCTTCTTCTACAAGAAGTGTGACAAAAACCACCATGGGAAGGATTGTGAGGGCAACTTGGTAAGGCGTTGTTATTGTTAGAAATTGGGGCACCGTAAGTATGAGTTGTAACACCCCTCATGATTGCTTTAAAGAAATTTAGCAGGCTACTCATTCTAACAAGATGCATCTTTCTTTAAGGGAGCTCATTTTCTTAGTTACTCCACAGTTAAGCGTGCTTGGCTAGGAGTAGTCCAGGGATGGGCGACCTCCTGGGAAATTTCTCAAGGTGTGCATGAGTGAGGACAAAATGCACCAGAATAACTTGTGTTGGTTATTGAGGATAGTTGTTGGTCCTGGATGAGCATTGATGACAATAAACTCGACTCCGTATGGGCCGGGTGTTACAAATGTTATCAGAGCAACCCTACGACCGCATGCCGATCATGTGGATAATTAATCCAAGATTAGTCGCCTAGCGGGGGAGGATCTTGAGGCTATATCACCGGCTGCTGTCGAATATGTGATTAGTTTCCATGCTGGGGAGACCCACAGGTCGTTGCGGCAGAATATGTGGAGTCCTCAGGTACAACGAGGGACGTTATTTCCTCAAGTGGGGGTGTATGTAATACCCTTCATGATTGCTTTAAAGGGATTTAGCAGGGTACTCATTCTAACAAGATGCATCTTTTTTAAGGGAGCTCATTTCCTTAGTTACGCAGTTAAGCGTGCTTGGCTGGGAGTAGTCCAGGGATGGGTGACCTCCTGGGAAATTTCTCAGGGTGTGCATGAGTGAGGACAAAATGCACCGGAAGAACTTGTGTTGGTTATTGAGGACAATTGTTGGCCCTGGATGAGCATAGGTGACAATAAACTCGATGCCGTATGGGTCGGGTGTTGCATGAGTGCTTTAGAAAAGTTGTTGGAGAGCCTGCAATCAAACCTGACCAGAGTAATAAGGTCCCTCAGATTGATCAACAAAAGTCAGCTTCTTCGAATGTCAGTGTTAAATCGGGGATGGGAAATTAGACTAAGGGAAGAGTTTTCGTCAAGAGCCGCCATGAGGCTGAGAATGTTTCTCAGGTAGTAATTGGAACCTTTTCATTAATTCTCTATCTGTCAAAGTGTTATTTAATTCTGGAGCATCTCATTCATTTATTTCTAGAACTTTAGTGGAAAAACTTCAGCTAGGTAGTCTAGTGTCTATTTTATTCGATATTGCATTACCATCACGAGAGATTTCTAGTTGTACTAGGTTGCATTGTACGTGAAGTACCCTTAGTGATAGTTGGGGTGAACTTTCCGTCCGATCTACTTAAGTTTAACTTGAAGGATCTAGATGTTGTTTTGAGGATGGATTGGTTGAGATGATTCAGGGCTCATAATGATTGTGAGGGTGCAAAAGGTGTCCTTGGTAGGCGCTAAGAAAGAAAGGGTGACCTTAGGAAGCTTGGGAAGGGGAAGGGAATGAAGATAGTGTCTGCAAGGAAGTTTCAAACTTATGTGAGGAAGGGATATCCGTTATTCTTATGTGAAGTTCAAAGGATCGAAAAAGAAGACAAGAATAGGGATATTCCAGTTGTATATGAGTATCCCGGCGTGTTTCCAGAAGAGATACTAGGTATGCCACAAGTTAGAGATCTTGAGTTCACCATAGATTTGATGCTAGGAACCGACCTATTTTAAAGGCTCCGTATAGAATGGCTCCAGCTGAGATGAAAGAGTTAAAAGTTCAGTTGGAGGAGTTGTTGGAAAAAGGATATATAAGACATAGTTCGTCTCCTTGGGGTTCACCTGTATTGTTTGTGAAAAAGAAAGATAGTAGTTTAAGGTTGTGCATTGACTATAGGGAGTTGAATAATGTAACTATCAAGAATAAGTAACCACTTTTGAGAATAGATGATTTATTTGATCAGTTGAAAGGAGCAGAGATCTTTTGCAAAACAGACTTGAGATCAAGGTATCACCAATTGAGGATTGGTGAGAGTGATATTCCTAAAACAACATTTAGGACGCGTTATGTTCATTACGAGTTCATAGTGATGCCATTTGGTCTAACCAACGCACCTGCAATGTTCATGGATTTGATGCACAGAATTTTCATACCGTACTTGGACAAGTTTGTGGTTATGTTTATAGATGATATCTTGATATATTCGAGGGATAGTAGCAGTCATGAGTTGCATATGAGGGAAGTTTTGTCTACCCTAAGAGAGCATAAGTTGTACACTAAACTCTCTAAGTGTGAGTTTTGGTTGGATGAGGTTGCCTTTTAAAGATATGTTATCTCAAGGGAAGGAGTTCCAGTGGATCCTGCTGAAATTCAAGCAGTGGACAACACCGAAGTCGGTGTCTAATATAAGAAGTTTTCTTGGGTTAGGTGGATAATATTAGAGATTTGTGAAGGATTTCTCGAGATCTCGAGACCAATGACAAGCCTGATTTAGAAGGAATGTAAGTTTGTCTGGACTCCAGAGTGTGAGGAATCTTTTGCGGGGTTAAAGGAAAGATTGATTACAACACCTGTTTTAGCTCTGTCTGATGATAGTCAGCAGTATGAGGTTTATAGTGATGCTTCAAATTTTGGGTCAGGGTGCGTATTGTAATCGCGACATTACTTATATGGGGCAACGTGTAAGTTGTATACAAATCATAAGAGGTTGAAGTATATTTTCACTTAGAAGGAGTTGAATATGAGGCAAAGGATGTGGCTGGAGTTGATCAAGGATTATGATTTGGAAAACCGGTATCATGAAGGGAAAGCTAATGTTATGGCTGATGCGCTAAGCCGGAAGTCAAGTTATTCCATTAATGCGATGATGCTGCCGAACAAGTTATGTGTAGAGTTTCAAAAAATAGATTGGAGGTAGTGGAAGAGGGAGGCGTTGAAGAATTGTTGATTACTTTGTCGATACAACCTTCAATCTATGATGAGATTAAGGAGGTTCAATCGTAGGCTGAAAAGTTAGAAAAGATCCGAGAGAAGATTTAGGAGGGTCGGTGTTATATTTCCAGATTGCTGATGATGGGAGTACTCGGTTTAAGGGGAGGTGGTGTGTGCCGCATAATCAAGAAATTTAAAGCATAAATTAATGGAAGAAGCTCATAGCTCACCGTATTCGATACACCCAGGTGGTGATAAGTTGTATAAGTACATGAAGCAGACATTCTGGTGGATGAAGTGAGAGGTAGCATGGCTATGTGTCTCACCTGCCAAAAGGTCAAGATTGAGCACAAGAGACCACAAGGAAAGGTTCATCCTTTTGATATTCCAAGTTAGGAATAGGATTCCATATCAATGCATTTCGTGTCTGCTTTACCAAAGACTAAGGCTGGAAATGATACGGTTTGGGTAGTGGTAGATCGTTTAACTAAATCCGTAACTTTCATACCTATGAAGAGTCCTTGGTCGATGGATCAGTTAGCCAAAGCATATGTGAAATGGGTGGTGAAGTACCATGGAGTTGCTAAGGATATTATTTCGAATGGTGATTTGCGATTCTTGTACAACTTTTGGCAGAGTTTGCTGAACACTTTAGGCACCAATCTCTTAATGAGTATAGCTTTTCATCCTGCTACCGATGGACAAACATAACAAACAATTCAAACTTTAGAGGATATGTTACGATCTTGTGTAATGGAGTATCAGGGTTCGTGGGAAGATTTCTTGGATTTGATATAATTTTCCTACAAGAACACTCATCACGCAAGTATTGGTATGGCTCCGTTTGAAGCCTTGTATGGTCGGAAGTGTAGAAGTCCAATATGCTGGAATGATATTAGTGAAATTGTGGTTCTTGGACCTAAGTTCCTAGAAGAGACGGTGAAGCAAGTGAAAATGATTCTAGAAAAGATCAATGCAGCTTAAGATCGGCACAAATGTTATGATGATTAGAAGAGGAGGGATGAAGAGTTTCAAGTTGGGGAAAAGGTATTGTTGAAAATATCTCCAATGAAAGGGGTGATGAGCTTTGGGAAGGGAAAGTTGAGTCCAAAGTATATCGGGCCATATGAGGTGTTAAAAAAGATCAGAAAATTAGCATATAAGTTAGATTTACCGAATAAGTTAAGCCGATTCCACGATGTTTTCAATATATCTCAGTTAAGGAAGTATATCCAATATGTGTGGCATGTGTTGCAACCTGAGACCATTGAGCTAGATGATAGTTAGACTTACGAGGAAAGACCTGTAAGAATCCTTGATAGTAAAGTCAGAAGTACTCGGACCAAGGATGTTAGATTAGTCAAAGTGTTGTGGTCAAACCACCAAACTCATGCAACATGGGAGGCCGAAGTGGATATGCGCAAGAAATATTCGGCGTTGTTTTCAGAGGTTTTTTGTGGAGTTACTAGGACGTAACTCCTTTTAAGGGGGTAGAATGCAATAGAGTTTCGCGCTTTTACCATATTTATTGCATTGTAACATATTTTTGAGTCATTATATGCATTTTAGGCATGAACATTTGAGTCTAATATTACATTTTCAGATTTTTGAGTCCGCTTATGGATAGAGTTAATGGCTTTTAGCCTTAAGTTTTGAGATCAAAACTTCTTTTAGGGGGGGGTAGACTGTAATACCCCATATTTTTAGCATGTATTTTAGTAATTAAATATTATTTTTAAATTAATATTTTAAGTAAAGTGTATTTTAGTAATTTCACTCGTTTTAATTTATTTTTGGCGGGAATGTGGCGTCAAATTTGGATTTGTTAAACTTTTAGTGTAACACTCCGTAATTTTTATACCCAATTAGTAACTATTTGTATTAAATTATTTCATGAAAATAATTTCAGATTTCTTTTATTTAAGATATTTTTTTTTATTAGATTTGACTTTGTCGTAGAAGTGGTCAAAACAAACTCCTAAGTTTACTAGGTTAAGTAGAACCCAAAACCTATTAGAAATAGAAAAGAAAGTAAGCAAAAGAAAACAAAAAAAAAAGGAAAAAGAAAAAAAAATTAGAAAGAGGGGAGTAAGTAGAGGAAACCCACGACCCTTTTCTTTTCTTTTCTATACTCCATCTTCCTTTCTTTTCCTTTTCTAATCTCCAACCTCCATCTCCATCCTTTTCTTTTCCTTTCTATGATTCAAGGTTATACCTGAAGCATATTCTTGCTAAGCTATTGCATATCAACCGTCCATCATCTATCTTCACTCATTTTTGTGGACAATTTCGAAGAGGAGAAATAGGGTTTTTGGGGTGCGGTTTTCAGGTCGAAAATCGGGTCAAGGAGACGAAATTTTGGGTCTTTTTACACTCTTCTACATTCCAATTACTTTATTAATCAAGTAAGGTTCTTTCCCATGTTTTAATTTCAGTATGTGTTAATTTTCAAATTGGGGTTTTATAAAATTAGGGTTCTTGAGGAATTGAATTGGGGAAAATTTCTATTATGCGAAATTTACATGATTGGTCCATATTTGATGGTTAATATGATTTAGTTAGCATATTTTGAGTTTAATTTGTTGATTATTAGTTTCAAGATTTACTCCAAATTATTGTTATGTATTGATTGTGGCTGCTGGATTTTTTTGAATCACTAGTAGAATAAATGCTTATTGCTGCGGTGGTATTGCTGCGGTTTTACCCATACGCAGCAATATACCACGACAAAAGAAAAGGTAAAATATAATATAACCATATTGCTGCGGTTTCTACAGAAAACCGCAGCAATATATTTCCATCAGATATTTTTTTAAAAAAGTGGATTATTTTGACCAGATATGGCGCTCAGATATTGCTGCGGTTTCAGTCAGAAATCGCAGCAATATATTAAAATAATATTAAAAAAGTATTATTTTAATATATTGCTGCGGTTTCTGTCAGAAACCGCAGCAATAGGTCCCTAGTGAGTATATTAAAGTCTGCTAGGCGCCGTTTCTCTCTCCTATCCCTCCTTCGAACTCTCATCTTCTCTCTCATCTCCCTCTCCCCCTCACGCCTCCTCACTCTTCGAACTCTCATCTTCTCTCTCATCTCCCTCTCCCCCTCACGCATCCTCACTCTTCTAATTTAAACAGCGCCGAACATCTCTGTTTCGAACATCTTTCATCTTTCATCTTCGTCGCAGGTCATCTTCGAACATCTTCGAACGTCGCCTACACCAGGTCATCCGTCGCCTTCGCCTTCGTTGCCTTCGCCGCCATCGCCTTCGTCGCTTTCTTCACCAACAACAGCGAAGTCGCCTTCGTCGCTTTCTACACCAGGTCATCCGTCGCCTTCGCTTTCTCCGAAATCGCGTTTTGGCTCCATAGAGGAAGTCAACGGCGACGACTTCCTCACCGGTGTTCATCTCTTTTTTCCAAATCTGTTTCGACGACTTCTGTATTCTTCTTCTACTTTATCTCTTTTTTTTTTTAATTTGAATGTGGTTTCATTTCTAGTTCACCGGCGACGAGTATCTGATGTTAGATGGTGTTACAATTTTTTTTCGGGTTTTTTTTTTTTCATTTTTTTGTATATTTTTCTTTTACATCTCTGTTTTTTTTATGTGGGATTTTAATTTTATCTTATGTATTAGCAATTGTTTTGTATGATATAACACTCTAATTTGTAATATCTTAAGAGTTTGCAAGTTTTGTTTGCACAGTCAAATTTTGTCACATTCATTTTCCATGTTCATAGAAGTATTAACAATGAAAATTTCTAAAAACTAGAACAGCAACGTGCTTTTTAACTTTCGAATCAGTTTATCTCATATATTTCATCAGATTCAGGTGAACGACTTCACAGATCTCTTTATGAACATTTGGGGGGCTTCATCGTGTAGATATTAACATTGGTGGTGCTTGATTTGTTGTTGATGACACCTATTGCTGTTGTTTCTACCAAAAACAGCAGCAATAGGTTTCATTTTTTTTTAAAAAAAAATACCTATTGCTGCTGTTTCTACCAAAAACAGCAGCAATAGGTTTCATTTTTTTTTTAAAAAAAAATACCTATTGCTGCTGTTCCTACCAAAAACAGCAGCAATAGGTTTTATTTTTTTAATAAAAAAAATACCTATTGCTGCGGTTTTGTGTAAGAACCGCAGCAATAGGTTTCTATATTGCTGCGGTTAAAAACCGCAGCAATAGGTAATTTACCTGTTGCTGCGCCCTTAATTGCTGCGTTGCCAAAACCGCCGCAATAGGCCACTTAATGACCGCATCAATAAACAATTATTCTACTAGTGAATAATATTATAGTTGTCTGTTAAACAAAAATTTATTAGTAATTAGTATGATTTTATCGTAGTATAGAGATTTCAGTCAAGTGTGGTGTTATACTGTTATTGTAGTTGCGTTCCAACATTCCATTGTTGGGGTATGCTGTTGTTGTGGTGTGTTGTTGATGTGATGTGGTGTTGTAAAATGTTTAGGAAAATTTATGGCTTGTGCAGCTCACATTTTATTGAAAATCAACTTATTAAATTCAAGATAACATGATGAACCCACTGTCATGATGTAAATCGATCTAGACATAGGTTGTCGTATTTATGAAAGATAAACCTTTAGTATTAGAGTCAACCCCATCCTTATTATTTGACCATATATCCAAGTTTTAATAAGTTGCTCAAGTTACTTCTATTGACCTTTAATCTATGAACTTTAATTTGTGACTTCTTAGATTGAGACAAGTTGAGTTGGTTCCAATTTAGTGAAAGCTTGTTAACTATGTTGTGCTATCTATAGATGAATTAGGTGAAGTATAGTCAAGTGACTTATACTATATTAATATATTGTAGATTACGGGTTCGTAAAGGAACCTTTCTGACTTGAGATTGAGATTTATTGACTGTGGTTGCTGATAAGATAAGATTTCTTACTTTGCTTGTACAGATGAGTTCAGAAATGTTTTCACATTGTTTGGAAATTTATTTTAACAATGATTGTTTTATGAAGTTTATACTTTGAGATTTAAATTATTCTCGATATTTATATCGAAAGAGTTTATGAGATTATTTATGAGATTTATAAGGAGGGAGTTCCTCAATGTTACCAAGTTTAATGAAAATGTGGGGTAGCCGGTAAGCGATATTCCTCGAGTATGGAAGTATGTTGAGTTAACAGTGTCTCAACCGTTTATTTAGTAGTTGGGAGTATATTGATCAATACTCTTGCCATTTGTCTTCCTTCTTGGTAGGTTATCAAGTTAGAGGTATGCATACTAGGGACTTTGGTGTTTACCTTATCTACTGAGCCTAGCTAGCTCATTGGATTTTCATTACTTCCTACTCACAGATTACAAAAGAGTTATATTTGAACGTTTTACAGAAAAGTCCAGAAAGAAAGAAAGATTGGATTTGAGATTGTTATAAAGTTAATACTGTACAACTTTTAAATGAATTTGTAAGATATTCCTATATATCTTACCTGCACATTGAATAGTTTTGTTTTATTATAGTATGAAATCTTGCTCAGCCTTTGGCTGATACTACAGTGTTTAATGTGCAGGTACCTGAAGGTAGTTAGCTTTTGGTTGGGTAAAGAGTGCGTTGGATCTATTTTAGCTTAATAAATATTAATAAGACTTCCGCTGTTATTTGTTTGACTTTAGAATTTACATTCTGGTTTGTAATAATTATTTACTTCCTAGCTAGTTGGTCTGTAATAATTATTTAAGATTTATTGTTTATTATTTATAGTAGAACATTTAGCCTTGCGGTTATTATTATTAATTATCGCGGCGTAGCACCTTTGGATTTTCCGAGTTTATTTATTATAAGTTGTTTTAGAAGTATTGGAAATTCAGGGTTGTTACAGTTGGTATCAAAGCTTTAGGTTACTAAGATTTCTTTAAGACGACTTTAAACAAGAATAGGTAAATAAACTTATTAAAATTGAAAAGCCGTTGTGAGGAAGTGTTATAGGAAGACAAGAAATTATATTATTATGAGCTGATGATATATACTTCTCTTTTCATGTTCTTGCTTGATTTATTTATTTTTATTTTCTTTTATTTTCTTTCTTCTTTTAGAATTATTTGGTAAAGGTGAATCATTTTTGGTTTATCTTTTGTTTCAATTGTGCTTTTAAGATGATGCGTAGACACGTGCGTGCTCGAAACTCAAGTTCGAATCGTATGATGTGTGAGATAGCTCAATCCACTCGAGCCTTAACTGATGCTATGGAGAAATTTGCTGAGGCTCAAGCGTCTGCCCTTAATACTCCTGTTACTCCTGTTGCTGGCAATGTTAGTTCAAAAACTGCTGTGATTTCTAAGGCAATTGACCAGAAGAAACCTTCTTCTTTTGATGGTAAGGGTGATCCTACCCAGATGGAGAACTGGATTAGAGAATTTGACAAAATCTTTACCACTCTCCAAGTCCCTGATGAGATGAAGGTTAATGCTGCTGCCTACTATCTGGTTGAGGATGCTGATATTTGGTGGACTCACAATAAGTTTGATTTGACAATTGTGGATGAGGAAGGAGAAGAACTCATGGAGGAGAGAGAGTTTGGTTGGACTGAGTTCAAGAAGGCGATCCGTGACGAGTTCTTTCCAGCCCATATGAGGAAGAGAAAGAGGACGGAGTTTAATGATCTCGTGCAGGGGGATATGACCGTTCATGAGTTCTATGTGAAATTTCAGGAGTTGGCTCGTTTTGCTAAGGGGTTAGTTCCTGATGAGCAGGAGAGAGCGTTGAAATTCGAGGAGAAGTTAGACCCCGATCTTCATTCTAGGATGGGAGCTGGTGAGTATACTACAGTGAAGGAGGTGTACACTCGTGCTTGTAACGCTGAGAGAATTGAGGAGAAGAGGCAAGCTGCAAATAAGTTGAAATCCACTCCAGCAGGGTCTACTCAGGCGACAGAAAAGGGTGATACATCTGGTTCCACTGGTTACAACAAAGGAAGAGGGGGTTTCACTAAAAACCGAAACTTTGGGAACCGTGATTCTGGTGGTAACTACAACAAGGGAGGTTCGAGTCAGCAGTATTCTAAGGACAATCAGAATTCCACTCCTTCTCGTAGCCAGCCCCAAGGTCAGAACCAGAGGACTGATCGGATTTTCTACTGCAAACGTTGTAGTGAGAACCACCCTGGCAAGGATTGTGATGGTAATTTGGTGGAGTGTAATCACTATGGGAGGAAGGGGCATCATGCTTATGAATGCTTTACTAACCCAAGATCGAGGAACTTCAGGCCTGAGATGAGTTCGAGGAATGGGGCACAAGCAGATAAGAGACCCCAGAATAGAAACAACAGTCGTCCTGCTCTTCTACTCCAGGGAATGTTGCACCTAATCGCAATGGAGGGACTGCTAATGCTACTCAGGCACACAGAGGTGATGTGCGGAGGAACACTGGGCAGGTTCATGTGATGAACCAGACTGAGGCAAACACTAAGGGCAACGTGGTCACCGGTACTTTTTCTATTCATTCGATGTCTGTTTATGTGCTATTTGATTCTGGTGCTTCCCATTCTTTTGTGTCTGAACCTCTTATGAAAAAGTTAGGGTTAAAGAACTCTAGAACTTGTGATGTAGACATCTCTACTCCTTCTGGTGTGATTATAACTTGTAATAATTTGTATCCAGATGTCCCTATTATGTGTGGTAGTACCACCCTAGTAGCTGATTTGATAGCTTTTCCCTTGCATGATTTTGATGTAATTCTAGGATGGATTGGCTTAGTAAGCATAAAGCCAAGATAGACTGTGAGAAACAAAAGGTGTATGTAGTTGGTCCTAGTGGAGTCCATGAGTTTTATAGAGGGTCTTCTTTGAAAATCATTTCTGCTTTGACATTGAAATCCTATTTGAGGAAGGGATATCCTATGTACTTGTGCCATGTTCACGACACTAGTAAGGAAGAGCCACGTGTTGAAAATGTTAGAATTGCTAATGAGTTTGTAGATGTCTTTCCTGATGATATTCCCGGCATGCCTCCGAAACGTGACGTTGAGTTCAGTGTTGACTTGATGCCTGGAACTGGACCTATTTCTAAGCCTCCTTATAGAATGGCGCCTGCTGAAATGAAAGAGCTTAAGGCTCAGTTAGAAGAGTTGCTTGATAAGGGGTACATTCGACGTAGTGTATCTCCATGGGGTGCTCCTGTTCTGTTCGTGAAAAAGAAGGATGGGAGTCTCCGTCTGTGTATTGATTACAGAGAGCTCAACAATGTTACAGTGAAAAACAAGTACCCCTTGCCAAGAATAGATGATCTGTTCGATCAGCTGGTGGGAGCTGGAGTTTTTTCTAAGATTGATCTGAGATCTGGATACCATCAACTTCGCATTGCAGAGAATGATATTCCTAAGACGGCTTTCAGAACTTGCTATGGGCACTATGAGTTTACTGTTATGCCCTTTGGGTTGACTAATGCTCCAGCTGTGTTCATGGACTTGATGAATCGAGTCTTCAGGCCGTACCTGGATAAGTTTGTGGTGGTATTCATAGATGATATACTGATTTATTCAAAGGATGCCAGTGAGCATGAAGAGCATCTTCGCACGGTTCTACAGGTCCAGAGAGAGAATAAGTTGTATGCTAAGTTCTCCAAGTGTGAATTCTGGCTGAAGAAAGTTGCTTTTCTTGGTCATATCATTTCTAGAGAGGGCGTCTCAGTTGATCCATCAAAGATCCAAGCTGTTTCAGAGTGGCCTACTCCAAAGAGTGTGACCGAGATTCGCAGTTTCCTTGGCTTGGCGGGTTATATTATAGGAGGTTTGTGAAGGACTTCTCGAAAATAGCTCGACCGTTGACTGCATTGCTGAGGAAGGATACTAAGTATCATTGGGATGATGATTGTGAGAAGGCATTCCAGATTTTGAAGGAGCGTCTCACCACAGCTCCTGTGTTGACTTTACCTGATGGAAACCTCGAGTACGAAGTGTTCACAGATGCTTCGAAGAATGGTCTTGGTTGTGTGCTTATGCAGGATAAAAAGGTTGTTGCTTACGCTTCTAGGCAACTGAAGAACCATGAGTTGAACTATCCGATGCATGATCTAGAATTGGCAGATGTTGTTTTTGCACTCAAGATTTGGCGTCATTATCTACTTGGCACATCATTCAAGATATTTTCGGACCACAAGAGTCTAAAATACATCTTCACTCAGAGAGAGCTGAACATGAGACAGAGGAGATGGTTAGAACTGATCAAGGATTATGATATGGAGATTCAGTACCATGAGGGTAAGGCCAATGTTGTTGCAGATGCACTTAGTAGGAAATCATCTCAATGTTTGCAAACCATGCGTTCGAGGAATCATCTTCGAGAGGAGTTTCAGAATCTTGATGTGGAGATAGTGCAATTGGGAGCTCAACTTAACTCTCTTATGATTCAGTCCACTTTGTATGATGAGATCAAAAAAGCACAAGTACAAGATAAGTTCTTAAAGGACAAGCAAGCTAATGAGCCTGTCAATTTCACAGTGGTTGAGGATGGTAGCGTGAGATTTAAGGGGAGATGGTGTGTTCCTAATGTTCCTGAGTTGAAGGAAAAGATCTTAGAAGAAGCTCATTCATCGCAGTATTCAGTTCATCCTGGAGGGGATAAGATGTACAAGGATCCCAAGCAGACTTTTTGGTGGCCGCATATGAAGACTGATGTTGCTAAGTATGTCTCGAGATGCTTGACTTGTCAGAAGGTCAAGAGTGAGCACAAGAGGCCTCAAGGGATGATTCAGCCTTTAGAGGTTCCTGCATGGAAATGGGATTCAATCTCAATGGATTTTGTTTGTGGACTTCCGAGAACACCAAAGGGGAATAATATGATTTGGGTTATTGTGGATCGTCTTACCAAGTCTGCTCATTTTGTTCCCATGAAGGATACTTGGAAGCATGAACGATTGGCTACTGCTTATAGAGAGCACATGATTAGACTTCATGGTGTTCCGAGTGATATTGTTTCAGATAGGGATCGCAGATTCTTGTCTAATTTTTGGCAGAAGCTTCAGGAAGCTTTGGGGACTAAGTTGAAGATGAGTACAGCCTTTCATCCTGCTACAGATGGTCAGACGGAGCGCACTATTCAAACATTGGAGGATATGTTGAGGGCTTGTGCCTTAGAGTTCCAGGGCTCTTGGGAGGATAAGCTTGATTTGATAGAGTTCTCATATAATAACAGCTACCATTCTACCATTCAGATGGCACCATTTGAAGCGTTATATGGTCGACGTTGTCGTACTCCTTTGTGTTGGAGTGATATTGGCGAGTCTGTTGTGATTGGTCCAGAGATGATTCAGGAGACCGTTGAGCAGGTAAAGCTCATCCAGCAGAAAATGAAGGCGACACAGGATAGACAGAAGAGTTATGGTGATAAGCATCGTCGCCATGAGGAGTTTCAGGTAGGAGAGAAGGTGTTGCTTAGAGTTTCTCCTATGAAAGGAGTGATGAGATTTGGGAAGAAGGGCAAGTTGAGCCCTAAGTTCATTGGCCCGTATGAGATTCTGGAGAGAATAGGAGAGGTGGCTTACAGATTGGCCTTGCCGCCAGGCGTTGATCGTGCGCATAACGTGTTCCATGTTTCTCAGTTGCGGCGATAAATTAGTGACCCTTCGCATGTGCTTCAGCCAGAGTCTCTCCAGTTAGATGATAACATGACTTATGAGAAGTTTCCAATTCAGATTCTAGATCACAAAGTCCGAAAGACTCGCAAAGGGGAGACAAAGATTGTGAAGGTGTTGTGGTCAAACCACAACTCGGAGGAGTCTACTTGGGAAGCTGAGGATGCTATGCGTCTTAAGTATCCCCATCTCTTCAACCAGGTAAAATTTTTCGTTACGAGGACGTAACTCCCTTTTTAAGGGGGGTAGAATTCATGCTAATTTCATGTGTTAGTCTTGAAATTTGTTATGATAACAAGTGTGATTGAAAGTTTTCTAATAAAGCTTTGATGTGTTTCATGCCTGCTTGTTATAGTATGAACATTCATATGATAGTAGAGAGTTTATGATTTATTTTTATGTGTTAAATTTATCTATGAGAAATGTGAAATGCAAGTTGAGGTTATATTTCAAGTGATAATAGTTGGCTGACCTATAATAGTTGGCTAACCTATAGACTTAATGATCTGTTTTTAGAAACAAGAGTATTAGTTTGATCATTTGTGTAATATTTTAAGTTTCGGGACGAAACTTATTTTAAGGGGGGTAGATTGTAACACTCCGTAATTTTTATACCCAATTAGTAACTATTTGTATTAAATTATTTCATGAAAATAATTTCAGATTTCTTTTATTTAAAATATTTTTTTTATTAGATTTGATTTTGTCGTAGAAGTGGTCAAAACAAACTCCTAAGTTTACTAGGTTAAGTAGAACCCAAAACCTATTAGAAATAGAAAAGAAAGTAAGCAAAAGAAAACAAAACAAAAAAAGGAAAAAGAAAAAAAAAATTAGAAAGAGGGAAGTAAGCAGAGGAAACCCACGACCCTTTTCTTTTCTTTTCTATACTCCATCTTCCTTTCTTTTCCTTTTCTAATCTCCAACCTCCATCTCCATCCTTTTCTTTTCCTTTCTATGATTCAAGGTTATACCTAAAGTATATTCTTGCTAAGCTATTGCATATCAACCGTCCATCATCCATCTTCACTCGTTTTTTTGGACAATTTCGAAGAGGAGAAATAGGGTTTTTGGGGTGCGGTTTTCGGGTCGAAAATCGAGTCAAGGAGACGAAATTTTGGGTCTTTTTACACTCTTCTACATTCCAATTACTTTATTAATCAAGTAAGGTTCTTTCCCATGTTTTTAATTTCAGTATGTGTTAATTTTCAAATTGGGGGTTTATAAAATTAGGGTTCTTGAGAAATTGAATTGGGGAAAATTTCTATTATGCGAAATTTACATGATTGGTTCATATTTGATGGTTAATATGATTTAGTTAGCATATTTTGAGTTTAATTTGCTGATTATTAGTTTCAAGATTTACTCCAAATTATTGTTATGTATTGATTGTGGCTGCTGGATTTTTTTGTATAATATTATAGTTGTCTGTTAAAATTTTTTTATTAGTAATTAGTATGATTTTTATCGTAGTATAGAGATTTCAGTCAAGTGTGGTGTTATACTGTTATTGTAGTTGCGTTCCAACATTCCATTGTTGGGGTATGCTATTGTTGTGGTGTGTTGTTGATGTGATGTGGTGTTGTAGAATGTTTAGGAAAATTTATGGCTTGTGCAGCTCACATTTTATTGAAAATCAACTTATTAAATTCAAGATAACATGATGAACCCATTGTCATGATGTAAAACGATCTAGACATAGGTTGTCATATTTATGAAAGATAAACCTTTAGTATTAGAGTCAACCCCATCCTTATTATTTGACCATCCAAGTTTTAATAAGTTGCTCAAGTTACTTCTATTGACCTTTAATCTATGAACTTTAATTTGTGACTTCTTAGATTGAGACAAGTTGAGTTGGTTCCAATTTAGTGAAAGCTTGTTAACTATGTTGTGCTATCTATAGATGAATTAGGTGAAGTATAGTCAAGTGACTTATACTATATTAATATATTGTAGATTGCAGGTTCGTAGAGGAACCTTTCTGACTTGAGATTGAGATTTATTGACTGTGGTTGCTGATATGGTAAGATTTCTTACTTTGCTTGTACAGATGAGTTCAGAAATGTTTTCACATTGTTTGGAAATTTATTTTAACAATGAGATTGTTTTATGAAGTTTATACTTTGAGATTTAAATTATTCTCGATATTTATATCGAAAGAGTTTATGAGATTATTTATGAGATTTATAAGGAGGGAGTTCCTCAATGTTACCAAGTTTAATGAAAATGTGGGGTTGCCGGTAAGCTGTATTCCTCGAGTATGGAAGTATGTTGAGTTAACAGTGTCTCAACCGTTTATTTAGTAGTTGGGAGTATATTGATCAATACTCTTGCCATTTGTCTTCCTTCTTGGTAGGTTATCAAGTTAGGGGTATGCATACTAGGGACTTTGGTGTTTACCTTATCTACTGAGCCTAGCTAGCTCATTGGATTTTTATTACTTCCTACTCACAGATTGCAAAAGAGTTATATTTGAATGTTTTACAGAAAAGTCCAGAAAGGAAGAAAGATTGGATTTGAGATTGTTATAAAGTTAATACTGTACAACTTTTAAATGAATTTGTAAGATATTCATATATATCTTACCTACACATTGAATAGTTTTGTTTTATTATAGTATGCAATCTTGCTCAGCCTTTGGCTGATACTACAGTGTTTAATGTGCAGGTACCTGAAGGTAGTTAGCTTTTGGTTGGGTAAAGAGTGCGTTGGATCTATTTTAGCTTAATAAATATTAATAAGACTTCCGCTGTTATTTGTTTGACTTTAGTATTTACATTCTGGTTTGTAATAATTATTTACTTCCTAGCTAGTTGGTCTGTAATAATTATTTAAGATTTATTGTTTATTATTTATAGTAGAACATTTAGCCTTGCGGTTATTATTATTAATTATCGCGGCGTAGCACCTTTGGAGTTTCCGAGTTTATTTATTATAAGTTGTTTTAGAAGTATTGGAAATTCAGGGTTGTTACATTTAGATTTGAATTTTAGTCACAACTCTTATTGGATTATTATAATAAGTTTTAATATAAATCATTTAAATATTTTGGTGTATTGATTTTCCTCCTTTATGATGGGGAATTTAAGATATAAACAAATTGGTGTCTATTGCCGAGCACCCCTTTATTAGGGGTGGATTTGTTTTCTGAAACCTCCAAATTAATGGTGTAGGTTACAAATCTTGAGATTTATCTCTGAATTTATGATGAAGGTTAAGAAATATTTTGCTTGAAAATTAAATACCCCTTATTCTACGCCTATAAATACCCCAAACCTCAAGCCATATTTTCCCACACCAAAATTTTGAAGAATCCAAACTTTCTCGCTTTAAGGTTCTTGCTTCTCTTCTTAATCTATTTTGGTTTTGTATTTCTTATTCAACTTTAGATTTTATTTGGTTTAAATAAAAGTTTTTCATGTTTTCTAATTAGTAAGTTTAATATTTTGTTCATGCTAGGTCATGCATATAGTTCATTTCTAGGAACTCATGTTTAAGTTCATGTGATAAATTACTTATTAGATTTTATAATATTGGTTGTTTAGGAGAATGTTCAAGCATAAGACTACGTGAGATTGGTAGTGTGCTCTTTGTGCAAGATCAATGTACGCTATATCTTTCGAAGTGTGGTTTCATGTGTTAAAGGTGTTTGTTGATTTAATTGTTGAATTGATTTAGAAATTTAGTTTAAAATATTTACAACATTTTTATTGTTGATTTTTCGGAAATGAAAAGAAGGAATGAATGTACCAATCATATTTTAAAATATGAATGTTTTCTTATCATTTTCGGAAATTCAAATTGTTATTACAAGGAATGGTTTGAAAGGGAGTAAGGGTGGTTTTTTTGCATGAACTTTGTGTGTCCAAAGTCGTTTATGAGAAAAGGAGAGTTACACATGACTTACTAAGTCATATTATTATAAAACTGCTTGATTAACGTCAAGAAGGGTTCATGCTTTAAAGTCCACTAATCGGCAATTATTATTACCCCTTGATATAGATCCGTGATAGGATGACTAGCTTGGGAGTGTGCACACTTAGGTTAGGGAAGGGGAGATTAGAAGAGGAATTATTTTCAAGATTATTTTAATCCAAGTTATTTGGAAAGCAAGAGTTTATTCTTAAAAGTTAGTCTTGTTTTATTAGTTAAGGAGGTTTCGAAATGAAAAGTGTTGCGAACAAGTAAATATGTTACATGTCTTGTACATACCGTATTCAATTTTATACTGACGTTTATTCCTTTTTCCTATTTGGCTTTGCCCTATTTACCTTTTGGTAAGCAGTTTTGCAGGTGAACAGTTGTTGTGCATGAGAGCATGCTTGGAAGGGGATCTTCTCCTAGTTTACGAAGTTTTAATTGTTTAAATTTTGAAACAATACTTACTTTCGGTAATTAAATAATTATTACTTATGGTTAAGTCTTCCGTTGTAAATTATTAAGTAGTTAGTAGTTAGTTTGCCGAAAGCGTGAAAGTCACGTGGCGGTAAAACTCCTAAATTACTCAAATATTATTTATTTGTTATTTATTTTTAAATTGAGTAATTTGGGGTGTTACAGAGCTCCCAACCTTGTTGCACTAGTGGAAAAAAGTTTATATGTCAAAACAAAACTGCTCCGGTTGTATGCTAAACCTGATCAGTTTCGTTAGTGTTTTTTGCGCGCAAAAGAATGAGTATATTAACTGATCCGGTTGAGTATTGAATCCGTAAGTTGACAAATAGGATCCGATTTTTTTGTCAACTGATCCGGCCCAATAGCCCTAATTAGTTAATGGACGTGTGCTCAGTGTTGAGCCCAATCTCCTAGCCTAATTTATATATAAATTAGGGCTTTTAATCACTTCCCTCCCTCACCCCAAACACAAAAAGTTCAAAAACCCTAAAAACAAAACCCCAGAACCGCGTCTCTTCTCTCTCCTCATTCCCCAGCTTCCTCTCTTCTCTCTCCTCCTCATTCCCTTCTCTCTACTACTCTGTCATCTGTCCACTATCCACCACCAACTATCAACCACCACCCACAACCACGCCACTCACCAACACTAACCACCGGATTGAACACCACCAACATCACCACCGTTTAAACGAAGGTCACTATCTCCCACCGTTTGTTCGTGCACCATCACCAGCGTCTCCACCGTGTTTATGAGGAGTGAAGGTTACCGTCGTTCGTCACCACCATGTTTGAGTTCGAGAAAGCTTCAATGTTACCGTTGCCGTCGCTTCTCTACTCTCCTTGCTCAAAGTTCATTCCACATCTAGGGCTTGTTTTATTGTTTTTTTTTCTTTTTTTAGTTTAGTTTGTTTATTTTAATTTGTTGTGAATAACTATCATGTAATTTATGTTCTTCTAGATCTAGGGTTGTTTTCATTTCTTTTTCATTTCTAGTTATTTAATTTGTGCTCAGTAATTTCGTTTTTTGTTAATTAATTTATGTTTCGTAAATTATGTAATTTATATAATTTATGGATTGGAATTTAGTTAGTTCACGCTTTGTAATTCGTTTTTAGTGGTAGGTTTGCAATGCTCTCGTTCTAATTCTTTCGACAATTTTGCTTTATTTTCTATCCACCTTCTTTATTTAGTCCTTGATTTTGTGGTTGTTGGCTTGCTGGGAATGTCAATTTTCTATATATTAAGAGTAGCCTAACTGATTAGGTTATTTGTACAGAAACCGGATCAGTTTATGATGTTATGGATACAAGCAAGTTGGTGTTAGAAGAGAAACTGATCTGATTTTGATCGAAAACCCGATCAGCTAATGTGATTAACTGATCCGGTTTTCAAAACGGATCGGTTAATGATTAACTGATCAGGTTTAGGATCTAAGAACTGCTCCAGGCCCACCCGATCCGGACCAAAACCGAATATGTAAGCCCGATTTTGACCGGATCCGATGGGCTTTATTGCACCAGTGTTGGGCTGGCTTTTGCGGAGGTCGGTCCCCCAAGGGTGATATGGTAATTTTACTTAGGAGTCGGGGTCCAGTGACTTATTGGGCCCAAACAAAACCCATAACCTACTTTGGCATCATAAAAGCCATAATCTTTACCTTGGCCCATACTGTTCAATCTTCAAATCACAAATGCTAAAAACGAATTAAACCTTGATCCAGACCTCAAACCTTTTTCAACCATCATAGATAATACTGACTTCTTATTCAAGGTAAGTCCAAACCCGCTAGTTGAAAACCCGAAAGGGCAGCCTAGACAAAATTCAGGGCATAAAAAACATATGCAATACAAAATCAGATTAAGAATTCGAATGGTCTGATTACGGATGAATACGTAGGAATCCTCATCTCAAGGTGCGACCAATTCAATAAAAAAATTAACCAAGGTCTCATGATTTGACTTTCTAAAATTTCGAATCTTACTTATTCTAGATCCCGACATAGACTCGAGTCTAAACCTATCCAAGTCGATGCCTTTTCCCACTTTTATTCATTAGAGTAAAAAAATCAAACTTTTATTTTTCAATCCAAACTCTCCTTATCCCTAAAGAACTCTCCTATACTTCTATGACCTCTAGCGAAATCTGAGTTTGCCTTGACCCAAATCAAGTGTCTTTCAATCTAAGCTCTGAATGTTGAATTCAGATCAAGTATCTTCAATCTAAACTCCCAGTTCCTTATTCATGACAAGCTTTCCTAAACTGGGGCCTTCTAATAATTGTGGCAATATACTCAGGCCCTGTTCTTTTGAACTTATTTTGGCTGAACTAAACTGAACTTATTTTATTTTTGCTGAACTGAACTTATTTTGGCTGAACTGAACTTATTTTTGCTGAACTGAACTTATTTTTGCTGAACTAAAATGTATTAACATAATATTATCAATACTTATTATTATTATTTTATTATTTTATAATAATAAATAATAAATAATAAATAATAAATAATAAATAATAAATAATAAATAATAAATAATAAATAATAAATAATAAATAATAAATAATAAATAATAAATAATAAATAATAAATAATAAATAATAAATAATAAATAATAAATAATAAATAATAAATAATAAATAATATATAATATATAATAAATAATAAATAATAAATAATATATAATAAATAATAATAAAAATAATAAATTATAAATTATAAATAATAATAATAAATAAAAAATAATAATAATAATATAATAATAATAATAAATAATAATAATAAATAATAAATAACAAATATTAAATAATAAATAATAAATAATAAATAATAAATAATAAATAATAAATAATAAATTATAAATTATAAATAATAAATAATAAATAATAAATAATAAATAATAAATAATAAATAATAAATAATAAATAATAAATAATAAATAATAAATAATAAATAATAAATAATAAATAATAAATAATAAATAATAAATAATAAATAATAAATAATAAATAATAAATAATAATAATAAATAATAAATAATATATCATAATAATATTAATATTAATAAATAATTATAAATAATAATAATAAATAAATAATAAATAATAAGAATAAATAATAGTAATAATAATAATAATAAAGTATTAAATAATAATAATAATAATAAATAATAAATAATAATAATAATAATAAATACTAAATACTAAATAATAATAAATAACAATTAAAAATTAAAAAAATAAAAAAATAAAAAATAAAAAATTCAAATTCATCATTATTATAATTATAATATTAATAATAATAATAACAATATCAATAGTTATATTGAAAACAAAAATAATAATTACAACATTAGACAAGACTAAACTTATTTTTGCTGAACTAAACTTATTTTTACTTATTTTTGCTGAACTGAACTTATTTTTACTTATTTTTGTTGAACTGAACTTATTTTTACTGAACTGAACTTATTTTTACTTATTTTTGCTAATCTGAACTTATTTTTACTTATTTTTGCCGAACTGAACTAATTTTTACTTATTTTTGCTGAAAATAAGTCCAAAAGAACAGGGCCTCATTCCTCTCAATCAAAATCCCGAAGAGTTGTAATCTGCGGACCTCACTTGTGCATCCCAAATTCATCAAAATCAAATCATTTCAAAAATGAATCTATCTCTCTCAGCTTTGCATAACTTTGACCTTGCATAGCGTCTCATGCATACTTCTAGATTCTAGGTCTGCATACATTGTCATACATCTTTGTTGCATCATCATTGCATTATTCATTGCTTTCCGTGAATTAATTGAATTGTTTGCACCCTTATTTGTAAACATCTTCTTTTGCATGCTACTGGAACTGCTTGTGTCTATTATCTTCCACACTAACATTGTTTGCAGAATCTGTCAATATATATACCGATTCTAGATTGCAGGACATCTAGAATTGTTCTGTACCCGATAAGGAATACTTTGACTTTCGGTTCTTCAACTTTAGTCAAAGTGGGGGCTCTTGTAGACATATAAATTTGTCTCCCATTTTAGCACCCAAGGATGAAATATACCATCGTCCTACTTGGTCTGTACTACAGAGGAGAAATCAAAAACCTTACCCAAAACCCTTGTTGAGTCCAAAATGGTTTAGAAGTCCTTTTAAAATAGAGCTTTATTGCAAACCCAATTAATTATTCTTGATAATTAATTGAATTTTCAAATAGACTTTTTTTTATTTTCATAAAATTGAATTTTATGATTCAAATACGGTATTCGACTGTAGACACATAATCGTGTCTCCCCATTTAGTACCCAATGATGACTAATACCCCGCTCCAATTGGTCCGGATCGAGGAAAGAATAAAGAACGAGTCTAAAATAGAATGTTTTAAGCCTAAAACCATATTTTAACCCATTTCATTAAACCCATTTCCGAAAACAATTTTTATAAATAGTTTTACTAAGTTCACTTTCTAAAACGTTTTGAAATAGCTTTTTAAAAGCCCATGTTTGAAAATCCTTTTAAAAATAGTTTTATGAAAGCCCAATTTCTTAATAGAGTAAATTAATTATATTAATTAGTTTTACTAATAAAAACATCTTTATATAAAATATCATCTTTCTCCAAAGTGTTTTAGATATCCTTTATCTAACTATTTTCTAAAATCTTTTCAATAAAAGTATCTTTTATAAACCTAATTGTGTTCAATTACCAATTGTTCCCTAAACACCTAAACCTATATATATTACCCCAAATCTCTCCTCAGAGGGCACACAATATCACGGCCTACCCTCATAACTCATTAATCTTCCACCGCCTAACAAATCCCTCTAACTATTCTCTCGCACAATACCACTCACCTTCATATTAACATCACACGGCATCCTCACAACAATCCACCCCTTCAAAAAATTCACCCCCTGCTACTTGTAACACCCCCGCCAACCCGAACCCTTTTTCATTTAATAAAACTCGAGATGGGGGAACATCCACAAGGGTTCGAATCAACGGGCGTGCTACCGCCGCACTTATCTCCTTGGAAATAAATGCAAGGCTAGATTAAAGCATACTAAATTCAAATAAATTAATCCTTACAACCAAGTAAATTGTTCATTATATATTACTAATTATTTAAGTGTTTCAGAGTTCCAGTGGAAGCTAAATCATACGCTAAGTGGCTGACAACTCTAAGTGATCTCCCTTTTATTCCCCCGTCGATCACCCACCTGCACAAATACATTGAAAAGAAACAAGAGAGACAAGCTCCCAAATATCAGAAAAACAGAGTAATTCCAACTCCATCCCGTAAAATACTTAAGTGAAAATACTTTATAAAATAGTACGTTAATAGGGTTAGAAAGCATAGTTTATATACACATATATATACAATGAATAATCACGTACTTAATTCAATTAATCCAGTTATTTAAGGAGCGGAAAGAGAACGCCAGTAAGTCGGGGTCAATCCCCTGTAACCACTTACTTCAACATTGTAGGCCGGGGTCAATCCCCTGTAACCACCTACGAATAACATAATGGCCATAATAACAGAGTCCCTAGTGTGCACACCCCTTCTACTTGGATCACAACAAGATAGAAGGAAGACAGTAACAGAATAATCAGCATAGTAACCAGAGAACCTATAGGGGCCGCTGAACCTCTCATACAGGGAAACCTGTTCATCATTTCCCTCCGATATTTCACTTTACGTGATTAACATCTTTTGAATTTCAAGTCATCATATAAATCACGTACACATTTATGTCATCTTGTTCAATCCAGTGTGAACATATTCAATCCATCATAATCTCAATCCATTCATAGTGGTTTCAATAACTCATTTCATAAACACAACCATCACTTGAGTTCATTTATCACTTCAGATTCATAATCATTTCATTATCACAAGTTCTTACCAATTTCAACTTTCATAAAGTCTCAATATTAATAACAATAATAATATTCATGATAATCATAATGATATATAGTAATAATAATAATAACAATAATAATCATAATAATAATAATAATATAATAATAATAATAATAATAATAATAATAATAATAATAATAATAATAATAATAATAATAATAATAATAATAATAATAATAATAATAATAATAATAATAATAATAATAATAATAATAATAATAATAATAACAACATTATTAAATGACATTAACCGATTTTAATAACGTTAGAATGGTTATCTTTGTCATATCGTACATCGTCCATAGTCATGATTCATAATCGAAATCCATAGTCGTCGTCCAATTTTTTCATTCGTTTTCATAATCCGCATTAAATCGATAATCCATAATTTTAGTCCATACTTACATATATTTATAAGCACATAATAATCACATAATCAATTCGTTTTACACTAACGGGATCTATGTTTAGATGGACATCGAAGATTACCTCGTGACGCGTGCCCAAAAGTTAAGTTCACGAACGGATTAACACTCTTGATATTCCTCGTCTACGCAATCGGAATCTACATTAAACGTTAACGAGATCTAAGTTAGTTACCTAAATAACCCCTTTTTATATAAAATAAACAATTTAAATAATTTAAATAACTTAAAGAATTCTTAATGAATTTAAGAGAGTTTATAAATCAAAGTTTATAGTTTTCAAATCAATTATGAAATTATTTTAAGTACTTAAAATTACTTCAACTTAACTTTCATTAACTTAAATAATTATTTTAAACATAAAAACTAACTTTATTATACTCCTTATTTTATTTTAGAAAATTAAGAAATATTATCAAGTTATAAAAGATTAACTTAAACTAAATATACTAACTTAATAAGATAGGCTAATTTAGGAAAGTCAAAGGTTTTGGTTTTAAAAGTAAACAAGTAAAAGGAAAGAGAAAAGGATTTTTCTTTCTTTGTACTGATTCAAGGAATCAGTTCCTTCATCCCAAAAAAAAAGAACGAACAAGGAGGGAGGGAAACAGGAGGAACGAATCAGGGGAGAAGAAGAGGAAGGAAGGGAGGCGGGTGGACGGCGAAGCTCAGGCGGGGAGTGGCGCGGCTGGATGCGGCTGAAGGAGACGCAGCAGGGGTGCTGCGAAGCAGGGAGGTGAGGGTGAAGCGAAGGGGAAGGGTGTTTGGCTGGCGGTTGTCGGCCGAAATTACCGCTGAATCAGGTGGTTCGAGGGTGGTGCTCGGCGGTTCAGTGTGGTGGTTCAAAGGAATCAGGGGAGGTTGTTAATGGTGGTTTGAATTTTTATTTTTAATTTTCAAAATCAAAAATCAGAAATAAAGGAAGAAGATTAAGGATTGAAGCAAACCTTTGAAGTTTAATTTGTTTGCTTGAACAATTGAATGTGTTTGGGTTGCTATTTATAGAGCAAATTTTCGGTTTTGTGGAGCTTAGTCAACCTCCATTAATGGAGGAAATATGGTGAGAGATTTTGTTTTCTGATTTTGGGGGATTTTGGACAGAAGAATTGAGGTTGGGGTTGAATTTGTGATTTGATTTTCAAAGTTCTCTAACAAGAACTGTTGAATTTGTTGAAAAATTTGATCTTTGGCTCTGTTTCATACGTGAGGAAGGAGGAAGGAGGAAGATGGTGATCTTTCATGATCACGTTTCTTTGTTTCTTCCTTTCTCTTTTTTTTTGTTTTTTTTTTGTTTTGTTTTCCTTATTTTATTTTTTTTGGCTAAAAGACATATGGCTATGGACTTGCATTTGGGCTTTGGATTATTAAAATGGATGGACAACTTGAATGAATAAGAATGCCCACAATTAAATACACCTTTCAATTACCATATTAAAATACTTTGAAATATTTAGAAATAATAAAATACTTTTCAATTAAATAAACTCGTTAAATAATTCAAAACTAAATGAAATCATTATTAAATTGAATTATCAGAAAATAAATTTAAGTGGAAATAATATTAAACCATATAAATAATAAAATACGCTTTCAAAATTCGGGGTATTACATCTACTCCTCCTTAAAAACAAAGTTCGTCCTCGAACTTTAAAGTTAGATATTTAATATTAACGAAATAGTAGTTTTGCGCTTTGTTAGTATTACATTCGGTCCCCCTTAAGGAGTTTCGTCCCCGAAACTCGATCATCGTACCTCAGAAAAGAGTTCAGGATAACGCTTTCTCATGTCATCTTCTGTTTCCCAAGTTGCTTCCTCGGTTTGATGATTAGACCACAAAACTTTGACTAACTTTACTGCCTTATTCCGGGTATTTCTCGTTTTGGAATCAAGGATTCTAATAGGACGTTCTTCAAAAGTGAGGGTCTCATCTAGTTCAATGGTTTCAGGATGGATGACATGGGAGGGATCGGGGACATATTTACGAAGTTGAGACACATGAAAGACATTATGAACATTGGCTAACTCTGTGGGCAAGGCTAATCTATAGGCCACTTCCCCAATTCTTTCGAGTATCTCATAAGGTCCGATATAACGAGGACTCAACTTTCCTTTTCTACTGAACCTCATTACTCCCTTAGTTGGTGAAACTTTCAGCAACACTTTCTCTCCAACTGCAAACTCTAAATCCCGTCTCCTTTGATCGGCATACGATTTTTGTCGATCCTGAGCTGCTTTCATACGCTCTTGAATCAACTTCACCTTGTTGGTAGTCTCTTCTATCATTTCTGGTCCCAAATTCAACGACTCGTTCACATCGCTCCAACATATAGGGCTTCTACATTTCCGTCCATACAATGCCTCATAAGGTGTCATTCCTATGCTCGAGTGATAACTGTTGTTGTACGAGAACTCAATGTACATCAATTGATCATCCCAATATCCTTCGAAATCCATCACGCATGCTCTCAACATATCCTCCACGGTATGAATTGTTCTCTCTATTTGACCATCTGTTGCTGGGTGGAAGGTTGTGCTGAATTTCAATAGTGTAGCCATGGCTGTCTGAAGCTGTTTCCAGAACTTAGATAAGAATCTCGAGTCCCTATCCGAAACGATGTCCTTCGGAACACCATGTAGCCTAACCACCTCATTAAAGTAAGCATCCGTCAACTGTCTCAACGACCAAGTATCCTTCATTGCCACGAATCTTGCCGTCGTAGTCAAACGGTCCACTATTACCCATATTGCATTCTTTCCCGACCTTGTATTCGGTAACCCCATGAGGAAATCCATAGAAATAGATTCCCATTTCCATCCTGGCACTTCCAAAGGTTGCAATTTTCCTCCAGGCTTCATATGCTGTATTTTCACCTTTTGGCATGTTAAACATTTTGCAACAAAGTCGGCTACTTCTTGCTTCATTCTAGGCCACCAAAAATGCTTTTTCAAATCCTTATAAAGCTTATCTCCTCCTGGATGTATGGAATACGGCGAACTATGGGCTTCCCTTAAAATTCTCGTCTTGAGTTCCTCATCCTGTGGCACACACAATCTCCGTTTATACTTTGCAACGCCATTGCCGTCGATCTCGAATTCCAGTGCTTGACCACATTCCTTCATCTCTCTTAACTTGCTTAACCACTTATCTGTAGCTTGTTTCTCCCGAATCTCCTCAAATATGTCTGGTCCAACAGTAAGAACATTCAACTGAGCTTTCACATAACCATGCTCAACTATTTCCAAACTCAATCTCTTGATCTCTTCACACAGTTCATCTGCCAAAATCAACACGTTTAGCGAATGAGCACTCTTCCTACTCAACGCATCAGCTACTTTGTTCGCTTTTCCCTCCTGATACACTATCTTCAAATCATAGTCGTTTATAAGCTCGAGCCAACGTCTCTGTCTCATATTCAACTCCTTTTGCGTATACAGATACTTCAAACTCTTGTGATCTGTATAGACCTTGCACTGCACTCCATACAAATAATGTCTCTAGATCTTGAGCGCAAACACGATTGCTCCTAACTCCAAGTCATGAGTAGGGTGATTTTGCTCATGTGGTTTGAGTTGTCTCGACGCATAGGCCACTACTTTACCATGTTGCATCAAGACGCACCCAAAACCTTTCTTTGAGGCATCACTATAAACTTCAAATCCTTCTACTCCAGAGGGCAATGTCAATACAGGGGCTGTTGTAAGTCTCTTCTTCAGCTCTTGAAATAATTCCTCACACTTATCATCCCAATGAAATTTTGTTGTTTTCTTCATCAGGTTAGTGAAAGGTTGGGCCGTTCTCGAATAATCTTTCACAAATCTCCGGTAATATCCAGCTAAACCCAAGAAGCTCCTTACTTCGGTGACGTTCTTAGGTTAAGGCCAATCGGTCACTGCTTGAATCTTCGATGGATCTACGGAAACGCCTTCTTTTGATATCACATGACCCAAAAATGAAACTTTTTCCAACCAAAATTCACACTTCGAGAACTTCGCGTACAATTGCTTTTCTCGAAGAATCTCCAAAACTTTCCTCAACTGATCCTCATGCTCTTCTCTATCCTTCGAGTACACCAATATATCGTCAATGAATACTATCACGAACTTGTCCAGGTACGGCTGGAAAGTCCTGTTCATGAGGTCCATGAAAACTGCAGGCGCATTAGTGAGTCCAAAAGGCATGACGGTGAACTCATAATGGCCATATCTCGTACGAAAGGCTGTCTTAGGGATGTCTTCTTCAGCGATTCGTAGTTGGTGATAACCTGATCGTAAATCGATCCTGGAAAACACTGTTGCACCTTGAAGCTGATCGAACAAATCCTCGATCCTCGGGAGCGGATATTTATTCTTTACCATGGCATTATTCAGCTCCCTATAATCGATACACAACCTCAAAGATCCGTCTTTCTTCCTGACAAACAACACCGGGGCTCCCCAAGGTGAGACACTAGGTCGAATGTACCCTTTATCCAACAATTTCTCCAACTGCACCTTCAATTCTTGCATTTCTGCAGGTGCCATTTGATACGGGGCCTTAGAGATAGGTCCGGTTCCAGGGACTAAATCGATCTTAAAGCTCACTTCTCTCTCTGGTGGCATTCCTGGAAGCTCTTCGGGAAATACATCCGGAAACTCCTTTACTACCGGAATTTGAGTCAACTCCTCATTTTCCACGCTTACGTCCCTTACATGGCACAGGTAGACTGGGTAGCCTTTTCTAAGATAGGTTTGAAGGTTTAGGGCTGAGATTATCTTGACATCAGGCTGGAAGGTTATGCCTTTATAAGATATCCTATTTCCCTTTGGTCCTCTAAGAGATATTTTCTGGTTATGACACTCGA
The DNA here is from genome assembly GCA_947646795.1 of Beta lomatogona. Classification (NCBI taxonomy): domain Eukaryota; kingdom Viridiplantae; phylum Streptophyta; class Magnoliopsida; order Caryophyllales; family Amaranthaceae; genus Beta; species Beta lomatogona. The sequence continues at coordinate 108,900 of CANSNZ010000659.1, forward strand.
TTTTGGCTTTATACTTAGCTAACCAATCCATTCCCAATATAACGTCAAAGTCTTTTAGGTCAAAAAGGATAAGGTCGGCTGGTAATTCAGTACCAGCTATGACTACCGGGATACTTTGGAATAGAGATTTACATGAAACAGTTTCACCGGTGATCATGGCTATATTGGCTCGACAAGATTGGGTAGACATGAGGGGATACTTATTAACAAAAGTGTTAGCAATAAAAGAATGAGACGCTCCAGAATCAAAGAGTACATAAGCAGGGTTTGAGTTTACGAGAAAAGTACCCGTCACAACATTGGCATCGGTGTCAGCTTCAATTCGGCTCATGACATTGATTCTTCCATTGGTGTAGCCTCCATTGCTATTCTTTCCATAGTTTCCATTTCCACCTCCAAAAGAGCGGTTGTTCAGGTTCCCGTTCTGTGCAGCATTTCCTCCACTAGGGCGGTTGTTATTGATGTTTTGGATTCTGTTTCCACCTCCATTGTTACCATTGTTCCCATTTGGTCCACTTTGAGCTTGCTTCTTGGGACAGTTGAACGATTTGTGACCTACTTCTCCACACTCGAAACACTTGATCCTTTCACCCAGACAAGTGAACCCTGGATGGCTCTTGGCACACTTCTTGCAAACAAAGTTCTTTTGGTTCCTATTTCCTTGCTGGGCCTGTTGTCCATAATTCTGATTGTTGCGGTTGTTGTAGCGTCCACCATTGTTATTGTTGTTTCCACCATTGTTGTTGTTGGGCCTTTTTTCGTACCCTTGGTTGTTGCTGTTGCCGGCAGGTTCTTTCCTTTTATGTCTCCCTAGCACCTCTCTCTCACACTGTAAGATTCTCTCCAGGTTCGAAGCTTTAGCATACGCTTCCGCGAACGTAGTAGAGGTGCTACCTCCCATTCGAGTATGAAGATCAAACTTAAGTCCGTCTTCAAACTTCTGGGCCTTAGTTCTTTCATCTGGCACTACAGTCGGGCAGAATCGGGCATACTCATTGAATTTCTGAGCGTACTCTTGCACACTCATGTTATAGCTCTGGTTGAACCTACTAAACTCATTGTACTTTTGTCTACGAATTTGCTCGGGGAAGAATCGAGCCTTAATCGCTACCTTAAATGCTTCCCAGTTAAAGTTCTCTTGAGCTTTAACAGTAGGTCCTACACTTTCCCACCAAGTATCAGCATCTTCATGCAGATAAAAGGTTGCTTGATCGACCTTCTGGGCCTCAGGCGTACCCGTGGCCGTGAAAATCTTTTCGAAATCTCTTATCCAATTCTCGAGAAGTAGTGGGTCTTCTCTCCCAACAAAGGTTGGTGGTTTCAAAGAGGAAATCTTTTTCGCCATGACAGCCTGTGGATCGTCTCCATGGTGGTTGTTGTTGATCTGGTTTTGAAGGACTAAACCAAAGCTCTGAGCTAGTTGCTCGAGAGTCCTAAGTCGTGCTGCATCTTGTTCAGGAGTTTCGGACATTTGGTTTTCTTGTCGCCTTGCTCTAGATCGCGTATAAACGTATTGCATAAGTTACCTGCGTTATTCACATTGGTATTTCTACCATTCACATTGATTCTTATATAAAGGCTAATTCACATAATCATGGTTCACACCATTCATTCATTTCATACTCAATTCACATATTAAAAGTTCATCATTCATTTCATACTCAATTTTCATGTCAAAAGTTCATCATTCATTACTCCAAAAGTGCCATAACAATTCGTTCATAGCAGCATAAGAGTTTTCAAATAGTCAAATAAGCATCAGTTGTACCATCATTAACTAAGTTAACACATTAATCGATCTTTTTCGACTTTAATTAGAAATCTAAGGGTCAGGGCTAGAGATATGGGTTTCTAGTCAGCGTACTCGGACGGATCCTCGTCTTCACCTTCATCTCCGTCTCCATCTCCATTGAGATTTACAACGGGTGAGGCAGGGTTGCTTCCTACTTCTTCCTCGCCACTATAGTTGGGTTCCTCGTCATCAGTGGGTAAATGGTCATTAAGCCACTTGGCCCTAGCATCGAGCATTCTTTTCTCCAGGTAACTCAACGTGAGATACCAATTCCCTTTCAATGTGTATCGTTCATAGTTTGGCCTTCCATTTTTTAGAACATCAGAGTATTCGCTCTTGATTCTGGCATAAGGGCCATCATTGGGGAGAGTGTGAATCAAAACATCGACCTGTCTAGGAGGCGTGAGGTAATCCGAATGTCCGTGGCCTTCATTGAGGTGGTAACACTTCATTGTTAAACGTAACCTGTAAATATAAGCTGAAATAGACTCTCCTACCCTCATCCTTAGAAGGTAGGGTCCTTGACGAGGGGTTCTGGTGCATTTCCTGGCGGTCAAACGTGTCTTGGCCATCTAATAAAATATCATAAACAATTAATAAGTACCTTTAGCGAGTACTTTCATACATGTACACATAACCTATTCGTACCCATACTAAATCCTTAAGTCATATTTTCATCCTATTAAGTCATATTTTAATCCTAATTCATTTTTCTTAAATAATTTATTATTTTGACCTCCTAAACCAATTTTAAGTTCAACCTTATTTGATTCGTTTTCCTAATTATTATATTTTAGTAATTTTATTCTTTCCTTAGTTAATCTAAACTCCGCTCTGATACCACTCTGTAACACCCCCGCCAACCCGAACCCTTTTTCATTGAATAAAACTCGAGATGGGGGAAAATCCACGAGGGTTCGAATCAACGGGCGTGCTATCGCCGCACTTATCTCCTTGGAAATAAATGCAAGGCTAGATTAAAGCATACAAAATTCAAATAAATTAATCCTTACAACCAAGTAAATTGTTCATTAAATATTACTAATTATTTAAGTGTTTCAGAGTTCCAGCGAAAGCTAAATCATAAGCTAAGTGGATGACAACTCTAAGTGATCTCCCTTTTGTTCCCCCGTCGATCACCCACCTACACAAATACATTGAAAAGAAAGAGAGACAAGCTCCCAAAAATCAGAAAAACTGAGTAATTCCAACTCCATCCCGTAAAATACTTAAGTTGAAAATACTTTGTAAAATAGTACGTTAATAGGGTTAGAAAGCATAGTACATATACACATATATATACAATGAATAATCACGTACTTAATTCAATTAATCCAGTTATTTAAGGAGTGGAAAGGGAACGCCAGTAAGTCGGGGTCAATCCCCTGTAACCACTTACTTCAACATTGTAGGCCGGGGTCAATCCCCTGTAACCACCTACGAATAACATAATGGCCATAATAACAGAGTCCCTAGTTTGCACACCCCTTCTACTTGGATCACAACAAGATAGAAGGAAGACAGTAACAGAATAATCAGCATAGTAACCAGAGAACCTGTAGGAGCCGCTGAACCTCTCATACAGGGCAACCTGTTCATCATTTCCCTCCGATATTTCACTTTACGTGATTAATATCTTTTAAATTTCAAGTCATCATATAAATCACGTACACATTTATGTCATCTTGTTCAATCCAGTGTGAACATATTCAATCCATCATAATCTCAATCCATTCATAATCTCAATCCATTCATAGTGGTTTCAATAACTCATTTCATAAACACAACCGTCACTTGAGTTCATTTATCACTTCAGATTCATAATCATTTCATTATCACAAGTTCTTACCAATTTCAACTTTCATAAAGTCTCAATATTAATAACAATAATAATATTCATGATAATCATAATGATATATAGTAATAATAATAATAACAATAATAATCATAATAATAATAATAATAATAATAATAATAATAATAATAATAAGATAATAATAATAATAATAATATAATAATAATAATAATAATAATAATAATAACATTATTAAATGACATTAACCGATTTTAATAACGTTAGAATAACCATCTTTGTCATATCGTACATCGTCCATAGTCATGATTCATAATCGAAATCCATAGTCGTCGTCCATTTTGTCATTCGTTTTCATAATCCGCATTAAATCGATAATCCATAATTTTAGTCCATACTTACATATATTTATAAGCACATAATAATCACATAATCAATTCATTTTACACTAACGAGATCTATGTTTAGATGGACATCGGAGATTACCTCGTGACGCGTGCCCAAAAGTTAAGTTCACAGACGGATTAACACTCTTGATATTCCTCGTCTACGCAATCGGAATCTACATTAAACGTTAACGAGATCTAAGTTAGTTACCTAAATAACCCCTTTTTATATAAAATAAACAATTTAAATAATTTAAATAACTTAAAGAATTCTTAATGAATTTAAGAGAGTTTATAAATCAAAGTTTATAGTTTTCAAATCAATTATGAAATTATTTTAAGTACTTAAAATTACTTCAACTTAACTTTCATTAACTTAAATAATTATTTTAAACATAAAAACTAACTTTATTATACTCCTTATTTTATTTTAGAAAATTAAGAAATATTATCAAGTTATAAAAGATTAACTTAAACTAAATATACTAACTTAATAAGATAGACTAATTTAGGAAAGTCAAAGGTTTTGGTTTTAAAAGTAAACAAGTAAAAGGAAAGAGAAAAGGATTTTTCTTTCTTTGTACTGATTCAAGGAATCAGTTCCTTCATCCCAAAAAAAAAAACGGTTTTTTCACCAGGTACCCCTGAGGTTTCACGAAATGCACCAGGTACCCTCGTTGTTTTGAAAATGCACCAAATACCCCTAAGGTTTGCATAAAATGCACCAAATGCCATTAATGACTAACGGTGTTAAGTTTCCGTTAGTCATTAGGGTTAATTAACCCCTCTACCCCCTCTAACCCTAATTAAACCCTAATTAGCCCTAAACCCTAACTTTTAACCCTACCCTAACACTAACCCTCCCCCACCTAGTCACCAACCCACCCAACTACCCCACCATAGCCCCCCATCCGCCCTCACGCAGCCCCACCCCCTAGCCCTCCACCCCGCGGCCCCATCCCCCCACCCAACCACCCAGCCACCCACCCACCCACCCAACTACCCCACCACGCCCCCCATCCGCCCTCCCCCACGCAGCCCCACCCCCTAGCCCCCCCCCGCAGCCCCTCCCCTACCCAACCACCCAGTCACCCACCCACCCAACTACCCCACCACGGCCCCCTCTCGCGCTCCCCGTAGTCGCCCTCCCCCCACCCTACAGCCCCCTCGCCCACCCCACACCCCCCTAACCCTTGCGTAACCCCCTTTGCCCCCCCCCGCATCACCGACACCACCAAAATCCACCACTACAACCATCGATCCAACCTAGATCCACCGTGAAACCCAAATCAATGTCCAACATTTCAGCCACCCACCAACACCAACACCAACACCACCACCAAATAACCCCAAATCAACCATAAAAAAAAAAAGAGGTCGTGAAGGAGATCAAAAAGAGAGAGAAGTGTGGTGTGTGATTGAGGTTTCCAAAATGATGGTGAGAGATTGAGGAGAGAGAAAAAAAGGGTGGTGGGTCGATGAAGGAGATCGAGGAGAGAGAAAGAAGGGTGATGACTCTGGTGAAAGAAGAAGATCGGCTAATTCAAGGGTGGTGGTGAAGGAGGTCACGAAGGAGATTGCGGTGGTGGTGGCGGTGTTGGTCGACTTCAGTGAGATAAGGGATGGTTTTGGTCTTCAGTGGGTATGGCGTTTGAAGTCGACATCTGGGTATGGTGGTCTTCGGTGGTATGGTGGTGTTTGACTTCGTGGTGGTACGGTGGCAGTGGTGGTGCGAAGTTGATGGAAGTATTGGTGGTTGGTGGTGGGTGTTAGAGAGAGATGGTGGTGTTAGTGAGAGATATGGAAGGGATAGGATTTCAGGGGGTGGCAGGGGATAGGATGGAGGGGAAGGGGAGGAGGAGAGAGAAAGAGGAGGAAGAAGACAGCTTAGGGCAATTGTGTAAATAAGCACTAACGGCTGTCTAACGCCGTTCATCATTAATGGCATTTGGTGCAATTCAGTCAAACCTTAGGGGCATTTGGTGCATTTCCCAAACAACGAGGGTACCTGGTGCATTTCGTGAAACCTCAGGGGTACCTGGTGAAAAAACCGTAAAAAAAAAAGAACGAACAAGGAGGGAGGGAAACGGGAGGAACGAATCAGGGGAGAAGAAGAGGAAGGAAGGGAGGCGGGTGGACGGCGAAGCTCAGGCGGGGAGTGGCGCGGCTGGATGCGGCTGAAGGAGACGCAGCAGGGGTGCTGCGAAGCAGGGAGGTGAGGGTGAAGCGAAGGGGAAGGGTGTTTGGCTGGCGGTGGTGCGGTGTTTGGCTGGCGGTTGTCGGCCGGAATTACCACTGAATCAGGTGGTTCGAGGGTGGTGCTCGGCGGTTTAGTGTGGTGGTTCAAAGGAATCAGGGGAGGTTGTTAATGGTGGTTTGAATTTTTATTTTTAATTTTCAAAATCAAAAATCAGAAATTAAGGAAGAAGATTAAGGATTGAAGCAAACCTTTGAAGTTTAATTTGTTTGATTGAACAAATGAATGTGTTTGGGTTGCTATTTATAGAGCAAATTTCTGAATTTGTGGAGCTTAGTCAAAAACCTCCATTAATGGAGGAAATATGGTGAGAGATTTTGTTTTCTGATTTTGGGGGATTTTGGACAAGAGAATTGAGGTTGGGGTTGAATTTGTGATTTGATTTTCAAAGTTCTCTAACAAGAACTGTTGAATTTGTTGAACAATTTGATCTTGGGCTCTGTTTCATACGTGAGGAAGGAGGAAGGAGGAAGATGGTGATCTTTGATGATCACGTTTCTTTGTTTCTTCCTTTCTCTTTTTTTTTTGTTTTTTTTTTGTTTTGTTTTCCTTTTTTTTTTTGGCTAAAAGACATATGGCTATGGACTTGCATTTGGGCTTTGGATTATTAAAATGGATGGACAACTTGAATGAATAAGAATGCCCACAATTAAATACACCTTTCAATTACCATATTAAAATACTTTGAAATATTTAGAAATAATAAAATACATTTCAATTAAATAAACTCGTTAAATAATTCAAAACTAAATGAAATCATTATTAAATTGAATTATCAGAAAATAAATTTAAGTGGAAATAATATTAAACCATATAAATAATAAAATACGCTTTGAAAATTCGGGGTATTACACTACTAATTCCCACAACTTGGCTACAATTTGGCTACTTTACTGGGGAGGATTTTACAAAAAATAATTTTTTCAAATGTGTGGGTGAAACTTGAAAAATACAACTCATTCTCTTTTTATGTCTTAGAATAACATATTGTTTTGCATATGCATGGCTATTGTTTAAGCCACCAAAAGGACAATCTTCCTTGCCTCATTAGAGCATGTTCTATACGTGAGGCCACCCCGGGGGGTTTGCGTTTTGTCCTTCCGAAAGCTTCCTAGGCGATAGTGTTGGATCTTAGTCATAAGCAAACCTACCCAACCATAGCATTGTTCTCTTGTTCTTGACTTGAGAATTGGAGTGCGTCTTACACGTGGCCACCTTTTTAAGCAAAGGTACGAAGCGTGGGATCAATCTCTTAGTCATGGACCCTTTCTTAACCTAAACCTGACCATATTTTCAAACGTAGAACTGGACTTTAGGTTGGAACTTTGTATATCATTATCCTACTTGTGCATCTTTATGTGTGAGTGCTTTTAATTGCTTATTATTGTAAATGTTTCGACACGAATGTTGTCAAACGAATTTATGCATTGAAAAATGGTGAAATCGAAGTTTGTCGATGGTTGCGTGCAACGCCATGGCACTGCGTCCCACGCAGGCCGATTGCGTGATGCCATATTCCGTGCGTCATACGCAGTAATCGATGCGCTGCGCACCGCTCCCCATCGTCGCTCGCATCACTTCTTGTGTTGCCCGCGCAGTCTTGCGCTCAACACAGCTTCCTTTCTTGTGTCTTTCATTTGATATTTGCTTGCGTACTCAATTTCGGCACCCATAAGTCTATTGTGTTGCCAATTTCCTATTGTCCCCATCCTTTCTCCAATTTCCATCTTCTTCAATCTATACCTTTTTTGTTTTCTTTTCTTAAAATTAAAAAAAATAAAATCAATCTTTTAAAAAAATAAAATCATCTAAAAAGAAAATCTCCATCTTTTCCTATCTCCTACCTATTTCGAAAATTCATTCCCCATGTTTTACCAAATTATATCTCCTATTCTTTTTTGAAAAACTATTTCATATCCTTTTTGAAAACCCATCTCCATCTTGTTTTTTTTTCCTTATCTCCGACCTTTTTTTTTCATAAAATCTATCTTATATCTTTTTTCAAAGAAACTCTCCATCCTTTTCAAAATTTCATCATATCTTCTACCTTATCTTATCATGTATATTATCCATCCTTTTTATGTACATCATTTAGGATTCTTCTTAATGTCCATCTTGTTGTAAAAGTGTCATACGCCTAACAATTCTAACTCCAATAGAAGTTCATCCAGCCCATATGTCTAGGTTCATCAATTTCCACTACATTTAGGCTTCTTAACCCTGTCTAACTCTATACATGTTAGGAGTCTTAACCCATCTAGGTTCACCCGTCTAAGAAGTCTAGAGTCGTTAGAGTTCTTATCATCTTAGGAGTCTAAAATTCATATAAGTCCATGTATAATAGGACTCTAAATCTATTAGGAGTCCGCTCATCTTAGGAGTCTAGAATCCATAGAAATCCATGCATAATAGGAGTCTAAATCTATCATAATTTCATCCATTTTAGGAGTATAGGTCCACTAGAGTCTCATGCATATTAGGAGTCTGGCATGCTTAGAAGTCTATTAAGTTTAGAATTCTAAAGTCATTAGAAGTCTATCAAGTCTAGGATTCTAAAGGTCGTAGAATTTCGTATCCATTAGGACTGCATTCATACTAGTACCTTTTTGCACTGCATAGTCCATCATTCATACCCTTCATGCATAACTAGAGTCCATAGGAGTCTCATTGCATCCATACTCTCCATTTCATGCATTCCGCATTAATTAGTAGCACTGAACTACAAGTGATCTGATTTCCTCTTTTTCGATATGTAGGCAGTCTTTAAAGGTTCGAACGCATAGATTGAGTCATGCATACATGCATTAGGTCTAGGTGCATCTAAAAAGTCATGCATACATACATTAGGTCTAGGTGCGTCCAAAAGAGTCGTGCATACATGATTTAGATCTAGGTACATACAAAAAAAAATTAATAATAAAAAAATCATCATTCATTTAGGATACTCAGAGTCATTCCTATAATCTCAACTTTTAAATAAATATACACTCTTTCATTCTATTTCTCTCTCTCCACCATCACTCCATTTCTAATCTCCCGCTTGATGATCCATTCACTAGTAGAATAATTGCTAATTGTTGCGGTTGAATTGTTGCGGTTTGACCAATACGCAGCAATAAACCACGTCAAAAGAAAAAGAAAATTTGAAAATCAACCTATTGTTGTGGTTCTGGGTGGAAACCGCAGCAATAGAGATCAACGGTAATTTTTCAAAATTGTCTGACTACTTTGACTAGATTTATTGCTGCGGTTCTCACCCAGAACCACAACAATAGATTAAAATACTTTTTTAATTTATCTATTGCTGCGGTTGTTGGTAAGAACCGCAGTAATAGGTCCTTAGTAAATATTTAAGTTTGCTAGGATTAGGCTGTTGGGCGCCGTTTTCATTTTCACATCTTTCCTCTCACCTCATCTTCTCACCTCTCTTACGCCTCTCCATTCTCGCACCTCACTCATCCTCTCACCTCATTAGTTCTTCATTTCCTCCCAAACTCGCCGTGAAATCAGCTAGCCGGCGGCCTTAAATTGCGGCGCCTCGTTCTTATCTCCCTTCTCTCATACTCTGTCTCGTCCGCCCAGCTTCGTCGCCAATCATCGGCCTTGAACGCGCGAACACAAACGCCGAGACAGAAAAGGTCTTCGTCCTCTCGTCGCCAATCACCGGCCTTGCCGTCGTCGTCCTCTCGTCGCCAATCACCGCCTTGCATCACGCTCCATCACCGCCGACTCCAACAGCAAGGATGAACAGATCTGGTGTCCAGCAACGGCGATGAAGACTTCCTCCAAACTTCTTCGCTCCTCTTAGACGAGTCTATTAATTTCTATTCTTTTTTTTAATTCAATTCTCTTCTGTTTTTTTAATTTAGCATACAGATCGAGTTTTTTTAATTCAACTCTTTTTTTTAGGAAGTTTTTATTAATTTCTAATTCAATTCTCATCTGTTTTTTAGGTTAGTGTTATAGTCATTTTTTTATTTAAAATCTGACTTTTGTATATGTGATTTCAACAGAAAATGTTAATTGTAAAATTTAGTTATAAGTTATGTCAAAAAATTGTTGTATATAATATATGAATGTAATGCTGTAAGCAGTAAGTTTGTGTTTTAGTTAAGTGTTTTTTTGGCACTCTCCCTTATTGTATATGAATATCGACGATCTAAATAAAAAAAAAGTTTGAGTTGTACCTATTGCTGCGGTTCCTACCCAAAACTGCAGCAGTAGGCTTCATTTTTTTATTAAAAAAAATACATGTTGCTAGGTTTTGAGCAGGAATCGCAGTAATATGTTGATCTATTGCTGCGGTCAAAAACCGCAGCAATAGGTAATGACCTATTGCTGCACCGCAAAGCCGCAGCAATAGGTAATGACCTATTGCTGCACCGCAAAGCCGCAGCAATAGGCCACTTAATGACCACCGCAATTTAATGTTTTTCCACTAGTGATTGTAGGAAATATGCAAAATGTCAGGCATCCTTCAAGAACAAACTAATGAGATGAAAAGTATACTAATAGATCTTGTAGCACGTGTCGTCAGACTAGAGGCAAACTACATTGTTCTTCAAGAGAATCAATACGCAAATTACAAGGCACTAGATAGCTTCGATGCAATGGTAGATGACCCACAAAGGTTCAATGAATTGCACGACATCATACCAGATAGCTCACTTCTAAGACCTTCATCAATCAAGTCCGACTTCAAAAAGCAATCTCCTTTATAAGAAATTATGTTTTTTTTTTCCACCGGAGGCAAAAGGGTTATTAATGATTCACCCAACTTTCAAATACCCAATAAAATAAGGAAAATTGTTACTCCAATTAGAATACTTCCTAAACACCTTCATGTCGCTGCTCACATGCACCTACATTTAATACCACCACGCGTCGAAGAAAACACAAGAGAGAATATACCTCACTGGGTTTATGTTATGGAACAGCTTTTGACCGCCTTCGTGCAAAAGGCACACTTTCCCCTCTTGGGCCTACACCAGATCTAGACGAAGATAAAAGGAGCCCAAATTGGGAAAAAGATGCTTATTGCAAATACCATAGAGGCCATGGACATAAGACTGACAATTGCTACCCATTGCGAGGCCTTATTCAGGACATGATCGATGATAGCCGGGAGACTTCCAGTTTCTCCTACTACAAGAATGCCTTAGATTTAAGATCACTTGTCACACGCAACGTAGGGAGTCAAGATTTAGGATTTCATTTTCTATTTTATTTCTCTTATGTGCCCAGTCTAATATAGGATTTTCCCTCTTATTGCATGTACTCATAATTTTCAATCAATAAATGAGTATTTATTTATTCTCTAACCTTGCATTAATGAGCATCAATGGAATCGTGATTGTCGCCTTTAAAAAAATTTGAATTTTTTATTCTCATGACTTTTCTAATAACAATGAACATAATTGGCATAAAAGAGGTATTTCTCCCTTTCTCCAGTCCTTATCATTCATTTAAACCTAAATACATAACATCCCTCTCCCTTTAACCTACCACATGGGAAGTACATTTGACAGTCATTCAATGTAAAGGGCAAGCAAAAAAAAAAACAGGAGAGCAACAACAAAAATTAAAGCAAAAAAAATAAAAAGCATAAAATGAAAAAAAAAAGTGCAAAATATCGAAAAAAAAAAGAAGTATTGCAAATAAGCCCATCAATAGTTTTGTCAAATGTATTTCTTTGAAAGCCTATAACCTTCAACCAAAAACCTTCGACTTTAACCAAAAAGCCTTGACCTCCAAAACCAAAAACCTCCAACTTTATGCAAAAAGTATTGACCTCCATAACCAAAAACCATAACAAGCCAAATTATACCTCTGTAATAAACCTTCTCATAAACAACCCATAACCATTGCATCCCAATAAGCCTCAAAAAGACAAACCAAAGTCCGCTAGGTCGAAAACCCATAAGGGCAACTTAGGCAAAAATCAAGGCATCTTCTAATTCATTAGCCTGAACTACGAGTGGTCTGATTCTGCTAAAGATACGTAGGAAACCTCACCCTGAGGTCCAACCGCTTTAAACCAAACCAAACATACATCATCTTCCACCCTTGCCAAAGATATCTTCCATATCAATGCCAAATTCATTACAGATGGCTCCAAGCAAAATGCTCGGCCACCATTTAAGATGTCAAGAGCTACGACTGGCCTGAGTCCATCATGGATACGTAGGCAACCTCTTTTGAGGCTGGTCATTTGACCAAAAACATATTTTTTTTAAGGCTCGCCTAGGCTCATGAGAAAAGCGTGATCTCCTAAATCATGAATTTTCAATCCTCATCCCTATCCTTAGAACTAGACTAAGATTTGAACCTGCATCATTAGCCTACCTCATTGCATGAGTCAATTCATTATGGCTTCGCCTTTTTCCAATTCTTATCCCTTGCCGTTTTCTCAAACACATTATAACCTTCTAAACCAACCTTAGCATAACCTTTCAACACTCAGCGCTATGAAGGAACTAATATTTTTTTGGCTAGTAGAGAAATATATTGCAAAGCAAATTTTCACATCTATTTGGTTCTTCCTTCTCTCTTGACTCTTATTCAGTTGTTTGTAAGACGAATATAGCAATAAGAGCACTTGAAATTCTTCTACATTCCCTAGTTTTCACTTTCACTTTTAACAGAGTATATTAGGTCTAGATGCATAAATAATATCAACTATCTTCAAATATGAACAATTTCAAGTATCTTGCTTCTTACAACTGACTGCGCGAAAACCCAGTCTATATCACAATCCTGAATCCTCCCACACCAGGATACCAGGAACTAAGCTAATAAAACGCATGAAACCTCCCCAATCTTAATAGAGAGGCATGGCACACCAACTTGCAAAATCTAGACCAATGCACAACATCGAGTCAGCCGACAGCCTTATAAGAGAGGCTAAGCCCAGTTACAAGTTAGACCAATGCTGCTGCCAGTTACAAAAAACACTCAAGCCAAATTAGGATCAGAGGGAGATTCAGGGGTTTTGAAATAGAGACTAGAGACAGGACGTAACCAGCACAAGACAGAGCTACACCCTATCAACAAACCAAACAACTAATGCCATGTGTAATCTTCCCTACATTCTCGCAAGCTCCGCCCTCGTCTATACTCAACCTCAGCATCTGAGCAGGAAAGACCCATATTCAACTTCCTGCTTTTGTTGAATTTCCCCATGTTAGAATACATATCATCTTCATCTGTCAGACTTGGAGTACTCTGGCCAGAGATTTTTCCAGGCTGCTTGTCTTTTTTTCCATCTGAATCAATAAAAACAACAATATTACTTAATCCCAGCATAGATAAGTTATTAAGCTAGATAATAGAAGTCAAATGGGTTGTTAAGCTAGATATAGAATCATCAAAAGCAGTCACATAGTGAGTGTGTGACACATAATATTTTCCTTTCCCGACCAATGTTTGACATCCAAATTCATGAAGAAACCAATCTCCTCACTCTAAATCTATACGCAAGAAAAGCTTTGTACACCACTATAGGCACCACCAGAATGTAGAACCACATTTTTTAGAACCAAATATCAACACCAACTACCTTGATTCAGAAGAATCTGCGTTGTTAAAGAAAAAGTTAGACTTATCCCTGACCAGCCATATTTGGCACAGAATTAGTGTGCTAAACCTAATTTCTGTGCCAATCAAACTACCTTGTCTGGAAAATGGAAGATTGGTATGCCATAAGTTGAAGGAAAGTAAAAATGTTCTATAATTGGTAAGAAAACTTTGAAAAGCCAGACGACAGGATTCAGCTAAAACAGACTAGCATCAATTCAGCATAATCTATATCTCCCATTTCTACCAAATAAGAACTTCATTACTGTCATTTAGTGAGCTCAGTCCAAACCTACAGAAAACCACAGGAACAAAATCAACCAGCTTCATCTTTCTCAGCCAGCATGCTTTGGATCTTTTTCTTCTTTTTCCAAATTCGGGTGAACTGCTATATGACTGACATTTTTCACAAACTATTTGAACACTGTCAACTACTTTAATCATGGAATTAGATATTACATAAAAGTTGCTATGTTAGATTCTCTCATTTGCTTCAAAAAATAACAAGGTACTAAAATGTATATTTGCCAAGTATGATCTAAATATATGCTCAAAAATCTCTTAACATACAATCATGAAATGGGTTATTCCAATTTGTGATGATATCATGTACGATCTAACATCCACAAGATATTGCTTACACAACACTGCAACCATAACACATTTACGGTTGCAGCGATGACTCTTTTCTATGACTCTTAATCCTGGGGTAACCCTTTGATCTTCACCCTGTTCTACCCCTGCCCTTGAAATGAGAAAGAGCTTAAAATACAGTTCATAAACAGCGCATGACAACATCTAAAGAACAGCTATGTTGCACATAAACGAGTACACACGAGACAAGGGTAATGGAGAAATCAAAAATCTCAAAAGATAGAGGCATGCAGAAATGTTAATCATAAGAGACAGGTATTTTTACCTAAAAATAAAATTTAGTGACATTTGTTAAAGAGCATCTTTTAAATTTTTTGATATTTTTTCCCTTTCTGAAAAGCAGCCAGAAAGATGGTATGAAAAGAAAAAGAAAGTATAAAAAAAAGATACAGGTAAAAGTATTGGCAAATCAAAGATTGTAAAATCATACTGTTGAAATCAATGCTACAAAAAGTATTACCACTACTATATTGAGTATAAAATTAACTCCCTGACAAGAAATTTGCAAAATAAAAAAATATAAAGTTTGATTAGGTTCCCATCCTCTTTTTCCTACAGCTTCCTGCACCCCCCCCCTCTCTCCCCCTTTCAGCCTCTTTTTTCTTTCAGATCAAATTACAAAGAAACAAGGAGAAAGAGAGCAGATCATTGTTTGCATCCAAGAGAGAAGAGAAATAGACAACTACTGAAGAAGAAAAAAGGCCTGAGACAGCTGCAGGATAAACCTGTCCTATCTAGAGAGTGCTAGCCTGCTAGGAGATGCAGAATCCTAGAGACATTTGAGCAAATGTCGAGCCAGAAAGATGGTATGAGAAGAACAATAAAAAAAAGAATTTTAGTATATAAAAAAGATGCAAGTAAAAATATTGGCAAATCAAAAATTGTAAAACCATACCTTTGAAATCAATGCCACAACAAGTATTACCACTACTTTTTTGAGTACAAAATTCACTCCCTGAAAAAAAATTTGCAAAATACAAAAAAAAGTTTGACCAGGTTCCCGTCCTCTTTCTCCTACAGCTTCCTGCACCCCCTCCCCCTCCCTCTTCACACCAAACCACAAAGAAACATGGAGAAAGAGAGCATAGAGATCATTATTTGCATCCAAGAGAGAAGAGAAACAGACAACTACGAAGGCTTGAGACAGCTGCAAGATAAACCTGTCCTATCTAGAGAGTGCTAGCCTGCTAGGAGATGCAGAATCCTAGAGACATTTGAGCAAATGTTGAGTTCAGAAAGAGAAGTAGCCAGACATGACATGGCAGCCAGAGGCAGTGGCAGCAGCGAGAGAGAAAAGGGTGGGGCTTTGTCGAATTTGGGCCAGTGGATTGATTCGAGAAAGAGGCTTTTGTTTGCACAGGATATGTAGCTTTCCCTCGGAAAATAGAATAACATAAAAGCAACTCCCTGGCATTTTGAAGTCTCGTTTTAATTTCGAAAATCGGCATCGAGTTCCAAAATGCTTAAACATATTTCTGAATGCTTCAAAACATGTGATGTTTTATATACTGAAATCTGGGCACAAAACTGCATCGTCGTGCATTAACAAGAGAACAAAAGAGTGTTTATATATCATACAATAGCATTCTCTCTTTTTTGCCGATAAACAGGCAAAGAGCAAGATTTTTGGACTTTGTTTATAGGTGGTCAAAATTGGATATGGTTTACAGGAGATTTGGGGTTTTTTTTGAAACGCTTGGGAGTGGGGATGGAGATCAAAGTAGAGGGTTTTTGGGGAACTGGAAACTGACAAAAGGGGAAAGGGAACCTCAAAAGGCATCAACGAAACAGAAAGTGGTCTTGTTTCCCTTTCTTAGAGACCCCATACCAAACACCCCCTTAATTATCATCAACCTTGTTGGCTTTTTCGGATTGGACAGTAGTAATTAGATGCACAATGGAGAGGTAGTTTTCTACAAGGCAAAAATAATTACCAAGAAAAATCAGATAGTCAAAATGAATTCAGGAATCATAGAGAATATGTGACGCCTACCAGAAATTGCGAGTCTTCAACTAACAAGGACGAAGACAACAACCTAATATATTTAAGATGGTCCAAAAGAGCTCAAGCCACTTCCATCTTTGTTCCAAGTCATACCTCAAACATTCGTTAAAACAAAACCGTGAACAATTTCAAGTTGTCTTAGTTTGCCGTTTCTATGATACCAATTTGACTGGATTATAAGTGACATATAACGAAAGCTTTACATTTAACTCCTAGATATTTATTCAAAGAGAATTTGGCTCAAAACCTTATTCCTTGGGCAAAGGGAAAATCGCACAACTACATGTGCTGCTGTAAGAACAGCAAGTTTAATCACTAGCCTAGTATCCTTGAATGAACACACATAAACAACAAAACGTGAAAACTATGAAAAGATAAGAAAAAAAAACTTTAAGATGGCTTTTTCTATGACCTAAATAAGAGTGAGAGCACTTGTTCATAAACATGCATGAAAAAGGGTGATACTACCTCTATTTTGTTTTGATCTATACTGTTTAACTTTCTCACTTGCAAAAAATAAACTTTGACCACCAATATCTTTATTTATAGACAAGTGAAAATTATATAAAAAAAATGATATTTTGAAAATATTTATCAATGATGAATCTAACAAGACCCAACTTGAATATGTTTTTCCTTGTGTATAAAGTACCAACACTGGTCAAAGTGAAGTATGTTAATAGTGTATCAAAGTGTGTGGATTAATAAAAAAAACAAGGAAGGAGTACATAGGATCCAGCCCCATAGACCTGGTGCTCATCTAACCACCCAAAAAGTGGCACACAAGATCCAGAGTCTGATAACCTCTATTCTATCACATGTTATGCAGATATCAATTAACTGTTTTAACACTTGGCCAACATAACTCACCTCTAAATTGTTTGAAGGGATAGCTATTAAATGTTTTAACACTTGGCCAACATAACTCACCTCTAAATTGTTTGAGTGAAACTATCCCTTGTAGACCTTTGCCATTCATATCTGACCCTGATTTTGCCAATCTCTCGCTAGGTGAATTGTTATCTGACTTTCTTGATCCTCCATGTCCCCAGTCTAATAATGTTGCTTCTTCTACATTAGACTTGTTAGAGGTGCAGGGCATCATAGTGAACGAGTCATCCATAACATCAGATATTTCCACATATTGAGGAGTTGTAATCATTTCATCTGCACTAAAGCCAAATGATGCTCTGTAAGCTTCTATTTCCTCTACTTCGTGCTTGCTATTTTTGTTCTGCTTGCTCTGATTCACAGTTCCGTTAGAGTAGCCATCGGACTCTTTGGATATACTTAGTCGCCCACCAGAATGTGGTTGGTCCAGATAAAACTGAGCAAATGTTGCAGGACAGAAAAAGTTTGAAGCCTGAGATTTGGCACCGTCATCAGTAACCCATCCTGAACCATTTCTTGGATGCTTTCCGCTTCTAGAGGAAAGAGAACCATCCCAGGGAGAAGCAAGTTCCCTCTCAGGAAAAGATAAACGATCACCCGAGGTTCTTGAAACAGGCGATCTAAGGCTACTAGCAGGACTTCCAGGTGAAAGTGGATAAGTTGTTTGAAGATCATTAGAATGCACATAATTGGCCTTCCCAGCACATTTTAAATCACCAGATGATGAGAGGAATTGCGCAAAAGGGACATCAGGAGAAGAGGGTGTTGTTAGGTGAGCCAATTCTGGAGGAGGGGTCAAAGGAGCAGTTGATGGCTCAGTCGTGAAGGTTGAAAAAACAGGAGGAGTAACCAGGTTGGTTTCATGAGCATAAGGCCCAGTTGCATACATAGTGGAGGAAGGGCCAGGAGAATTGGCAGACAATGAGAGGTGGCAACGTGGTGATTGAGCAGTAGAAGGGAGAGCAGAATTTGAGAAGGATGCTGGGGAAGAAGGGGGAGCAAGAAGATGTGGGGCTAATGAAGTAGCTTGGTTGGGTAAACCAACACCCTGAGGTCCGTTAGGCTGGTTTGCTGCCGCACTGCCATCAGGTGTACGAGATGCTGGTACAATACGTTTCCCACCTTTCTGTACACCGAAACAGGGGAGTCCACCCCAGCATCCTCCCCATTTCTTGCGCTGAGAAGAAAATAAATGGTTAGCATTAGAGGTAAGTAACCAATGTAGAAATAGCTTACATAATTACACAGGAATGCAAGATATGGGTTGTAAGCTTCTCAAGTACTCCTAATTTCTGAAATATATAGACAATAAGAAATCCGTAAATAGCGCGTTCACGACAATAAAGGAGAGACTTTGGGGGCTGGTTTGTTATCATTATTAATGACTTAATAGTCGATTAAAGATTATTGTCACTTATAAAACTCTTATATTTGAAAAATAGAAGCCATAAGAGAGAAACAGTACCAAATCATAGGATTGACAATAGAGTACGTGGAAAGATTTCATGTTCTTTTATGATTTGTTAGCACACTGATGGACGTTTTCTTCTTTTCTTTGTTACAGATAAAAAGGATAGAACAAAATACACAAGCTAAAGATAATGCTTCATGTGTTAGGTCCTTAGCTATCTATCTTGTTTAAAAAACCCATAAGTGTTAAGAGTGGTTTCTTTTCGAGTTAGAATAAAAAAAAAAGATCAAAATAGATAATGGAAACGCAATATCAGTACATAACTGCAACAATATAGACCGAAAGGTGTTTCCACATTACAATAATGAAATCACCAACATTTTATAAACTGATGAAAAGGAAACAATAACTAGAGCAAGAAAGACAGCAAGATATGATGGTTTATATTAGGACCAGAGACTAATAGAATAGTAATACACACCCCCTCCATTGAAAACTGCACTTTTCTCATACAAACATCAGTGAACCACACAGCATCTTGCATCTACCCACCCTACTCACAACTCAAAAGACATATATCAAAGCAGCACCCACAATGAGAAATATCTAAATCTAAACCACTAATATTTTTTGTCCTAATCAATTTTTGGTGGTATATTCAACAAAAATGATATTGTAAAAAAGAACTAGTATATAAAAACGCAACATATGACCTCATTATAGGGATATTATCATAATAATATATTGATTCCAAACGTACTACTTTTCTAACTAGATATACTACTTTTTTATTATGACATGAACAAAAAATGTATAGAGCAGTTCTGAATTGGACAAAGCTCCACCCAGAATTGCCTCCCTTCCTATTAGCATTTCGCAACTTCGAAAGAAGCGGAGTTAAGAGCGAGCTTGCATTTTCCTAGCAAACATTTACGATATTGGAAGGATTTGGCTTAATAAGGGGAAAAGAGGAACAGGAAAATCAATCCCTCCCCTAATCCCCTTCCTTACCCTCCAAATTCCTCAACCTAAACAGTACGTTAGCAAAATTTGTGTGTATTTAACAACAAAATTACACATATATTGAGCCCATCCTTCAATATCAAAGATAAACACTAGAAAAACAGGAACCCAAAATTCAGATCCAAAGAGGGAAAAAAAAAAAAAAGTGATGAGTAAAATGCAAGAATTGCGGGTAACTCTATCATATTTTTGTACACTAATAAATATCAGAAAATCCAAATGCAAATCCAACCCATTGCAAAAATCTCAGATCTAAACTTATGAATCAAATTAAAAATACAAATAATGAAATAAAATAGAGGGATGAATTAAGTTACCCGTTCTTGCTGTGGAAATCGGTTCTGCTCCGACCCCATTTTCACTCTCTGTGTTTTGTCTTTCGGGTACCAATAAAGTCACATATCTCTTCCACCTCAAATCATGGTTGAATTCATCAACATTACAAAAATCTATAAGAAAGATGAGAACCCAGAATATGTATCCTTTTTTTTTTTTTCACGAATGAACAAATGAGAGAAAATTATGAGTGATTTACTTTACTTTTATTACTAATATTATGTTTTCTGCTTTCGAAGTGTGGAGTTAGTGACAAGAGTAAGAGCTCAAAAAGGACGTAGTAGTAGTAGGAGACTAGGAGTAGGAATAGATCTGTGAATACAAAAACAGAGGAGAAGACGCTTTTTTTTTCTTTTCTTTTTTTGAGGGAAAATATTTTATTACAGAGAAGAAAAAGGAAAGAAAAAATAAATTGATTGATCGGATAGGGAGGCAAAGGGAAGACAAAAAGAAGGAGAGAGAAAGAGAAAATAAATTGGGAAAAAGAAAAAGGGCAAAGAAAGCAGCTGCAAAGAGGATGACAGATATGCTTTTTTTTTTTTTTTTTTTTTTTTTTGGGTTCTTGGATTAAGGAAAAGCTGAGAGAGCGGGCGTAGTAGTCCACACTCTCAGAATGCAAACTGTCTTAGGCCCTGTTCTTTTGAACTTATTTTCAGTTAATTTCAGTTCAGTTAATTTAATTTCAGTTTATTTCAGTTCAGTTAATTTAATTTCAGTTCAGTTAATTTAATTTCAGTTAATTTAATTTAATTTCAGTTCAGTTAATTTAATTTCAGTTCAGTTAATTTAATTTCAGTTTAATTCAGTTAATTTCAGTTTAGTTCATCTTATGTAATGTTTTAATTATTATTTTTTATTTATTATGATTATTATTATTATTATTATTATTATTATTATTTATGTTAATAATAATAATAAATATTATTATTTAATATTTATTATGATTATTATTATTATTTATGATAATAATAATAATTATTATTATTATTTATTTTTTATTTTTTATTATTATTTTTATTATTATTGTTTATTATTACTATTATTATTATTATTATTATTTATTATATATTATTATTATTATTATTTATTATGATTATTTTTATTATTATTATTATTATTATTTATTATTATTATTTATTATTTATTTTTATTATTATTTATTATTATTATTATATTATTATTTATTTATTTATTTATTATATTATTATTATTTATTTATTTATTTATTTATTATTATTATTATTATTATTATTATTATTATTTTTATTTTTTTTTATTATTTTATTATTTATTATTTATTATTTATTATTATCATTTATTATTTATTATGCATTATTTTTATTTATTATTATTAATATTATTACTATTATAATAATTTAATATTATTATTATCATTATTATTATTATTAATTATTATTTATTTATTATTATTTATTATTTATTGTTTATTTCTAATTATTTGTTATTTATTATTTATTTTTATTATTATTATTTATTTATTTAGTATTATTATATTTACTATTATTATTATTATTATTATTATTATTATTATTATTATTATTAATTATTCACTATTTGTCATTTATTATTTATTATTATTAGTATTATTTATTATTATTATTATTATTATTATTATTATTATTATTATTTATTATTATTTATTATTTATTATTATTTATTATTTGATATTATTATTATTTATAATTTATAATTAATTTATTATTATTATTTATAATTATTGTTTTTATTATTATTATTATTATTATTATTATTATTAATATAAAGTTGAACTTAACTGAACTTAAATTAAATAATAAATAATAATATTAAATAATAACTATAATAATAATAATAAATAATAATAAAAATAAGAATAATAATAATAATAATAATAATAATAATAATAATAAATAACAATAATAATAATAATAAATAATAATAACAATAATAATAATAATAAATAATAACAATAATAATAATAATAATAATAATAATAATAAATAATAACAATAATAATAATAATAATAATAATAATAATAATAAATAATAACAATAATAATAATAAATAATAATAATAATAATAAATAATAACAATAATAATAATAATAATAATAATAATAATAATAATAATAATAATAATAATAATAAGTATTGATAATATTATGTTAATACTTATTGATTATTATCGATAATTATTATTTTAGAAAATTAAATATACAATTCAGTTCAGTTTCTCTCATTTCAGTTAATTTCAGTTAATTTAATTTAATTTCAGTTCAGTTAATTTAATTTCAGTTCAGTTAATTTAATTTCAGTTAATTTAATTTAATTTCAGTTCAGTTAATTTAATTTCGGTTCAGTTAATTTAATTTCAGTTAATTTCAGTTAATTTAATTTAATTTAATTTAATTTCAGTCAAAATAAGTTCAAAAGAACATGGCCTTAGAATGAGACTCGACTCTTTCATAAGTTGAGACTTCAGAGTACTGGTCCTCTTCTCCACCGAAGGCCCTACTTTTTTGACACATTTTTCGTGATTTAAATTTAGTTCAGTTCAACTATTTTTATCTCTGAGTTTTTTAGTCTACTTCAACTTAATTCACTTTAGTTCAGTTCAGCTCAAATAAACAGGGTTCAAGGACCTCAAATGACAATTGTGTCTAAATTTAACCAGAATTCAAACCGACTTGATCTGAAGGAAAAAGTCTAGCCCGAATCAAATAGAAAAAAGTCTGAATGTGAGTGCACTAGAAAAATATCGACACCGATCCTATCTAGATCCGACTCGTATCCACCTATAAGTTGACCCAACTACTTATACTAGATTACTAGTAGTGAACTAAATAATAAAAAGTACTCACCACCAAAGCCCAACAGCCAACTTCCCGAAGTCCTAATTTCAATAATAAAAAATATCTTGAGTAGTTTGAAAGTTGAAAAAAAAAAAAAAAAAAAAAACTCACATATGCTAAAGAGAAGATGCAGGTGAAGATCTGAATAAGTTTAAGGATGTTCAGATTTGTCATGCTTTTTGGGAGGCTAATTTGGATGACTCATCGAGGTCACACGACGACTAATCTTACTTATTTGTTTGATGTTGCTGATTTCCCTTTTCTTGTAATCATCCGCAAGGATGCGGTGGCACAAATCCTGGGTTCTACCCTAATTGTTTCTTTCCTTTTTTTAAAAAAAAAACAAGCTAAAAGTTTCCCTCCCTTACACATGCAACCAACGACCAATAACAGCCCACTCTCTCTTTTGTCTTCACTCTCGACACTCTCTACATCATCGCCCGATACTGCCCCCTCAGCCGCCGACCATAGACCTATAAACAATGACAGCCGCTTGCTCACTCTAGGCCTTCACACACGTCTTCATGGAGGGTACTTTTTGTCTATCTCTCTTAATCTATCTCTAAGAGTACTCTAGCAATTGTGTTTTTCTTTCTTCTAATAATTTGGAATTTACGATTTTATTAGTTTTTTATGGTGATTCTTTTCCTTATTTCTGTTACTTTTTCTTGCTTGGTTAAATTTTTGTTTATAATACCAAAAGTGGGGAATTTTTTTTCGTAATTGTTGATTTTTTTGTTTATTTTATATAAGTAATCAATTAATTTTTAGTAGAAAATCATGATCCTCATTATCTATTTGGTAGAAATTATTCATGTTACATTATTTCTCTTTCTAGTCTTTGTGAAAGTAGTTTGCAAGCCTATTCAACAAGATGTTGGTATGACTAACTTTTTAAAAAATATGGTAAAGTTTGGTAAGGGGTGACTACTTTGATGCTATTATTTGTCCTATATACTCGTATTTGCTGCTTTGAAACTTAACGTGTTATTTATGAAAAAAATAAAATGTGGGTATGTATGCAGTTATATTATTGTTTTGGATCAAATATATGAATAATTTGTTGAATGTTGTAATTTTTTAAACAGTGAAGCAAACTTATTAAGTATATTCTTGTGCTGACGATGAGTTCGTTTCAGAAAAAGATCCATCTACTCAAAGTTGGAGGAAAATGACTTCTAGCAAGTGATGCGGATTTTAAGGCACCGAGTCAAGATGAACCTATTGCACTTATCATGGAGCATATGAGGTTCAATTTGATATTTCATAAACAAGCTTTTGTCACATGTGTTACTTGGATTGAAGAGAAAACTACTTAGCATTTTAATTAAGTGTCTTAATTAGTTAAAATGTTAGTTTAAGTAGTTGAGTTGTTTTTAGGAAAAATTGACAGCAGAGGTCTCAACTTTGGGTGATAATTTTTAAAAGGTCTGAACTATTGATTAACCTGTGTAGGTCCCAACTTTAGGGGGTCTTGACTTTTAGCGGGCCTCGGTGACTTAAAACTGACGATTTTTTTAAAAATCTCACCTAGTTCCTACATCCCTTCCTCAATTAACCCTTTTGGTGTGACCCAAGTTTTACAAGTGATGACCTATTAAGCCAGTTTCAAGTCACGAAGGCCCGCTAAAAGTTAAGACCCCCTAAAGTTGGGACCTACACAGGTTAATCAAAAGTTCAAACCTTTAAAAAATTATCACCCAAAGTTGAGACCTCTGTTGTCAATTATTCCTTGTTTTTATTCATGTTTTGGGTATCAAAAGTCCGAAATATCTATTTATAATTCGGTCCTTTAGAGCTTAGTTGTCATGGCTTTTATTTTAGGAAAGCTCCTTGTTTTTGAGTTGTGAGTGGCGTGCAAGCAAGGAGTGAGTTGTTCTCCATGTTGTTGTGTCTTGTTAGAGTATTTTACGTAAGATTTGCACATCTTCGTGTCTTGTTAGATTATTTTAGGAAAGATTTGCACATCTTTCCTTATGCTTGTGTTTCCTTAAGTTCTAGGAATTAGGGGGAAACTTTCCTTATTTTTCTCTATGCTTAGCCGTGGCATGTCGGGAAAGATTTGAGGAGCAAGATTTTTTTGCTTGTTTCATTATAAGTAATACGCCTAACCATGTTACAAAGGTTAGAGTGATTTTATGATTAAAAATTGTGATAAGTTTGTGATTGCTTTCATAAACCTAAACGTCCATTAACTTAATTTTCAGGAGTGATAATTAGTTAGTGCCTAAACAACTTAATTCGAGGAGGGGTTTGAGTGTGTTTAGAATTCTTAGTTGAGTAATTAGGGGTGATTACTTACATTAGAAGATCATTTAGACAATCCCAATAGGAAGGCAACGACTTGATCCATTACAAAATGTGAGTTCCAAGCTAATACAAAGTTCAAGTGGGATAAACTTGAAGATAAGTGGTTCGTGAAGGAGTTTAATTGTGATCACAATCACAACCTTGTTCCATCTTACCATGTCTCGTTCATAAGGTAGTTAACTTCAATAATACCCCTAACTTTTTAATAGAGTACCAACACTCTCATGATAGGACATCGTTAACGTGTCTAACATCTAACAGGCACCACCGACAAGTTTCAGAGGCTGATAAGCTCCGTATAATGTCCTTGATTAATTTCGGAGTCAACCCAAGTGTCACAATGCGAAATTTTATCACAGAAACCGACGATCTAGACAATGTCCCTTTCTTGGAAAAGGACCTCTATAACACAGTTGAAAAGATTAAGAAGGAAGATATTGGAGATGGCGATGCAGAGACAATAATGGCATACTTGGTAGCTAAACAATTGTATGACCCACAACTTTTCTTGAGATACACTCGGGAGGAACACAACAACCTCCACAAGATGTTTAGTGCGATGAAACATCTCGAAACGATTTCAAGGTTTTTGGAAAAGTTATTTCTTTTGACGCAACATATATATGTGATGCATACAACAAACCATTGGTTGTGATTGTGGGCATCAACAACCATCGAAAGACCATTCCGTTTTATGTGGCATTGGTTTCAGATGAGATAGAGGAATCCTACATATGGGTGTTGGAGCCACTGCTTGAAGCAGGGGAGAGAATGGTTCCATTAACAGTCTTAACCAACGGGATAAGACAGTGACTAATACAATCAAAGTATTCCTCACATACGCCCATAACTTGTGTTTGTGGCATCTTATGAGGAATATTAAAGGCCATGGAGGGAAATATTTTAGCAGTGGGTTCATGAGATGCGTCGACAAATGCTGAACAAAGGAAGAGTTTAAGGAAGCTTAGAAGGAACTTGTAACCCATTATAAGCTTAAGAACAAAAAATGGGCAAAGGAACTATATATTAATAGAGAAAAGTGGGCGAAAGATTTTATGCATGGCCATTTTTTTGGAGGTAATAACTAGCTAGATCATCATTGGTTTTTTACCATTATTTAACTTTTTACTACACCTAAGTTATCGAGGTATCCAAGTGTATATGCTTACTGTCATGATTTCTTTAACTCAACGTTCTTTTTGTTCAGCAAGGTTGAGTTCTTACCTTAGGTAATGTCCTTAAAATATTGCAGTCATTACCTTTATGGATCGTTTCCTTCTTTGCAGACTAGTCACGAAGGATTAAATTGAAGTTTAAATTTCTTTTCAAATAAAACTCTGAAAAATCATGCGGGTCAGAGGTTAATTGCCAAACAATAATATGTGAATACCTGAATTCTCCAAACAATAAACAGGCATAAGAAGTACCCAATGATGCGAGTCCATGAACAAAACATTGAAGACGGTATTAGGGAAAAAAATCATGTTGTATCGGTTTGTTGCCTTGTACGGTCATGTTATTCATAAAATAAGGTTCCTCGAGTCAAATGAAGACTACGTTACAAACCACACAAGTCTTGTTACCCCAACTAGGGTCCTACTTGCTGTGAGAAAGCATGCATCAACTATATACTCGCGAGGTGCATTAAACACTGTAACAATCCACTCCAAATAGAAGTTTAATTAAGAACAAATATCGCTAATTACGGAATTAAGCTACTAATTAGAGAGACTGTAAGGGCGGACTTCCACACCTTCCCTATTGGGGAAAGCTAGGAAATGATATAGTATCCAAGTATATTATGAAAAAAATTTATAGTAAAATAGTTATTACAACATATCTGAGTACTTAGATTATAAACTGGAAATGCATGTACGCTTGAGTTGCCAAATACCATCATATACAACATATGATCTTATAGCAAAGGAACTAAGCACGTTGATCACGACTTCACATTTGCACATAAGATCTAATCGAAATATTATCTCTAATCCTGCAAAATAGTTGAATCTGCCTCCACCAGGACATGTTCAAAGAACAAAACGGGTCAACTTAAGCTGGTACACAAGTCCCACCAGTTTCAAAATGATAAGGTGGCTGAAATTACGTAATTATTACTCAAAACAAAACACTTATACTTTCAGAAATGCATCTATATTATCTTAGTAAATTCATTGATACTTGCTCGGAAATACATTTATACTTATTCAAAAATGAGTTTATACTTGCTGAGAAATACATTGACTATTTCCTTTAAACTTCTATAGAAATACGTTGTATATTCGAGTAATTTTCCAAGATCTATCTGAAGATATCACATATCATTCTCAATACATAACACAAAAAATACTCTTAAACTTATCTCAAAACATAGCATAACTCAAGGGAAGGAACACGAATAGCGAGGGCTAAGCCAAATCTCCAGACTTTTGAGGGACTTCTCCCCACCTTTTTATACTATGTTTGCAAGACTTTTAGGTTATGACTAAAGCTGTCAAAAAAGACCTGATCTGACAACACGACTTGAACCTATAATGACCTGTAACCGACTAGCACCTGAAATTTTGGTAAAACAGGTCACCTGAAACCTGACCTGCACCCGACCTAATAATAACCGATACTTGATCTTGACCCAACAATCTATGACCTGAACCTGAACCGACACCCGCCCGAAAACGACAGATAACTGAAGTGCATAGACCTGACAACGATCTGAACGCGATTCGACACCCGACCTGATTAGGACCTGAAACCGATTATAACTCGACTCAACCTGTTATTGTCTAGACCTGTTGCGACCTGTTACTTGATTTACAAGACCTGTTGCGACTTGGTACATGGTTTACCCGACTTGTTGATTTTTGATAACTCGACTTGTCATTGATTTCACCACATAGTAACATAAATTATAAACTAACACTATTACAAAAAGGCATATAACTAGATGAACTATTCAAGCATTGATTTTCAATGAAATATTAAATAATGAAAAATTTTGAAGCAGTGACACACAAGTTTCATGACCCGTTCCATTCCCGAAGCGATCCGAAACCAAGTATGGCACCTGAACTTGACTCGAACCTGACCCAAACTGTTATTCTCTTGACATGATAAGTATTCGACCCACGCTTGACCTGAACATGAAAGTACCCGCTACAAACTAGCAATAAACTCGACCCGACACCACATGACCACGAAAGATGACATGTCCCGAAATTGACCGTGTCGAACCCGACCGAACCTAAAAGAAGAAACAAACCGAGGCATACCTGACCGAATTACAACCGTCCCGACCTGCACCCGACCTGTTTGATTTATTGACCTGACACGACCTGATAGAACATGACCTAAAACCTGAGATGACTCAACCTGAACCCGACTCGAGTAACTGAATCGACAGCTCTAGTTATGACCCTACACAAAGGAGCAATACCCACTCCATACACATAATGAGCAATACCCTCTCTACACATGTTGTTCATCACTGCTTACGCAACTACGTTCCTTATAAAAATAAGTTTCGGAAAACAAGCTTGCTATGTCAAGTTCCACCGTTGCGGAAGAGTGACTAACAATAAAGGTTTTAAAAAGGACACCATGGCTATTTAGGTTGGTTAAAAATGTGAGTAACATGATATGGCAGCATGTAGAGGTTCCACAAAGAGGCTCTTAATCATGGGGGGAGACTATGCCACGCAAATAAACAAATATCAACTTCATGATTCTTGGTTTTGTGTTAAAGTGTGGCGGTTTAGAGGTGAGATTATATAATAACTTATATGCTTAGCTAGGGGGTTGTTATGTCAATAAGTGAGTGTGTATATGCAGGGTGGAGTCGACATTCAAAAGCAAATAATGAACCAAGGAAACAATGGTTAATTAATTTGGAAAAACAACTAGGCAAAATCGGTTTCTTTAGATGTTCTTTACCTATCAAACTGAGGTTGTGCGTGGCAAATGATGGAAAAGCAACGCAAGGTTTTGTTTCATAATCATGACAATATTCCAGAAGCATGCAATCATAATTCATCCACAAACGAGATCAATAATCAAGGCACAATCAAAGGTAACTGCAAGATCCGATCAATTTAGGGGAACTTGACATGCAGTGGTTTTGTAATTCAGAATTCATTGCCAAAAATTTACATGCAACACTTCAAAAATAATCACTTGCAATACATGTACAAATCATTAGGTTTTTATCACATATATTCGAAATTCATATAATTTCCACAAATCAATTGTTGCACAAAAGGTAAAAGAGTAGAGTTTTAAAAGGTGGTCATTGTGTACCTTAATCTGATGTTTAGGAACTAAATATCTTTCACCCACACTTAGCATTCCTCCAGAAACCTCCTAGTACCTTAAACACAACATGCATGGCTCAAAAAATCAGTAATTACCCCAAAATAATCAAGCTTATAACCTAAAAACTTATGGTTGCAACAACTTAACCACAACTTTCCTTTCTTGATTTCTTTTGATGTCATGGACCTAGAACCTCAATTTTTTGTGCTTTCCCAATATGGAGGACGACTTGTGGAATCTAGGATAAGGCTTGCATGTAAGATTTAGAGAAAAAAACAACAAGAAATCAGCTGCCAAAACCCACAGTATTTCACGCCAGAATCACGAGAAAGAGAGAGGAGAGGATGATAATGAGATGTGTTTAGGTGTTTTGTGAAATGAGAATCAGTTGAAATAATTTGGGGACCTTGGTCCATATTTATAGGCAAATGGTTAAGAGGAACTTCGTAATTTTGGGTTAAGTAGCAAGGGCAAAATGGTCATTTCACAACCTAGGAACAATCCAGAATTTTCTAGTCTTCTTAAGAACTTAATCCCTTCTTAATTAATCTCTAATCCTTAGTTATACTTTACTAAATCCCCAAAATATGTTACTGATGTGTCTAAGTTATCCGCCAATCTTAGGCGGATTTCGGGTCGTTTTTGGTGTCGGTTCGAGCTTAGTGTCGGGATTTATGAGAGTTTTGATGTTAGGAGGTGTTGTCGGAGGATGTTGTGTTTTGAGGAGTCTAGGGAGCGGTTTGCATGGTGGCGTAGTCGAGGGTCGATCTTGGTCCTCCGATCACTTTTTGTGCCCCGGGGTCCTTGTCCTTGGTTCCTTTATGTCGCATCTTTCGAGGCTTTCGAGCTTTGTTCGAGTTCCGAGTCCGAGTTCCGAGGTCCGTGGTTCAAGCTTCTTGGTTCGCTCGTCGTCCGAGGATCGTCTTCATTATGGTTCTGCAGCTTCATGGCTTACTCAAAAGCCAAGTTCTCCTTTTCTTTCCGCTTTGTGCTTTCTTTTGGCGCTGTTGTGTTAGTCGCAACGTCGCGACCCGCGATCAGTGTCGCGAGTCGCGACCTTCCCATGGTCGCGAGTCGCGAGGTTTGTTGCGAGTCGCGACCCATGTGTCGGCCGTTTCTTTTGTTTTCTTTTCCTCCCATGGAGGGTTATGTTATGAAGTTTTAGTTTTAGTTTTTTGTGAGAGTGAGAGAGAAGAAAAAAGAAGATTTCTTTCTAGGGTTTCTTTCTCTCTTCTTTTGTAGATTTGTAATGAATCCTATGGCTTGGCTAGCTTAAACATCTTTCTTGAATTTGGTTGTTGAAGCTCTAATCTACTTGTGAGAAGTTCTTATCCTCTTACTTTCTTTATGGTCATTGTGATGCTTCTTGTATTTGATTTCATGATGTTTGCATGATCTTTGCTAGGAACGTTACTAGTATTGTTGTGTGATTCATCTAATGCTAATTCTAGGTGCATAATCGGATTGTTGTGTTCCTAGCTCCATGTAGCATACTAGGTGTTTGATTAAATGCTGAACATTAATCTTTTGCACTTAGAGAAGCATTGCTTATTATTTGAATGTTATTGCTTTGATAACATTAGTAATCCTATCGTGTTCCTCGATTTTAATGCTACTTTGGTTTGTACTTAAGTGCGATTCATTTGAGTTAAGGCATAGTAAGGGCGGTTCAAACCACGCGGATCGTGTGTTTACCCACGATCTAGGAGGATAGAGGTCTAGACTTCTTGATAGGTGACCATAGGA
Organism: Beta lomatogona; assembly: GCA_947646795.1. Taxonomy (NCBI): domain Eukaryota; kingdom Viridiplantae; phylum Streptophyta; class Magnoliopsida; order Caryophyllales; family Amaranthaceae; genus Beta; species Beta lomatogona. The sequence continues at coordinate 140,259 of CANSNZ010000659.1, forward strand.
AGTGTCGGGGGTTAAGATTTCATGACCACAAACTAGGTTAGGGTGGATGCTAATCGAGTCCAAGGCCTTTTTATATTGTAATCTCTTCGTATTTTAATTCTGTGCTTAGTTTAACTTGCTTGCATTGTTTCAAAAACCCCCCAACTCGGTTACTTTGGCCTTAGCACATACTAGGGTCCTTAAGTCACTAATTTCCGAACAAGTTCCTTTGCTCCCTGTGGATACGATCCCTACTTCCATTATACTAGCTTAGTGTGCATGAGAGTAGGTTAATTATATTTGGTTAGGAGTACACGACAGTTACATACCTTGATCAAGATATCTAGGCCTAATTAGCCCTAAATCCATAATTACAGAATTTCTCAAATCCAATACTGATAATAGCTCAAAATCTCAAAACTCCATAACGATACTTACGCTCTTAACGATTTAAAAATGACTTATTTTAATTCATAATTGACATAGCTCAATACATAATAATATATAATATTTAGATTACCAACAAAAATTCACATATGAAGCTATTCAAGAAAAAAAAATTCCACTGAAAGTCATAACAGATTACGTACCGATTAGTACTGATTACGTACTGATTAGTACGTCATGAGTTTTAGCAACGTTAGTGAGTGGTCATGGTACACCAATGATTTGTTCTCGTCGTAGCTCCTCAGTTGTTGGCTTTGTCTTTGTCATCCCCTAAGACTTGTAATATTTGTGATTCTTTGTCATTTGCCATCATCTCATATATGGTCTCGCTTGCCTTTAACAAAGTCGATGTCTACTGCCATTTTGGTGATGAATGTCTTGTATGGGCGTTTGGCATTTGGAGTAAATGGACAAAGGTACTTCTCAAGAATCATAATTTTGTCAAATGTCATTACTACGTGATTGATCTGCAAAACGAACTGTAAACGCAAGGGCCACTCTTTGGAGGCGTAAGTAAGAATAGCTTCCAAAAGTATGATGGAAATATATGTATTGTAAACAAGAGATAGTCAAGACCGTCAAAACATATGTAAGGGATGATGAGAATCATTAGTGTAAACAACAGAGATGAACAATTGCAAAGAATAAAGTGAAACAAATGAAATCAACAATGAAGAAGGAACAACATTACTTGAACATTGAGAGACTTTAGGATCGAGTACTCATTAATTGATGATGTTTTGATATCCGTATGGATCGTCACAGTGCTAAGTGTGGGTGTTAAGTCCATTCGTCAATTGGTTCTTAACATCACTGTCGTGACCGTAGCGTCGCTGTCATTGAACTTGTCATCATTGTTGTGACGAAGATCGTAAGTGTCGCCATCATTGTGTCAAATGGTTTTCAATCTACATGTTGACGTTAGCTTTGAATGTCTTAATGTTTATACAATTATAAACGTTTCAATCAATCTTGGTGAAGGGATTAAGTCCTGCAGTTGACGTTAGTTCAAGCAAATAATAGTAACCTTTTTGTCATTTCCCGACACAAAAGAATTGTCATTGAGTTAATAAATAAAACAAGAGTAAATGCTAGTGTAATTACGCTATAGTCAAGTGTGATGGATAATTTATGTACTAAGTCTTCATCCCATTTATTTGAACCATAGCATAGAAAAGAAACTTTTGAAAGAGTTTTGTAGCATACCTATGTGGCATCGTCAATGATCACAATTTGCAACTTACTTGACGACTGCAAAAGGCGTTTTAATATCAACTTTGCCATGCTGGTGTCAGCCCCCAATGTATTCTCCATCTGATGTCGAGCCCCCATGACTCTCAAGTCTTTGACTAAAAGTGACAATACATTAGGAAAGACGATAATTGAAAATTAAAACTTTATGATAAATAATAAGGATCATAGTCATGTCAATATAAATTAAAAATAAGAGTAATATGGCATACCTCAGTGGTTTTGATGACTGCCATTGTTCATGACACGCTTAATATAAATGTCATTTACAATAAAAAACTTACCTTGGGAAAACGTCGACATTGAAACTAATCTCTTAATGTCGTGTTGCTTGATATGATGTTACTCATGTCTAGCCCCCAATGATGATTTTATTCCATGATCTTGGGTGTCGAGCCCCCGGTGTCATGTTTTAAGCTAACGTCGTATCTATAATTACTTTCACATATACAAACTTCTCTTTAATGAAATCATAACAAATGACATACATTAACATATTCAAAGTTGCATTAGATATCCGTAATTGCGTTAGATAGTCTCAGTTATAAAACATTATAAATTAAAGGATCTAGAAATTAAGATATTAAAAAAAGCATTTGTAATTAAAGCATTAAAAATTAAGTATCGAAAAATGATAAGATAACCAAAACATTAAATATTAAAGCATGTATTGAGGATTAATAATAATAATAATGATAATAATAATAATAATAAACAAAGCATTAAATTTATAACAAGCAAAGTATACTATCTTGTCCCCCTGTGGCAACTTCATGAAAAAAAATATGAATATTATGAAATGAAGTTAGCCACAAAATATAATGTTACCGTTAATTTGTTGTTTTTTTATTGCAAGGTCTTGACATCACAATCACTTAACATTACGATCTTCACCTGTAACTTTATTTTCTCAAAAAATGCACTTGGTACATAATAGGTTAGTCATCACAATATATGGATTTCAATACATCTAAGTACTTCACATGCTAATGTCACGATATAAGATTGATGTCACAAATATAGGCTAAAATAAACATAAAGTAGGACATTCTAAAGTAAACAACCTGAATTTTAAAATAGGTAAAAACTTACTTGTATAGTGTTAAGGTATCACTTATCTGAATCTACGAGGACATTATTATTCGATAATGATTGGCGTCGAATGGGTGATGACGCTAATGAATGGGGATGTAGAATTGTTGAAGTTGTCACTCACAATTGACATTGAGCTTCTGACGACGTCCGCAGGCCCGATGACGCCGACGTCGTCCTGGCATCTGGTGATGCTAGCCTTTGACGTCGTCCGCATTGGTGATGCCGACTTATGATATCGTCACTGATTGGTGTCACTGATTGGTGACACTGAGTTGATGACGACGCCGAGACAACGAACAATTCTTGCACAGCCAAAATTGCTTTAAAATGGACTTGGATGAATCTTGATGGTTTGGATGGGCTTGAATGTGTTTGGAGAGGATTTTTTGTGGATATGTGTTTAGAGGAAATAATCTAGCCATCAGCCCCACGATGCGCGCTAAATTATTTATGCCAAAAATCGCATAAGGGACGATTATTGGTTGGGCAGTTATTAGGCAATCATTTTACAAGGTTCCTAGCAGGTTGTCCAAATTATCAGAATTAGTTAGAACATTTATTTAGGTCTTGATTAACAATAAAAATACAAGGTGATAAATATTGCAATCAGGCATAAAAAATAATATGTTAATAAAAAGAAATAAAAATAAGAAAATAAAATATTGCAGGGAGTTAGTATAATATATACAATACTAACAGTCGCAGGAATATATTAATAACCTACATCATGAATAGAGTGTTAGTAACTTCAAGAAAATAGTAAAAAATAAATAAATAAAACAAATAAAGTTAGTTAATTTAGTTGACCCTTAGAAATTATACCACCGTCCGGGGTCGTTAATTTGTACGGATCTTGGAAAATTGAATTGTTGTACGAGTCTTAAAAAAAAGATTGTTTTGCATCGTATTATGCGTGAAACCAAGTATATGGCTTGTGGTATTTGTTATATGCTGCGTTGGTGCTGTTGAATGATGATGATGAATTGATGAAGTTTGATGATGTGTCGTGAGTGCAGGTGACTTGTTAGGATGAGGGAGTATTAGGCCTTGGTATATTAGGCGGCGAAAGAATTAGATGGTGATGAAGAATAGGTGATGGTGATGATCATGCACTTGGTATGAATCAGGTAGGAGGAATTTTGTGATAATTAGAAGATGATGAATGATTGATCAGGGAGGTGCTGGGCGTGTATTTGTGATGAATTATATGGCGGTGAAGTATGGTGCGAGAGATTTGTGCTGTAGAGATTAGTTTTGTTAGTTGTGAGATTATAAGGTTGAGGATATATATAGGTTTAGGAAGTTGGGTTGCAATAGGTTTTCGAAAGCAACTAGGTTTCTAAAAATATTTTTGTCATAAAAGATTTTAAAAAAGAGTTAGTAAAAGATATTTTAAAACACTTTGAAAAAAGATTATTTTTATAAAAGATATTTTTATTAATAAAACTAATTAATAAAATTAATCAATTCTATTAATTAAATTGGGCTAGAAAAGGGGTTTTATAAAATTGGGCTTTCATAACAATTATTTTTAAAAGGTTTTCGTAAATGGGTTAATAAAAGAGTTATTTTAAAACGTTTTAGAAAATGGGCTTAGTAAAACTAGTTAAAAAAAAGGTCTTTGAAAATGAGTTAATAAAATGGATTTGGGCTTAAAACATTTTATTTTAGACTCGTTCTTTATTCTTTCCTTGATCCGGACCAATTGGAGCAGAGCATTGGTCATCATAGGATACTAAATGGGGAGACGCGATTATGTGTCTACAGAAGCCCCCACGTTGACTGAGGTTTGTAAAACCGACTTGTCAAAGTACACGTGTCGGGACGGAGAATGATTCCGGATGCTCTGCAATCCAAAATCACTCTTTTGCGCCGGTACCTGCAAAACCAACGAAAGCTTCAGGAACAGACATGGGTGAAACATATTCACAAAATAATTGTAAATTTGCAAATATGAAATGACATGGGAAAAAGAATCACGAGCTATTATGTTCTGGCACATGTCGGGGTAGAGTTTTTGGCCTCCTCCAAGGCAATATGTGTAGAGCTTTTGTCCCGCTCCCAGGCAAATGTTGTAGAGTATTCGTATCCCACTCCACGGGGCTGAGCAGTTTGTTGTCCCGCTCTTAGAGAAATAGTGTAGTTGATTGAAAGTGGTCCGCAGATCTAACGGGTTGTGTGCCGTTATTGACGATTTGATACCTGATAACATGCAAACAGAAAGGAGTAACTTCCGAAAAGTTCATTCGATTAAAAGCGATAAAAAAATGTGTAACTTACGAAAATGTTCATTCGCTTAAAGCAAGGAAGAAAAGCATAACTTACGAAAAGTTCATTCGCTTAAAAGCGAGGAAGAAAAGAACAACTTACAAAAAGTTTTTTCGCATGAAAGGGATTATTCGAGGTAGATTGATTTGGGTTAAAAGCAATGGGAATAGGAATAACTTGCGAAAAGTTCATTCGCTCAAAGCGAGAAGGAATAACTTGCGAAAAGTTCATTCGCGAAAAAGCGAGAAATATAACTTACGAAAAGTTCATTCGCTAAAAAGCGAGAAATATAACTTACGAAAAGTTCATTCGCTAAAAAGCCAGAGATATAACTTGCGAAAAGTTCATTCGCTAAAAGCGAGAAATATAACTTATGAAAAGTTCATTCGCTAAAAAGCGAGAGATATATCTTATGGAAAGTTCATTTGCTAAAAAGCAAGAGATATAACTTGCGAAAAGTTCATTCGCTAAAAAGCGAGAAATATAACTTGCGAAAAGTTCATTCGCTAAAAAGCGAGAAATAGAACTTGCGAAAAGTTCATTCGCTAAAAAGCGAGAAAGGATAGGACATACTAATGACCTAAACTATGAGGATATAGTGTAAGTGTGCAACTGTGTGACACTAGACTGCAGAATGTGTATAATATGTGTGTGTATGTGTGACTCGATAATTGATGCTAGGATCCTATGACTAAGGATGAAGGTTGTGTGCAATGATTGACATAGTGTTTGGACGATGCAGATATGTAATGCAAATGCAGATGATATGAAACTAATGCAGAGATATGACACTAATGCATATGATATGATTTTCTTTTTGTTCCTCTAAGCTCAATTTTTTTTGTTTAGAAAATTATTTTTTTAAAGAGGAGAAATGGGAAGCCCCCAAGGATGATCCACGTAGGTTATGTTTGATTCGAAATGTGTTATAGTTGTTACGGGCCTATGTGAGCCCATAAAACCGTTAGGATCTCGTATGGGTATGGAGCCCACAATATTTTGTATGGACTCGTAACGAAGTCCTTATCAAGGTACACATGGAGCCTATGAAGGATGATCTGTTGGATTTGAAATGCGTTGTAGTCCTCGTAATGCTTGAATTGTATATGTTTCGAGGTTTGTATGTCAAGGGCCTAAGTGAGCCCGTGAATAGGTGCAATGTTGCATTTGCACGGGTTTAAAGCCCAATGTTTCACTTATGGACTCGTAGTGAAGTCCTTGTCTCAATAGGTCTGGACTCGGAGCCTATGATTTTCTAGGTGGACCAGTGATGAAGCCCTCAGCAAGATGCGGTTGATGAAATATCCAGCTTGATTGCTTGATTTTGATGATATCTCGTCACGCTCAGTGGAAGTTTCGACCAAAGATTCCATTTAGGGTCCCTAAGGTGAGAAGACAAGAAAGGCCAAAGAAAGGAACAGTACACTCAATAGATGAAGCGCGGTCATAGCGCTGAGTGTTGAAAGGTTATGCTAAGGTTGGCTTAGAAGCGATAATGTAGTTGAGAAAAGGAAGTGATTAAAATAAGAAAAAGCGGAGTCATAATGAATTGACTCACGCAATGAGGTAGGCTAATGATGCAGGTTTGAATCCCAGTCTATAATCTAAGGGTAGAGATGAGCATTTAAAATTCATGATTTGGGTGATCGCGCTTTTCTCATGGGCCTAGGCGAGCCTTAAAAAGAAAAATAATTTTTTTGAATTAAAATGGCCGGGCCTCAACAGAGGTTGCCTATGTATCCATGATGGAATAAGGCCAGTCGTAGCTCTTAACATTTAATTGGTGGCCGAGCATTTTGCTTTGGAGCCATTTGCAATGAATTAGGCATTGAATTAAGCAACGATTTGGAAGAGGTCTTTGGCAAGGGTGGATAGTAAAGTTGGTTTGGTTTGAAGCAGTCGGACCTCGGGATGAGGTTTCCTACGTATCTTTAGCAGAATCAGACCATTCGTAGTTCAGACCAAGTGAATGAGAAGGTGCCCAGACTTTTGCCTAAGTCGCCCTTATGGGTGTTCGACCTAGCGGGCTTTGGTTTGTCTTTTGTGGCTTATTGGAATGCAATGTGCATGGTTGTTAAGAAGGTCTATTACAGAGATTTGATTTGACTTGTAATAGTTTAGAATCGAAGGTTGAAGGAAATACCTTTGACAAAGCTATTGATGGGCTTATTTGCGACACTTCTTTTTCCTTTTTTATATCTTGCACTTTTTGTATCATTTTCTTTTGTTTCTCTTTTTTTTTTTTTGCTTTGATTCTTGTTTTGTTGCTCTTTTTTTTTTTACTTGCCCTTTGCATTGAATTGTATCAAATGTACTTCCTATGAGGTAGATTAATAGGAGATGGATGTTATGCATTTAGGTTGAAATGGAGGAATAGTTGCGGGGAAAGGGAGGGATGCCTCTTTTATACATGCCAGTTGTTGATTGCCTTTATTAGAATAGTCATGAGAATTAGAAATTCATTTCTTTTAAGGCGGCAATCATGATTTCCATTGATGCTCATTAGTGCAAGGTTAGAGAAAAATAAATACTCATTTATTGATTGAAAATTATTAGTACATGTAATGAAAGGGAAATCCTATATTAGACTGGGCGAATAAGAGAAATGAAGCAGAAGATGGAATCTCAAGTCTAGACTCCTACGTCACGTGACAAGTGATCTTAAATTTGAGGTCTTTTTGTAATAGGAGAAATTGGAAGTCTCCCATCCTCAATCATGTCTTGGATAAGCTGTTTTAACTTGTAGCAGGAAGCAGTCTTATGTCCATTGCCTCTATGGTATTTGCAATAGGCATCCTATTATTGTATATTTGCATTACCATTCTCTTGAATAACAGGGTAGTGTGCCTCTAGTCTGATGGCACGTGCTACAAGATCTACCAGTATTCCCTTCAACTCATAAATTTGTTCTTGAGGTGTTCTTGACATATTGCGTATCTCCTGCAATGGATCATCCAGCAGGAGATTAAAGATGGAGTGATGATGGAAAGAGAGAAATGGAACGAAAGAATGTGTGTTTGTTTAAAAGTTGAGCTTTTAGGAACAATCTGAATATCCTGAACGAACGATGATTTTTTTTTTGGATTTTTTTTTATGCACCTAGACCTAATGCATGTATGCATGACTCTTTTGGATGCACCTAGACCTAATGTATGTATGCATGACTCAATCTATGCGTTCGAACCTGTAAAGGCTGCCTACATATCCCAAAAGAGGGAATCAGATCGCTTGTAGTTCAGGACTACTAAATGCGGAATGCATGAGATGAAATGGAGAGTATGAATGCAATGAGACTTCTAAATGCCTATGAACTCTACTCATGCATGAAGTGTATGAATGATGGACTATACAGTGCAAAAGGATTCTAATATGAATGCAGTCCTAACAGATATGAAATTCTAATGACTTCAGAATCATAAACTTGATAGACTTCTAATGAGGCTAGAATTCTAGATTCGACAAACTTTCAAGGATGCTAGACTCCTAATATGCATGAAACTCTAGTGGACCTAGACTCCTAAAGTGAATGAAACTCTAGACTCCTAAAATGGACGGAATTCTAATGGATTTAGACACCCAAGATGGACATAATTCTAATGGTTTTAGACTCTTATTAAGCATGGACTGTCTATGGATTATAGACTTCTAAGATGGATGGGACTCAAGCGAATGAAGACTCCTAACATGGACAGAGTTAGACGGGGTTAAGAGCTCTAAATGGAGTGAAACTGGATGAAACTAGACATATGAGCTAGACGGATTTCTAATGGAGTTAGAATTCCTAGATGGATGAGGCTTGTACAACAAGATGGACACTAAAGGGAATCCTTAATTATGTGCACATAAAGGATGGATAACATACATGGAAGGATAGGCTAGAGAAAAAGGATGAATTTTCGAAAAAGATATGTGATAAAAAAGAAGGATTTTTTTTAAAAAAAAAGGTGGAGATAGAATTTTTGAAGTAGATAAGAGGTCGAAGATGGGATGAAATTTTGAAAAATATAGGAGAATAATTTTCGAAAAAAGATAGGTGATATATCTTGAAAAAGATGGAGAAGGATTTCAAAAGAAAAAGAAATTTTTTTCGAAAAAAGGATGGGAATAGAATTTTCAAAATAGATAGGAGATTAGAGATTGAAAATATTTTTGAGATGAATTTTTTTTGAAAGAAATAAAAAAATAATAAAAGAATAGAGTGATAAATTGGAAAAAAAAAAAAGAGGATAGGAAAACATGATGCCCATGAGTATTACGTGCCACCATGAGCACAATGCATGAATGCTTGCGTGGCACGCAGATAAAGAGCGCGGAACGCATGAGAATGGTGCGCAAGACGCACATTGAAGCGCGGGACGCCATAGAAAGAGAGCGCAGAGCGCGGATCGCAGTAGGGATCATGGGACGCAGCCAAGTCGCGTTGGACGTTGATATCGTGCGCCAAGCGCAGCTTAAGCTTTTTACTTTTTGTTCTTCGCAATCATTAGTTCGATAGTTTAGACTCGAAATATCGGTAATACGAACAAATTAATGACACGCACACACAAATATGCACAAATAGGATGATAATATGCAAAGTTCTCAACCTAAAGTCCAGTTCTACGTTCAACTATGGTCAGGTTTAGGTCAAGGCTAAAAAGGGTCTATGACTAAGAGATTGATCCCATGCTTCGTACCCCTGCTTAAAGAGGTGGCCACGTGTAAGACGCACTCCAGTCACAAGTCAGGAACAAGAGAACAATGCCATAGTTGGGTAGGTTTGCTTATGACTAAGATCCAACACTATCGCTCAGGAAGCTTTTTGGAAGGACAAAGCGCAAACCCCCGGGGGTGACCTCACACATAGAACATGTGTTAATGAGGCAAGGTAGATTGTCCTTATGGTGGCTGAACAATAGCCATGCACATGCAAAACTGTATATTATTCTAAGGCATAAAATAAGAATGAATCGTATTTTTCAAGTTTCACCCACTCATTTTAAATTTTTTTTTTTTTTAAAATCCTCCCTAGTGAAGTCGCCAAATTGTAGGCGTGGATTTTTAATTCCTTTAATGCCTACACGCGGTGCGAGCGCGTTTATTTGACTACCCCATTGTTAAGGTTTTATTAAAAATGCGTTTTGAAGTAGCCAACAATTCTTTAGAGGAAGAATCATAAACCTAATTGGATATTGAAACGGAAGGGACATCTTAGGGACTTATCCAATGTTGCTTTTCCCGTCATGACTCCATAGATGGTCAGGAACCAAAAAGTGAGTTCGGGGGTGAAGGTACAATATTAGTCGGGAACTATATTGCCCATTGCTGGCCTCTACTAAATATCAATTCACAGCAGATTTTATGTAATAGAATAATCAAACAATATTTTAAAGCACTAAAATAATTACTCTAGATGAGTTCAGGAAACACACAAAAAGACTAATTACTTAATGGTCAGTTATTAGGTAATCATTTTACAAGGTTCCTAGCAGGTTGTCCAAATTATCTGAATTAGTTAGAACATTTATTTAGGTATAGATTAACAATAAATACAAGGTGATAAATATTGCAAGCAGGCATAAAAAATAATATGTTAATAAAAAGAAATAAAAATAAGAACATAAAATATTGCAGGGAGTTAGTATAATATATACAATACTTACAGTCGCAGGAATATATTAATAACCTACATCATGAATAGAGTGTTAGTAACTTCAAGAAAATAATAAAAAATAAATAAATAAAACAAATAAAGTTAGTTAATTTAGTTGACCCTCAGAAATTATACCACTATCCGGGGTCGTTAATTTGTACGGATCTTGGAAAATTGAATTGTTGTACGAGTCTTAAAAAAAAGATGGTTTTGCGTCGTATTATGCGTGAAACCAAGTATATGGTTTGTGGTATTTATTATATGTTGCGTTGGTGCTGTTGAATAATGATGATGAATTGATGAAGTTTGATGATGTGTCCTGAGTGCAGGTAGGGGTGTTCACAAAAAACCGAAACCGAAATCCCGTGCCGAAAAACCAGAAAACCGGTCAAAATGGGCGGAAACCGAACCGGAAAATTTGGGATTAAACGGTACGGTTACCGAACCGGTAAAATTCACGGTTAAATGGTACGGTTACGGTTATGATTTTTTATAAAAAGGTTAACCGAAAACCGGATAAATTTATTTTTTTTATTATTATTTATTTTTTTATAATAATTATATTAATTAATTAATGATTTTTTTGTGAGAAAAGTAGAAAACGCAAGTCAGTAGTTAGTACCTCCCTAAAAATTGACCAAAAAAGTGTATTCCCTTTAGCACTGCAATAGATAAGTACTGAAGAAAAACTGAGAAGTATGACACTTCCAATGAAGCGTATTATTGTTCAGATACACCTTATCATTGAAGCATATGTTGCTGATGAAGAATGATCCCCTGCCAACCCATAATATTCTCGATTTATCACTCCCATGACCATCAAACATATCCACAGCACCATTAACTTCCTTTACAGGAGAAAGACAATGGCAAAGAAATTAAAAAGCCAACCTGTACTTCTTTATACTTCAAAGGATGTTCCTACTGCTCAAGTTTGGAAAAAATAAAGGAAAACTCTCCAATAACCCATGCAAATATTACCTCATTTTCACATCCACCATGAGAAAAATTTGAAATCTAATATATAAAAGTAGTAAAATAATTTGATAAAACTTGAGTAACGGTTAACGGTTAACCGGAAAACCGTACCGAAAAACCGGTTAACCGTTTATGCGGTTACCGGTTTGACGGTTACGGTTCGCAAATATGGCGAACCGATACTTCCGGTTACCGTCCCAAAATTTTATTTCGGGACGGTTAACCACCCATGAACACCCGTAAGTGCAGGTGACTTGTTAGGATGAGGGAGTATTAGGCCTTGGTATATTAGGCGGCGAAAGAATTAGATGGTGATGAAGAATAGGTGATGGTGATGATCATGCACTTGGTATGAATCAGGTAGGAGGAATTTTGTGATGATTAGAAGATGATGAATGATCGATCAGGGAGGTGCTGGGCGTGTATTTGTTATGAATTATATGGTGGGGAAGTATGGTGCGAGAGAGTTGTGCTGTAGAGATTAGTTTTGTTAGTTGTGAGATTACAAGGTGGAGGATATATATAGGTTTAGAAAATTGGGTTGCAATAGGTTATCGAAAACAACTAGGTTTTTAAAAAGATTTTTATCATATAAGATTTTAAAAAAGAGTTAGTAAAAGATATTTTAAAACACTTTGAAAAAAGATTATTTTTATACAAGATATTTTTATTAATAAACTTAATCAATTCTATTAATTAAATTCGGCTAGAAAAGGGGTTTTATAAATTTGGGCTTTCATAACAACTATTTTTAAAAGGTTTTCGTAAATGGGTTAAATAAAAGAGTTATTTTAAAACGTTTTAGAAAATGGGCTTTGTAAAACTAGTTATAAAAAAGGTCTTCGAAAATGAGTTAATAAAATGGATTTGGGCTTAAAACATTTTATTTTAGACTCGTTCTTTATTCTTTCCTTGATCCGGACTAATTGGAGCAGGGTATTGGTCATCATAGGTTACTAAATGGGGAGACACGATTATGTGTCTACAATACCCAAATCGATTTCACACTATCCCAAGAATCTTTTATTACCCTCTCTAGGTAGCCAACTCGGCATACGCTCGCAAGGTTGCTTTGATACCATTTTGTAACAGTTCGCTCTTCCGAGGTGCTAATGAAACACACTCAACAACCATAAACCACAATTTAACTCTTAATCAATAAAATAGCAGCAGAAAATATCCTTAAATTACGGCAATAACTAAACTAAAATCCCAAAATGATATATAATAAAATATCAAGATATCTATTCTTGAATAAAATATTTAATTACAAAACTCAATCCATATCCACATTGACATCATAATCTCGCTTCCCTTACAATTTCGAGCTCTTCATGTATGATAAAATAAAAATCAGATTTTTGTTTCACAAATTCTGATTTTCTACCTCTTTTCTCTTATTTCGAAACTGTAACACCCCGTAATTTTAACTCTTTATTTTGGCGTTTGTTTACATTAAAATGATATTTTCTGTTAAAATAAAATAATTTATTATTTAAACTATTTTGAGCATGTATAATTATCAAGTTGTTGCATTATGTGGTTGTGTTTATTAATTTAAAGTGTATATATTTATTTAGGAATTTTATTAGTTATATATATAATGTGCGTATTTATTTTATCATATAGTTTAGTAATTCTATAAATTTAAGTAGCGTGTGATTTTAGTTTTAAGCGTTGTATATATTATGGGTCGACCAACGTAACGAATTTTGCAAGCCCATTTCCTTCTTATGTTGTCCGAAATTTAGAGGAGTATTAAGCATAGTATTAGCATATTCTATTCCTCTTTGTAACCACCAAAAGGTGAAGAGCCATCCCCCCATTAACCCATCTTAATGCAATTAAACCTTTGCTTAATGATATGAATAATCACATTATTTTGCTGCACTCAAAACCCCCTTCGCGCCAGCCTTAGAAAGGAAGAGGAAGAGTCCTTCTCCCTTCTCGCATTTTCGGCCATTTCTGCACACCCATTTTGTTTGCATCGTATCTCCTTCGTTTCTTATCGGAATTGGGCGTGTGAGTAGTCGAAATTCATCTACTCGGAGAGATCTTGCTGGTGGTCTCATCAGTTTTTGAAGATACTGGAAGAATTGGTCGCAATTTGCGTTTCAAGCAGACGAGTCATCCGGTTTTCTTGGAGTTTTCGGGAGCAATGTTATTCTCTTCTTTTTCCGCCGTTCTAGTATTATTTTCCACCTAAAATCCAGATAACTAACGGTGAACCTAGTATAATTAGAATTCGTTTAGGAATTATTTAGTTCTTAATATCTAAGTTGGGGTAAATTTTATGCTAAGAAAGATGGGTGGGTAAAGTGTCATATTATTGATGTTATACTTGTCATACATGAATGCTTATGAGTGATAATTTTGTGGAAGAAATTGATTCTTCTATGTTGTCATTCTTGCTAGAGTTTAGTGGTTAGAATTCTTGTTTTATTATGTTTTGTATAATTTACGTTTTGGATAGTAAACCTTGTAAATCATGTTGTTATGCACCTATGATGTTGGTTTGGTTAAGTATGATCAAATGATTATAATATGAGAGCATGAATATCTGCTGTCTTCTAGTTAAGTCGCTTGAAGAAAGGGGTGTAGTTCGTGACATTTTTCAGTCTGTCTACTGTTTGCCCATCAGACATAGTAGGTTGGCGTCTAACGCACATATACTGCGTCGAGCGCATGTTTCTCGCACTGAACGCATAACATGCGTGGCTCGCATCTGGGTAGTCCCTGGATGTCCGTATGTGCGTGATAGTGTCAAGGTGGCTTGAAGTTTTGATTACATTTTCGTAGGTTGCTGCTGTAGAATTTTGCTTGAAGTTTTGTTTACATTTCGTAGGTTGCTTGCTTTGTAGAAGTTTTGGTGATTTGTTTTTTTTATGTACTACTATGCTTATATAGTTATATGCTTAAGTGAGTATAGATGTGGGTATAAGTAGCAGGTGTGAATTTGTAATAATTATGTATTACTATGCTTATATGCTTACACGAGTTCAATGCTGTATATATTACTCATATTTATATTGTGGGTGTCTTACTTATATATTATGATGGTATTGTTGTTGCTAATCAAATTGAGAGTATGATAATGTTGTACTTTTATAAATCAATATCTAAGTTGTCGACGTTACAATACTCGAGGGAGAATAATACTGTCTTTAGTACCGTTACGGCAAGAGTTATGTACCGGGGGTATTAGTATTATAACTAACGTTGTAATTAACCTTGTACCCAAACTCAGACAACGAGAGTGTAGTAGTTGGAGTATCTGTGTTTTTGGTGCATAATTATGTTTTAATGAAGGTTTATTCTTTTTAGTTTGGTGAAATGATTATTATTATTATTATTATTATTATTATTATTATTATTATTATTATTATTATTATTTTGGGAAGAATAAATATTGTTGAATTGAGACTCTTGGGTTGCGATCCTAGTCTTTGCTGGTTTTAGTTGTAAGGCCTTAAGAGCAACCTTATTATTTATATTTGAGGATTACTGGGTGAATAAATTATTGTATTTATTTGTAGTAATATTTTTATTGAGATTAAGATATCCGGTGGGATAGACGTAGTCCCCGGTGAAGAACATGCCGACCACCTAGGTTGCGATCTAGGGGTATTACTTGGGTTAATTGTTGTCGTCCGAGAGGTTGGGAAGTACTGAGCTGGGTACTATCCTGCATCGGGAGTTTGGTCATTCTTAGACACGGGCAGTAGGGAACGTAAGCCCATAAGCTGTCTGGAGATTTCGATCTGACAAACCTTAGGAAGTGGGTTGCGATCCACTGGCGTTCTGCTCTTTCTCAAAAGCTATTATATTATTTTGTTTATTTATTTTGGAGGCTTATGCTATGGATCTTGTATGCTTATCTTAAGTTCATTATTGATGATTTACTTGATTTAAGCATGTTAAACTGTTAGCTGTTGTTTGGTTGTTATTTGGTTCAATTTGATATTTTATGTTGATTGAGACTTATTTATTAATGCTTGATAACTCCTATGTGGATCCTAATTGAGCTGGGAGAGCTGTTAGTTACTCCCCATTGATTGTGGATATTTGTTGTATATTTTTGCAGGTTATGTTGATGGGAATCTTCTTTGGTTTTGGGCTCGGGTTGAGATGTGAGCATTAAAATGTTAGATGTTTTAGGCATAGACTTTTAGTTAGTTGAAGAGTTAGTTTTCTCTTTTGGTTATCAATCTAATTAATTTAATTTATTTATACTATTTATTTATGTTGGTTTTACCACTTAGTTATTTAAACGCATTTCTTGTAGTAGTGACATTCCCAGAAGACGATGTTTCCGCCATCGTCCTATAGTACTATTATTATTATTTCTTTCGTTTTCGCTTTGAAATTATGGGGTGTTACATAAACCCTAGTTGATAACATGTTCTTCACCTATAAATACTCTTCATTAAAGGCATTAAAGGGGGAAGGAGATGGGGAGCATTAAGAATTGTGAGGGAGCATTAGGAGGGAATTAAAGAGAGCATTAGGAGGGAGTTAGATAGGGCATTAAGAGAAAGTGACAGCATTAAGAGAAAGTGAAAACATTAAAGAGTGAGCAAGTAACATCAAGAGTAAGTAATTAAAAGATTGAAGTTCTATTATTTCAAAATTAATAGTGTAACACCATGGATTTCCCTCTTAATTTTTCGCGCTTGTTTTTCCCTTAGTTGATCTCTTTTAACTAAAAGTTGAGTATTTTATTCTAAAAATAATTATATAGTATAAAATGTAATTTGTCAAGTTGTTAAAAATTATATTTATTTAGTATATGTTATTATTATATTTATTTGAAAATATATTTATTTTTATGGTAGTTAAAAATACTCGTTAGGATACGTTTTATATTTTATCGACTTTGTAACGCGTTTTGGACTGTTTGAAGCTCGGACACATGGACCAATTTATTTTTTTCATGAGGGCCGAAACTGTTCAGATTTTGAGATGAAGATTTTCTGATTTTTTTTTTTTAGACTTTGTAACACCCTTTTTAATACCCCATTATTAACATAATCATAGCCCAACAATTTAGCTTGTAACCCCATTTGCTCCTTACTATTAGCCACCTCTTGGGTGCATCTTTTGACCGAAAGTTCAGTGGTATTTCCTTGCTTTCTGCCGTGAGATCAAGGGGAAGAAAACTAAAAGTTTCATCATTCTTCATCTCACAAAAATCACCTCTTTTTGCTCTACTCTTCCACACTAAAAATCCCAACTTTTGTTATCCAAAGTCTCTAGTTACTAAGTGTTTGTTCGTGGCTAGGAGGTGATCACTTGGAGGACGAACCCACGCACGAGGATCGGACGTAGACGACTTTGATTCACTCCTCCAGTTGGCCCAGGTAACTAACGACGATCCTAGTACGATTAGAATCCGTTTGGGATTTATTTAGTTTTAATAGTTAAGTTTGGGTTAGTATTATGTTAGGAATTAGATAGGAAAAGTTATATGATTATTTGTTCTATTTGCTTGCCAAACTTCACGAGGTTCTTGTTTGATTATAACGACTATATTTACTTGGTAATCTTTTGTTGTAATAGTAGTGTCCTTGGCAAGAATTTTGTTATTTCTTTTGCTTAAGAATTATTTATATATTTATATAGGATGTGTCGTTGTGCTTATATGATTATTATGATTATAGATTTTGTATAACCTTGTTCAAACATTCTTTTTGTTAAGTGTTAAGATTGTTTAAGCGTAGATTGTTGCTGTATAATGATAAGTGTTGTTTAGATGAAGACTAGGACGGTTAAATATGGTTGTTGTTTGTGTTGTTGTCATAATCTCAAAGTGCTGCTAGCTTAGTTCAGTCGTTCCGCAGGATTGATTATGGGCCCTATTGTTGGTCTGCTCATGTGAGCTTGTTCTTCATGCGTGAGGGTGATGATGTTGTGTCTAATATCGTTGTATATAATTTCATCTTCTTCTATCTTTTCTTCTCTGGTGTGTTTGTTAACCGTGTAATGCATGCAGGCGGGCAACTAGATCTTTTGATTTAGAGTTTGCTAATTTGCTTAGTGCTATATTGTTGGGTCCTAGCTTGTTGCAAGTTTAGCTAGATTTATTTATTTCTTTTTTTTTCTTTCTTTCTTTCTTTCTTCTTTTCTGTTTTGTTTGATATGTATAATATGAGCTGTATGTGAAGTTGTAAACACATAATCATGTCTCCCCATTTAGTACCATATGATGATCAATATTAACGCTTCAATTGGTCCGAATCCAGGAAAAGTCTAAAATAAAATATTTTAAGCCTAAACCATTTTATAAGTTTTTTTATTAAATCATTTCCAAAATCCTTTTTATAAATAATTTTACTAAACCGACTTCCTAAAACGTTTTAAAATAACTTTTTAAGGCTCATCTTTAAAACCTTTTAAACATAGTTTTTATGAAAGCCCAAATTCTACGAAACCCCTTTTCTAGCCCAATTTAATTAATAGAATTAATTAATTATATTAATTAGCTTTATTAATAAAAATATCTTTTATAAAAATAATCTTTTTTCAAAATGTTTTTAAATATCTCTTACTAACTATTTTCTAAAATCTTTTTTAATAAAGATCTTTTAGAACCCTATTATCTTTTAAAAACCTATTGCAACTCAACTACCTAAACCTATATAATTACCCCTTTCCTCCTAACAATTCGGATCTCTCGAACCACTTCACTTTCAATTCTCACGGCCATACTCCCTCACTAACACACCGCCTAATCCCTCACACGGCTTTGCTAATACCAATCTCACGGCACTCGTAATTATCTAACCTCACAGTTATTCTTCTGCCGGATACACACCCAAGAGCAGTCTTAGTGATTTATGGGGCCCTGTTCTAAAATCAAAATTGGGCACTATAAATAAATATATATATATATATATATATTCATTTTCAACATAACAAATATCTTTTTTAGATACCAAAATATTCAAATTTTTATTCAAATCAATAGTAGCAAATCAATACAAATTAAACTTTATAACAACCTTCTATTTAAAAAGTGCGGTTCTCGTATCATTCTTTGCAGCAAAATTATAAATTAAAGCTTCATATTCTACTTTCTCCAAAAGATCATTCTCAATTGCTATCAACGCCAATCCATTAAGTCTCTCTTGTAACATTGTTTAACGAAGATATGACTTCAATAGCTTCAACTTTGAGAAACTTCTTTCTGCAGATGCAACAGTTACAGGCATAGTCAACAAAATTCTATAACCAACACTTGCATTAGGACACCAATACAAATCTTTCACTAAGTTCATAATGTCAAGAGGTCCCTCTATGTCGTCGGACAAAATTTCTCTAACCAGCTTCAACTCCACAAATAATTCATGCATTCCCATCAATATCAGATTGATCATTAGATTTCAGTGCATTTTCAAGTTTAATACATGAAGACTTTAAACTCAAATCATCCAATGACTTCAAATTATGAGAAGCGAATAAGAAACCAAACATACTTTCATATTCCTCAAATTGCTCAAACCTCTTATTAATAGAGATGATTGCTTGATCAACAATGTAAAGAAAGTAATTAACTCTAAAGGATTCTTGTGCAGATAATGGAGCATTTGATGATGTGCTTGGATTTTCATCAAAATGTTTTTTTCTTCCAAATTTCACGCCTTTGAGGAAAGATAGGATCAATATCCATTTCCACTGCAAGTTTTTTAGCACTATCCAAGGCATCTTCAAAACCATTTTCTCTATACTTCTGAAAAAAAACAAATCAAACCCCTTATTTTTCTCATAGCCACATCAATTTGCATATCCTTTGATTGTAAAAGCTTGCTTACCAAATTAATTGCACATAATATGTCATACCAAATTATTATTGTAATTAAAAACTCAAAATCACCAAGCTCGTTATTTGCTAAGGATTTAGCTTCACTTTTTATTTTGAAATCATTATCACAATCTCCTACTTCAAGTAAAGCTTCTCGTAAGTCGACATTTGGAATCTAATAGCCTCAACAATTGCTAACCGACTCTCCAACGAGTAGAGGATAAAGATTTAGGAGTTCTTTTTTTCACATTGTCTTTCAAAATTTGCCATCTCTTAGTAGAAGCTGCAAAAATTGTATATATGTGTTGAATGACTCCAAAAAAATCTCTAGCTTTACTACATGAGTTGGCCATGTCACATAATGTCAAGTTTAGGCTATGACAACCACAAGATGTATAAAAAGCTCTAGACTAAAACACCTAAAATTGAATACACCGGTTCCTACTTTTTTTCATCTTTCTTTCGATTTTTTCAATTGAATACACCCAAAATTGAATACATCAGTTCCTACTTTTTTCAATTGAATACACCCAAAATTGAATACATCAGTTCCTACTTTTTTCATCTTTCTTTTGATTTTTTTCCATCTAAACTGAAACTTGTCATCTTTAATTCTTTTTACTGATCTCAAATCTCAATCAATCCCACAAATATGATAATAAAAATAAAAAATCAGAAGTAATTCGAGATTGATTCGAGAGTAATTGCAGAAAAAATAATAATAATGTAACGAGAGATTTATAATTGCAGAAAAATAATAATAAAAATAAAAATATCAAAAGTAATTCGAGAGTGATTTGGGTAAAAAACTGAAAATAATATTATTATTCAAATTGGGTAAAACTAATTTTTTTTTTCTTCTGATTTTTACCCAATTTTTTCCTTCGGCGGTTCGGCTCTTAAAAAAAATGGAGCGTGAATTGATAATGCGACCTTCTAATTTTACGTAATAGGGATTTATAATTGCGAAAAATACTAATAATACTCTTTCAGTCCCGGAATACTCTTGACACTTATCAATGCACGTAGTTTTAGATGATAAGTTGTTGCTTGGTTATCAATTGTTATTTTATTAAAAAGTAGATGTGATAGGCATTAGTAGTTAGTAAAAGTAGTATTATTTTATTTTAAGGAGAGAGAGTGTGAGCCATGGTTAGAGTTGGTGGGTAGTATGAGTGGTATTATTTTATTTGGAGGAGAGAGTGTGTGTGGCCAATGCTTAAAAGCTAGAAGGATTAAAATAATAGTGGGTCATATCCAAAAATAGAAGTGTAAAGAGTATTATTCAGGGACGGAGGGAGTAATAAAAATCGAAAATTTATTATTATTATTATTATAATAAAAAGCTCCTGAAAATTAAATCAAGTATATTCGGATATTCCACATAATTGAACACAAAATTAATAGCAGAAAAAATAATCGAACTCAAAATTGAATCAAAATCAAGCATAAGCACGCATAATTGTAGAAAAATCAAAATCAAAATCAAAATACTACTTACTTCAATGAACCCAATTGAGAATTGGGAAGTAGATGATTAAGAACCTTGAAAATTCCTCCTTTATATAGACCTCTAAAAAATTAGCCGTTTGATATAAAGAAATTAGGAGAAATCAAAATTAATTGTTGCTTGCCATTGATAATGAATGACAATCTCAAATTGGGTAAAAATAAATTGTTTCCCGTTAGAGAGAGAAAAAAAACCCCAACTTTCCACAGATAATAGTGTGAATTAATGAAGAGTCGAAAAAAATTGAGAAAGAATTGATGAAGAATCGAAGAAGTTTGAAAGACTTGAAGATTGAGGAAGGTGAATCATGAATAATGGAGCGTGAATCAAGATAGAGGGAGGAGTTTGAGGAAAGTTGCTTAATTAGTGGCGTGATGTACGAGGAAGGAAAGTTGAACACTGAAGTCTGAAGAATTGAAGCGTGAAGGACGTGGGCTAGCACAAAATAAGATTGGGCCCTCCAAAATTAAACCGAAATTTTTTTAGATTGGGGCCCTCTGCAAAGGGGCGCTTTGCACACCCCTTGCTACGGGCCTGCCTAAGAGTTTATCATCAAATTCTCATTATTCATTGTTGCGCATCATCTTTCGCCTAATACTCCTGTAGCCACTAGATCTCACATTAGTTCTCTTCCTCTTATTTTCCAATTATAAAACCAGCATCAAACGAAGTCAACCATACCAATTCATCATCAACACCAAATACTTTACACAAATAAAAAACGAGACAACTTTGTTCAATCTGTGTTTTTCATGCAACAACACAACGTACCATAACCTTTTTAAGACTCGTACAACAATTCAATTTTTTAATATCCGTACAAATCAACGACCCCGGATTGTGGTATAATTTCTGAGGGTCAACTAAATTAACTAACTTTATTTGCTTTTTTTATTTATTTTTTATTATCGTCTTGAGATTCTAACACTATATTCATGATGTAGGTTATTAATATATTAAAGTGATTGTAAGTATTGTGCGTATTATCCTAACTCCCTGCATTATTTTCTTTTGTTATTTTTATTTATTTTTTATGAACATATTATTTTTTTATGGCTGATTGCAATATTTATCACCTTGTATTTATTGTTAATCAAGACCTAAAGAATTGTTCTAATTAATTCAGATAATTTGGACAACCTCCCTAGGAACCTTGTAAAATGATTGCATAATAACTTGTCACTAAATAATTAGTCTTTTGTGTGTTTTCGAACCAATCTAGATTAATTATTTTTAGGGTGCTTTAAAATGTTATTTGATTATTCTTTGGCATAAAATCTATTGTGAATCGATATTTAGTAGAGGCCATCAATGGGCAATATAGTTCCTAACTATATTGTACCCTCACCCCGAACTCAATTTTTGGTTCCGACCATTGTGAGTCATGACTAGGAAATCTACATTGCATAAGTTCCTAAGATGTCCCTACAGTTCAATATCCAATTATAGGTTTATAAGTTTTCCTCTAAAAATTTGTTGGCAACTTCAAAAATAAATTTTTAATAAAACCTTAACAATGAGGTAGTTAAATAAACGCACTCATACCACTGTAGGTTTAAAGGAATTATAAATCCACGCCTACAATTTGGCGACTCCACTGAGGATGATTTTAAAAAATTAATTTTTTTTAATAAGTGGGTGAAACTTGAAAAATACGATTCATTCTCCTTTTTATGCCTTTGAATAATATGTTGTTTTGCATATGCATGGCTATTATTCAACCACTATAAGGACAATCTACCTTGCCTCATTAGCACATGTTCTATGTGTGAGGTCACCCCCGGGGTTTGCGCTTTGTCCTTCCAAAAGCTTCTTGAGCGATAGTGTTGGATCTTAGTTATAAGCAAACCTACCCAACCATGGCATTGTTCTCTTGTTCCGACTTGAGAACTGGAGTAAGTCTTACACGTGGCAACCTCTTTAAGCAGGGGTACGAAGCGTGGGATCAATCTCGTAGTCATGGACCTTTTTCAGCCTTCACCTAAACTTGACCATAGTTTAAACATAGAACTTAACTATAGGTTGGAACTTTGCATATTATTATCATACTTGTGCATCTCTACATGTGTGTGGATTTAATTGTTTTGTATTATGCGACATCTCGAGTCAAAATGGTCGAACGAGTTAATGCGGCCGCGAAACAAAGAATTAGCAAAATCCGAATTGTTGGTCAGTTTGTGGGCCGCGCGCCCGTTACGCATTTGACGCAAGTATATCGCGTCCCACGCGGTCTCCCGCATCCCGCGCCTCACATCTCTACGTGTAGCGCTGCTTATTGCATGCCGCTGCGATCACCTAGCATCCTGCGCGTTCCGTTCTGCGCATCCTTTTTTACCCTTTGCTTCCCTTAACTCACGCCTTCCCCTTTCCTAGGATGATTAGGATTTCTCTTTTCGTTTCTTTCTTCCCCTTAATCTTTTCTCATCTAAAAAAATCTCAATGTCTAATCTCCTATCTATTTCGAAAATTTCTGGAAAAAATGATCTCCCATCTTTTTAAAATAAATTCATCCTCATCTTTTTGAAAAAAAAAAAAGTCATTCTCCTATTTTTTCAAAATTTCATCTCACCTTTAATCTCCTATCTACAAAAAAAATTCATCTCCACCTTTTTTTCAAAAAAAAAAAATATCCATTTTTTTTCCTATCACATATCATTTTTCAAAAATTCATCCTTTTTCTCTATCCCATCCTCTCATGTATATTATCCATCGTTTCATGTGTACATCATTTAGGATTCTTTTTATTAAAAGTCTCATCCGCTTAGGAATTCTAACTCCATTAGAAGTTCATCTGACCCATATGTCTAGGTTCATCTAGTTTCACTTCATTTAGAGATCTTCACCTTATCTAACTCTATCCATGTTAGGAGTCTTAACCCTGTCTAGGTTCACCCATCTAAGAAGTCTAGGGTCGTTAGAATTC
The DNA here is from genome assembly GCA_947646795.1 of Beta lomatogona. NCBI lineage: Eukaryota > Viridiplantae > Streptophyta > Magnoliopsida > Caryophyllales > Amaranthaceae > Beta > Beta lomatogona. The sequence continues at coordinate 164,143 of CANSNZ010000659.1, forward strand.
TTGCCATCTTAGAAGTCGGTTATCCATAGAAAGTCCATGCATAATAGGAGTCTAAAACCATTAGAATTCCGTCCATCTTAGGAGTCTAAACCCATTAGAATTCCGTTCGTCTTAAGAGTTTCGGGTCCATTAGAGTTCCGCCCATATTAGGAGCCTAAAACCGTTTGAATTCCATTCATTTTAGGAGTCCAAGTCTACTAGAGTCTCATGCATATTTAGGAGTCTAACATCCTTGAAAGTTCGTCATATCTAAAGTTCTAACGTCATTAGAAGTCTATCAAGTTTAGGATTCGGAAGTCATCGAATTTCATGTCAACTAGGATTGCATTCATACTAGAGTCCCTTTGCATTGCATAGTCCATCGTTCATACACTTCATGCATAACTAGAGTTATTAAGCATTTAGGAGTCTCATTGCATCCATACTCTTCATTTCATTTCAAGCATTCCGCATTTAGTTGTCTCAAACTACAGGCGATCTGATTCCCTCTTTTGGGATATGTAGGCAGCCTTTATAGGTTTGAACGCATAGATTGAGTCATGCATGCATACATTAGGTCTAGGTGCATCCGAAAGAGTCGTGCATACATGCATTAGGTCTGGTGCATCCGAAAAAAACCAAAAAAAAATTATCGTTCATTTAGGAGATGTTATTCTTTCCTAGAAGCTCAACCTTTTAAACAAACATACATTCTCCTAATCCATTTCTCTCTCTCCATCATCATTCTATCTCTAAATCTCCTTTGATGATCTATGTAGAAATCAAGCGACATTGAAATGGGCAGTCCATCGAATAACGAGCAACAACTTGCTAAAATGGCTAGAGCTTTAGCCAAGCTGTGTAGCATGATGGAAGAAATATCTATAAGGCTTGAGAAGATCGAGTCTGGTGAATCTCCTAGATTCAACAAGACAATGGAGAGTGTTGTTCATAGGATAACCAATGCAAATTCCTATTTTGAACCTCTTGATAACACCAAACTGAAAGGGAAACTTCCTGAAGAGTTCTCTACAACTGACATCCCTAAATTCAAACCAACTGATGATCCAAAGTATCATTTCCGCGCAACCATGATCATCGAACTTTACCCAATGGTATTCTCGAAATAAACTTTTTTTTTCTCTTTTCATTTAGAAAGAGAATTCATGAAGATCGAAGCAACAAAGCTGTCTCGTCACGTGACGTAGGAGTCCAGATTTACGATTTCATTTTCTATTTCATCTCTCTCATTTTGCCCGGTCTGATATAGGATTTCCCTTTTTATTGTATGTACTCATAAATTTTAAATAATGAATGAGTATTTCTTTTCTAATCTTGCACTAATGAGCATCAATGAAAATCACGATTGTCGCCTTAAATGAAATGAATTTCTAATTCTCTTGACTATATTAATAAAGACAATAAACAACTGGCATATGTAAAAGAGGCATTCCTCCCTTCACTACAACTATTCCTCCATTTCAACGTAAATGCATAACACCCCTCTCCCTTTAACCTACCTCATAGGAAGTACACTTGATAACAATTCAATGTAAAGGGCAATAAAAAAAGAGCAACAAACAAGAAAAAAAAAGAAGCAAAAGCAAAAATGATACAAAAAGTGCAAAAAAAAAAAGAAATGTTGTTAATAAGCCCATCAATAGCTTTGTCAAAAGTACTTTCTTTTCAAAACCTTCAACCTTCGAATATAAATTTAAACCTCCAACTTCATTACCAAAGGCCTTGACTTCCATAACAAAAAAATCTTTACAAGCCAAATCATACCTCGGATAAACCTTCTCATAGCCATGCATATCGTATCCCAATAAGCCCTAAAAAGACAAACCCAAGCCCGCTAGGTCGAAAACCCATAAGGGCGACTTAGGAAAAAGTCAGGGCATCATCTCATTCACTAGCCTGAACTACGAATGGTCTGATTCTGCTAAAGATACGTAGGAAACCTCACCCTGAGGTCCAACTACTTTAAACCAAACCAAACCTGCATCATTATCCACCCTTGCCGAAGACCTCTTCCAAATCAATGATTAATTCAATGCCTACTTCATTGCAAATGGCTCCAAAGCATAATGCTAGGCCACCGATTAAAATGTTAAGAGCTACGACTGACCTGATTCCATCATAGATACGTAGGCAACCTCTTTTGAGGCCCGGCCATTTTTAATTCACAACATATTTTTAAGGCTCGCCTAGGCCCATGAGAAAAGCGTGATCACCAAAAAAAATCAATAATTTTAAATGCTCATCACTACCCTTAGATTATAGACTGGGATTCAAACTTGCATTATTAGCCTACCTCATTGCGTGAGTCGATTCATTATGACTCCGTCTCTTCTTATTCTAATCACTTCCTTTTTCTAAGCCACATTATCGCTTCTAAGCCAACCTAAGCATAACCTTTCAACACTCAGTGCTATGACCGCGCCTCATCTTGGTTTTTTTCTTTGGCCATATTCTCTTCTATTGTCACCTTAGGAACCCTATATATATGGAAACTTTGGTCGAAACTTCCACTAAGCTTGACGAGATATCTTCAAAATCAAGCGATCAAGCTGGGTACTTCATAAACTCCATCTCACTGGGGGCTTCATCACTGATCCACACAGAAAATCATAGGCTCCAAGTCTAGGCCTATTGTAATAAGGATTTCACTACGAGTACATACATGAAATCTTGGGTTTTAAAACCCACACTGATACAAGATTGAACCGATTATATGGGCACTCACTTAGGCCTTGACATACGAAACTCGAAGCGCATACAATTCAAGCATTACGAGGACTACAATGTATTTCAAATCCAACAAATCATCCTTCATAGGCTCCATGTGTACCTTGATAAGGACTTCATTACGAGTCTATACAAAATATCGTGGGCTCCAGGCCCATACGAGATCCTAACTGTTTTATGGGCTCACATAGACCCGTAACAACTACAGCGCATTTCGAATCAAATATAACTTACATGGATCATCCTTGGGGCTTTCCAATTCTCCTCTTTACAGTTTTCTAAACGAAAATTTAAGCTTCTAATGGAACGATCAAATCATATCATCTGCATTAGTGTCATATCATCTACATTATTGTCATATCTCTGCATTTGTGTCACATTGCTACATTTGCATTACATATCTGCATCATCCAACATTGTGTCAAACATTGCATCCTTCGTCCTTAGCCATAGGATTATAGCGTCAATTATCGAATCCCACACACGTATGCACACACGGTAGCACCAAGTCTAGAGTATTAGAGGTCACTCTTTATAGGTCAAGTCTTTTCCTATCCATACACAAGCACCCACATCACGGGACACATGCATGTCCCCTAGTTATTTGTCTGTATATCTGTGTGTTATTTGTATTCGCAGGTACCCAACATTAAACGGCTCTATACGGGCTATATTCCGCCAAGGTCTGCGGACCATTACAAATTAACAACAGAAGACAAGTACTATATACATGGTGCGTCCAGCGCACCGACAACGTTGTGCCACGTGCAGCAATCTGTGTCCAACGCAGCATGCCACGCCAAGCGCAGGCCTGTGCGTCTGGCGCACAGCCCTGTACAGCGTGCTTGGGGGCTTCTTAGCCAAATGGGGCCCACATGCTCAACTTCTGATAAATTCAAATGTTCATTACGACATCGTACTGCGTCTTGCGCAGAATCCCACGCTAAGCGCAGGCATGTGCGTCTGGCGCATAGTCCTGTACAGCACGCTTGGGGTCTTCTTAGCCCGATGCGGCCCACACTCTCAACTCTATGTGAATTCAAATGTTCGTTACGACATTACGCGCGATAATTCAACGAACTTTCGAAAGTTTGCAATAAACACGATTTTGCCATCCTACAAATTCTCAATGTCTATCATTCAAGAAACACTGAATACTCAGGAAAATCGATGATGGGACACAAACCGTTAGGTCTGCGGACCACTTTTTATCAACTACACTTTTTGTCATGGAGCGGGTCAGCAAACAGCTCAGCCCTGTGGAGTGGGATACAAATACTCTACACTATTTGTCATAGAGCGGGTTAGCAAACAGCTCAGCCCTGTGGAGTGGGATACAAATACTCTACACTATTTGTCATGGAGCGGGTCAGCAAACAGCTAAGCCCTGTGGAGTGGGACACAAATACTCTACACTTTTTGCCCTGAATCGGGTCAACCAACAACTCAGCCCTGTGGAGTGGGATACAAATACTCTACACCATTTGTCTTGGAGCGGGACGACCAACAACTCGCCATTGTGGAAAGGGATACAAATGCTCTACAACATCTATTTCATTTCCACCTAACATCTCATTTTTTGCAAACTTACAATTACTTTGCAAATATGTTTCAAGCATGTATGTTCTTGAAGCTCTTGCTTGTTTTACAGGTACAGGCGTAAAAGAGTGATTTTGGATTGCAGAGCATCTGGAATCATTCTCCGTCCCGACACGTATACTTTGACTTTCGGTTTTACAAACCTCAGTCAAAGTGGGGGCTTCTATAGGCACATAATCGTGTCTCCCTATTTAGTACCATATGATGACCAATACCCCGCTCCAATTGGTCCGGATTAAGGAAAGAATAAAGAACGAGTCTAAAATAAAATGTTTTAAGCCCAAACCATTTTATAACCTTTTTTATTAAATTATTTCCAAAACCCTTTTTATAAATAATTTTACTAAACCCACTTACTAAAACGTTTTAAAATAACTTTTTAAAGCCCATCTATGAAAACCTTTTAAAAATAATTTTTATGAAAGCCCGATTTTAGGAAACCCCTTTTCTAGCCCAATTTAATTAATAGAATTAATTAATTATATTAATTAGTTTTATTAATAAAAATCTTTTATAAAAATAATCTTTTTTCAAAGTGTTTTTAAATATCGCTTACTAACTATTTTCTAAAATCTTTTTTAATAAAAATCTTTTAGAACCCTATTATCTTTTAAAAACCTATTGCAACTCAACTACCTAAACCTATATAATTACCTCTTTCCTCCTAACAATTCAGATCTCTTAACCACTTCACTTTCAATTCTCACTGCCATACTCCCTCACTAACACACCGCCTAACCGCCTGATCCCTCACGTAGCTATGCTAATAACAATCTCACGGGCCACGGCACGCGTAATTATCTAACCTCACAGTTATTCTTCCGCCTGATACACACCCAAGAGTTTATCATCAAATTCTCATTATTCATTGTTACGCATCATCTTCCGCCTAATACTCCTGCAGCCACTATATCTCACGTTAGTTCTCTTCCTCTTATTTTCCAATTATAAAACCCAGCATCAAACGAAGTCAACCATACCAATTCATCATCAACACCAAATACTTTACACAAATAAAAAACAAGACAACTTTGTTCAATCTGTGTTTTTCATGCAACAACACAACGTACCATAACCTTTTTAAGACTCGTACAACAATTCAATTTTCTATGATCGTACAAATCAACAACCCCGGATGGTGGTATAATTTTCGAGGGTGAACTAAATTAACTAACTTTATTTGCTTTCTTTATTTATTTTTTATTATCTTCTTGAAGTTACTAACACTCTATTCATGATGTAGGTTATTAATATATTCTCGTGATTGTAAGTATTTTCTTTTGTTATTTTTATGAACATATTATTTTTTATGGCTGATTGCAATATTTATCACCTTGTATTTATTGTTAATCAAGACCTATAGAATTTTTCTAATTAATTCAGATAATTTGGACAACCTGCTAGGAACCTTGTAAAATGATTGCATAATAACTTGTCACTAAATAATTAGTCTTTTGTGTGTTTCCTGAACCAATCTAAATTAATTATTTATAAGGTGCTTTAAAATGTTATTTGATTATTCTTTGGCATAAAATCTATTGTGAATCGATATTTAATAGAGACCAGTAATGGGCAATATAGTTCCTGACTATATTGTACCCTCACCCCCTAACTCAATTTTTGGATCCTGACCATCTATGGAGTCATGACGGGGAAATCTACATTGGATAAGTCCCTAAGATGTCCCCATAGTTCAATATCCAATTATAAGTTTATAAGTTTTCCTCTAAAAATTTGTTGGCGACTTCAAAAACATATTTTTAATAAAACCTTAACAATGTGGTAGTCGAATAAACGCGCTCACACCGCGCGTGGGCTTAAAGGAATTAAAAATCCACGCCTACTGAAGTGTAATGTTGTCATGACTTTGTTGGTCTTGTTGTAAGTTTATACATATAAATTAGTAAGTTGTGATTTTGTTTTTAAAAAATAGATGGTTATATTATATTGGGAAAATATGTTAAGTTATTGTTGTGACTATATATATATATATATATATGTAGGTTCATATGAGAACCATCCTTATGGTGAGAACCACTCATTTTTCCTCATTTTACGAAGATTTTGATCTTTTCACAATGTTTTTGCTTATTCTATGTTTTACTTATTTTATGTTTTTGCTCATTTAACATTTTTATGCTCATTTCGCAACGTTTTTGCTCATTTTACATTTATTCTCATTTAACTTTTTTATGCTCATTTTACGTTTTTCTCCTTTTACATTTTTTATCATTTTACATTTTTTATAATTTAATGTTTTCTACTGATTTTGTGCATCTGTTCATTTTTTACTTTTTTTGTTCATTTTAGGAAAAATTTGCTCATTTTAAGTGTTCTCACGATTCTCACCGTTCTCACTAGAACCCAACCCAACCCTATATATATATATATATATATACATATAGAGTCGGGATCCGGTGAGAATGAAAAGTTAAGTGAGAATACCTAGTTATATGAGAATAAGTCACGTTCGTTAGATTATACAAACCCAAGGGCTACGATTTGCCCAAGCTATAGTAGCATAAACCATCTCTTCCAACCTAAATTCCGTGACAACACGATCATTCAAAGTATCGCATAAAAAACAACAACTTACAAAATGATGAAAATTCGAAAAATCACATCTTTCATCATCAATTGATTGCAGACAAACATCTAAACCTTTATTGTTGATCGAAATTCGTCAATTATAAGGTATGAAATTCTAAAAGTTAAACAAAATTTTGTTTTCCAATCGTCAGGTAAGAAATTCTAAAAGCTTAACGAAATTTGTTTGCTTGCAATTGAAATATAAAACTAATTCATAGACATCATTAGTTGCGGAGAATTGAAATCATTAGTTGTTGCAATTGAGTTGAAATAATCATTGAATTTTGAAAACTTTGGTTATTGGTGATAGGTAAAATTGGTGGTTGGTTTAAAGTGTATTCACTAGATAATAGTATGAAAATATCCCAGGAATGTTATCTTGTAAATATTGGTGATTGGTGATAGGTAATTGGTGATTGCTTTAAAGTGTATGTTTTGTGGAGAAATGAAAATGTATGAGTTTGGCCATGTTCATCAGATGATTACTATATATACATCACCGGTACATTATAAGTACATTAAATCTCATATATATATATATATATATATATATATATCACCGGTACATCATATCTTAGTTTGCTTAATAGAAGAAAATTGTAGGTTCGAGAAGGGTAGCCTATCTAGTATCTAAGAGGTAGCTAGCTGCTTTGGTCTCTCTTTTAGAAAAAGTTAGTCAGTACCTTTTGGTATATGATGCATGGCTAGTGTTTGCTTTCTAGCCTTTTGTGTACCAATACAATTCATGTACATCAGATCTTTGCCATATATACATCATCGGTAACCTACAAGTACATTAGATCTCTTATAAATATGGAAGTTGGGTTTTTGGCAATATCATAAACAAACTTGAAATGTGATTTATGCATATCTAATTTATTCTAGTGATTCTTTTAGCTAATTTGTTTATTGTATCTTTGAATTGAAATTATTGTCTTTTTTCAGGTTAATTTTAAAGGATTTCATGGAAACTCAACCTACTATTATGGAAGACCCTAATGAACATACTCCGACAATACAAGTAACAGGTGAATGACTTTTCTTCTCTGTAATAATAAGAAATTTGAGCTTAGACGATGTTTAACAAATTTCAAATGTTTAACAAAGATTTATCCTATGCGATAGTTTGTGGCTTTGTGATGACTATTAAGCTAGACTAATACTATAATATTTAGTGTACCATTAGCTAATCCATGGCTTTCAAAACCTTCGTTAATGTCAAGAATAGTAATATGATATAATGAGTTTAATGATACAAGTGGTTCATTTCTTTCATGGTGAATTTTGTTGGCTAAATACTATTGTACTTTGGTTATAATTATATTTTAGTAGTTTTTTATGCATACAGTAGGTTCATCTTATGCATTATGTATGCATAATGAACCTACTGTATGCATTATCCACTCTTTGCATAGGATGAAGCTATTAATAGGCAGAAAGGGCCTTATTGATCTTAAAAGTCACTTCAAACTTCGAAGACAATCTAAAGTAACCTTGTGTCTTTTTATCAACGAGTAAAAGCCATCTGTCTATTGACTATTAGTATAGAAGTCATCTTGATGATGAAGAGTAATCACCCCATTAATGAGTGAAAGTTACCCTGTCTAATTGTCTATTATTAAAAATCAGTCTGTCAATAAAGAAAAATCCTTCGTCTAGTTTTAATATCACCTTTAAGAAACCGAAGGCATAAAAATTTTCTTCATCCTCTGCCTCACTAATTAAACAAGGTCTTTCTCAACCTAGAGGAGGCTCGTGGTAGTGCATACGTGTCAAAAATAGTTGGAAGATCCAAACCTCGTAATGAATTTCTTGCAGAGAGAGAGATTAAAAATCAGAAGATGGAAGTGCATAATGTTGCGGGCGTAATTGGTGTGTTTATTTTTAGTGGTCATGCTTATGAAGCGTGTGTCTTAACTGATGCTCCTGTTGTGCCATAGATATCATAAATTTTTGGATTTCCTTTATCTCCAAGTTCCTTGTGGCATAGCTGTATCTAATTGAATCAGGGTCAACACATACAAGAACTTATAGCAGGCAGACCCCTCTGATGTATGGTTTTCCTCTTGGTCTGCGAACATCAACATGATCAAAATCTAAAAGCTTGTAATTGTAGATTTAGAATCTCTCGATTACTTGTTTTATCCTCTGTTGTTCCTTGTCATAATTTCTTTGCCAAGTTCTTAAAAAAGTTCATTGGAGACCCGCTTTCCACTCTTTTCTTGTGGGGAGTAGCTTACCTTCAGAGTTAGGCCTGTAAATTACTGCATCTGAAAATCCCTTGGTGGAGATAGAGATGTGCTATTATGAAAGTATATAGGATTTCTTAAACATTTTGTGAATGTCTCTATTCAGGTTATAAGGAGTCTTAGTCAATGATTTGCTAGAACTAGCCAAATAGAACATAGTATCCAAACATTTAGATTGCTCCTGCATATAAAATACAGTATGTAGGAAAAGTTTTGGTGTTTCAGCTGAACTGTTGAGATTATACTGTTATCTTTATCCTAGTACAAAAGTGAAGATCCATATATTAGAACTTGTGTATTTGTTTTCAGTCTAATTAACAGGATTTTGTGAATTTACCTGAACACAGTATTCCACGGACCCAAATTCATATAAATGATGATTGATCTCCATAGGTTTTTGAGCTCTGTCATGAAAGATGTTTAATCAGCTACAAATTAGTATACTGCCACTGTCCAGAATTAGCTATTACACGTTGATAGTTTAATCTAAACTAATAATATGACCACTAAATTAGATAAGGATGAAGGTAGTAGTAGTAATATATCTCTTTGCATACTCAAATATATCATGAATTATGAACTCTATCTCTTGTAATGATCATCTTTATGATTTTGGAAGTCAAGTTAGCTAACCCTGACCTTTATTAACTTGAAACATGTTTCGACCCATGAGTAATGATGTAAAAATATCATTTTGGAATAAAGATTTATCATCTTATGAATTGTATTTTGATAATGTTAGAAAAAAATGACTTAATTATGATGAGATTCGATTGTGATGCAACTACTTTATTCTAAATTATAAGCCACTATTGAAGTATATATTGATGGTGCCAAAACATGGTTAACTTTTTCTCTCAATGCATGGCCTGAAAAATATCACCTAGAAGTTCTACCATGGTGGTGATTTACCTAATTTTTACCAGTGACACAAGCTGCTTACCCTTTTTCCCATATGTTTAATATATGTTTTGCTATAATCTCAATTGGTGTGTTATGTTTCTCTATGCGGAGAACTTATTCTTGTCTTCCTTCTCTTACCAGGTTTCCGGGTACTATGAAAGCACATAATATCATTTGTTGTTCACATTATTATTCAATAGCTTGGATGTGCATCGTCGATGGCTTGAATGTACATCACCGATGGCTTGAATGTACATCACCGATGGCTTGAAAGTACATCACTGATGCCTAATCTATGGGGTTTGTAAAATGATCTAATGAGGGCTGGGAGTCATTGGAAAAGGGTCAACAGTTGTGGGATTGTTCGGGACTTCGGGATATTTCTCTTCACCTAAATTTTGCTAAGCTTACTTGAACTTGCATTGTTTAAACTTATTGGAGATTATTTTATTACTTATTGGAGTTTAGTTTATGACTTATTTGAATTTATTTGAACATATTTCTAAAGTCACTATAATGTACGTACATAAGGGCTACTGTTGCTTTTTATCTAACTCTGTAGGGGGTTATATTTGCAAGAAAAACCCTTGAGAGTGGATCATTTTGCCCATCTCTAAGATGTGTTTATCATGAATATATTTAAAAGTTTTATCGAAGAGAGATGATGAAAATTAGTTGCAGAAGGAGCATTAAAATCACCACTTCCTTTATAAATGTAGCGTAAATTGTGAGACTCCACCCTTCAAATGGGGTGGATCATGTTTTTGCAAACAATTTTCTGCAAGGTGTCTTAGCTTTAGCGAATTTGGATATTAGTTAATGATATTGGTTACTGTTTCCCCTCAAAAAAAAAAAAGTTGCAATGTAGCCATGTGATCTTGAGAGATTTTCTCTTGAGCTTTTGTGCCACTATTAAGATGTAATTGCCTTTGAAAGTTGACCTTTAGCATTTAGCAATAAGAATAATGTCTAAACAAAAAGAATTTGTGATTGTGTATAAGTGTCAAGGGGTAGGCACGATTCATGACTTCGTGATTATAATATATATTTTTAATGATCTTTCATGAGTTTGAACCATTCAACCGTTTATCATAGTTCTATATCCTTCAGATTATTATATGAGGGGTTGTAAAAATTTTGCTTTTACAAACCCCTTGTTGGCAATAGTAGGAGCATTCATTTCCGATGATCCGATCCGAATTTTCGAATCGGGGAAAATGTGATCCGAATCCGATACGAAAAAATCGAATATACGAAAAATAAAAATTTGAACTTTTCAAAGGGAATGTACATAAAATAAGTTTGGGATCATCGGATATTTTCGGATATCAAGTCTTGAAGTTGGGTATTTTTAGATATTTCTGATCGGATTTCCCAAAATCCCATGTTTCGGATATTTTCGGATATATGAAATGAACTTTTTCCCGATCGGTATCCGATTCGAAAATATTCGGATACACGATCCGAAAAAATCCAAAATTCGATCGGATACATTTGAACAGCCCTAGGCAATAGTATGACAACACTGGTCCTTCAAGTCATGTCTTTAAGAATCTTAGGTCGTTTGAAATGAAAAAGGATCATGATGTGCAACTTTTTCTTAAAGTCTGAATATCAAGAAAACTCAACTATGTGTTCAAGAACATTTTTTGAAATTTTAAGAGGTGTTGGTATGCTATATATCAAACTAGGCTTGACTACAGCTTTATATGTGAAACTTAGTACTACTTTTATCGAATTTTTGCATCAACACATCCAATAATCTTAGCTAAAGTCATGATTAAAATCATTGTACTATCTACTATGGAAATCCAACTTTCATGGGAGTTGAATTACTTCAGCTTAGAGTGACTTAATTCTTTTGAACCACACATGGCATTTGTGAAAGATGAAGCTGAAATCATAAACCACAACGATTGTTCATACATCTAAAAAGCATTAAGCATACATGTTTTAGCATCTAGTTTACACACGCTTAGTTAGAGACACTAAGTCATTACATTTCCGGAAATACATCACCAGTGGCTAAAAAGTACATCAATGATTGCCTAAAAGTACATCACCCATGGTTTAAAAGTACATCAATGATTACAAATGTTTATTTCTAAAAGCATAAACCATCGTTTTCTTTTTTTACAAAAGATTTGGAAAAATTCTACCAAATACAAGTTCTTCCCATCACTCGCTCATTTCATCGCCTTAGCATTCTTCACATAGGTTGTTTGACCACATTGAGTTATCCTTAAATATCTCACAGCAGTTTTGCTTTGGTTATGAAACTTTTCCGAAGATGACCCTAAAAACAAAAATAATATTTTCATTAGCAAATTTTTCAGAACAAATTATTTTAACTCATAACCACAATAGCCTTAAACACAAAAATTCATATCAACTCATCATTTTCCTCGATTTGTTCTTTCTCGTCATCATCACCTTCAAATGATGCATTATGAGAATGATATAATGTATTCAAGTTTTGAAGTGAATCTCCACCTTGTAGCGCATGAAAATATTGTGTCGGTTTTTAAATGCTCTATTAAGTATAGCTTAAGAATCATAAACGGAAGATTGGAAGCTTGAATTCAAACACATTGCAAGTGCCATTCTCAATATTGATTTTGTTTGTATCATGTGTACTTTAGGGTTGCACTTGAGAAGGAAGCCGAGCATGATCACGAATCTTGACTATGGTATTTCTATCTAAGAGAAGGATCATGAACCCGACGAGATTAGGTATAATTAGTGGTGAAGCATATCCAATCAATCCTAATCTTACTTATATTTGATCTCGGGGATCTTACATCAAATAAGTGCTCATCCTTTGTTTTAATTTCTTTTTGACTCGGATCTTAAATATTCTTCAAGTTTCAAATTTTTGTAGTTCATGCTCACTTTCAAATTTGATCCATCTTTTGAACCCCTTGAGCTTATGAGTGCTTTTATGCTACAGGTCTTAATGCTTATTTACTGAGTCTTTCTCCCTCTCTCCCTTTTAGATCTTAAGTCTTCGTTACTCCAATTCTTTCTTTTAGAGATGTCTTGGTGTGTTTGATGTTGCACCAAAATGGTATTAGAGTGGACGAAGAGGAAAAGAGTTAAGCCATGTTGGCAAGTAAACCAACTTTTTACAAGTAACTAGAATTTATCAATAGAAGCATTTCGGAGAAAATATTACCATGGGCTTTTATGGCGACGGATGCGGAGTTGATTTTCGACAAGACGCAAAGTACTTGAATTTCTTTGATATGAGTTTGGCAAGACGTAGTTCATTTATTTTCATCTGTTCCTCGG